>JAZEWU010000002.1:281297-300839 GCA_036362915.1 Geotria australis
AGCTCAAAAGACCTTGCAGAGTTCAATAAAAATGCAAAGAATTGTGTAAAGAAATGTGAAACTGTCATATAACCATCACGCTTCGAAGAATCGAAAAGAAGAAGACTATGTCATGGGTTCCATGTTCCATTTAGCCCCAAGCTATGTCACCTGGAGTCCAGCGCTCCTGCTAGGGTCTCCCTTGGTGAACAGGTCTGGGGGGAGGTTCCAGACAAAACTTATCCCAAGATCCTCCGACTAAAGGGCATCAGGCCGTAAAATACTACGCCAATGCTCCACCATTGGAGGGCAACCGGCCAACCCGGGTCAACCTTGATACTGTCCATTTAAACAATTAACAAACATTAGGGTCATCCGAGCTAGTAAAGAGTGTCGACCCCAGATATAGCCATGCTAACCCAGTCATGCGAATTATAATACGTTTTACTTCCCAACAACAAACTGCTGCTGAACTGGGTGTACCAAACACATGTTCCCATAGCAACATTGGCCCCTAATGCCTCTAATGGCTGTGAGAAAAAATGCACTTTGTTGAAATCGTTATATGCTCTGTTGGGCGGCAGGGTGGCGCAGTGGTAACATCTGCACCTCACAGAAAAAATGGTGCTTCCCGAGCAGGTTCGATCCCCGCCTTGGGCGCCTTTCTGTGTGGAGTTTGTGTGTTCTCCCGCTGTTCTGCGTGGGTTTCCTCCGGGCTCTCCGGTTTCCTCCCACAACAAAAAAAACATTCATTAATTAATTTACCGATAACATCCTGATATATAGGAAGCGGTGTGTGGCAATATGGCGCCGGCAAACCGCCTGGCTGCCTCCTCCGCCTCTCTGTGCTTTCCTCGCGCCTTTGAGTCGTTCTCTGGTTCAATGAGTACCGTCGACAGTGAATTAATATGTGCGCATTATAAATGTAAAATTATTATTAAAACAAATGGTTGTACATTTTTGGCGGTGTTAGCAGTAGATTAACTAATCCGCGTGTGTTGCAGGAGAGGAGGGTGAAAGCTCTTAATAACTTCCGACATCATTAGAACTCGGAGTACAAGCACAACGTGCCGTGGCACAATTTGTATTCGTCTGAACTTGAACATTCTCCATGGGATGGTTTCATGAATTATGATTTTGTACTCGATAAAACTAAACGAAAGTTCAAGTCCCGTTTACAGAGATTAATTTGAGAGCTGGGTTTTCTAATTTCATGCATAAAATGCAGTTTATATTGTAAGAAATAATTATCATTCAGCACTATTCGTAACCAATATGCCCGTTCTATAGTTATACTCATATTTATGTCTGCAAAGTTGTTCTGTAGGGAAGCTGCCATTGCCTAAAAGTTAGCACAAACAATCCAGAGATCACTGGTTCCATTTGAAAACTCCACACTACGGATGAACCCCTAGGTATGTTTCTTAATGTACACATGGTGCAGTGGTAACACTCACGCCTCAAAGCAAGACGGTTCTGTGTTCGATGTATGGCTTGGGTGCCTTCCTGTTTCAGAGTTTGTTTATTGTTTCCCTGTCCACATGGCTTTTTGCCGGGTACAGCTAATAAAACACTATTTGCATGTTAATAATAATAGCATTTTATAGAGCGCCTTTCACCCGAGGGTCACAAAGCGCTGCACAAGGGCCGCGCAGAGAACATCTTAATAAATAAAGGATGCAGCACAGGATGCAGCACTGGGCATCAGCAAGTGATCCTTTATCGTTCATGTCACTACATGACATCAACGTCATTTTGAAAATGAATGATTCCTTTTGTTTGCACACTCCCATCGATAGAGAGCAACGGGGAAACAATGATCCAATAAGCAAAATACACGAATGAGATAAGAAGTGCATTGGTACACAAAAAAAACTAAATGCGTTCCATGTGTTTGATCGCGATAAAAAAAGAAAACTGAAGATACAGTAAAGAACAAAAAGATAGATAACAAAGTTTCTCGCCCAAGCAAAGGCAATGCAATTTGTGGAAAACCGTGTGTGGAAAACCGTGCATACGAATTCGTTGATCAGTGACACAGGCTTATCTTTACGTCAATAGAGTTCCTGGCACCAGTGAAGTGTGGCTGACAGTCAATTTGGATAGGACGCAATTTCATATTCACACACCTCGGTCTTTTAGCATGAAAAGTACTATTAGAAATTGGTTCGCACCACAGATCGTGATAATGAGCGTTTAGAAAAAGGTAAATAACCAGGCTGTGGGGAAGAACAAAACACCTCCCACAAAAGAGTGCAGACGCTGCGATTGTTGAAACAGGAAATGAAAAAGGTTAAAAATACTCTACCAATCGCATTAGGAATAAAATGAAACCGTTTTTGAACAAGCTTGGTTTAGTGTTGTGGTTTGCAGCAATACATTACAGGACATATATTGCTCCACAATGCACCACCTTCTAAAAACGCTTATGCAAATCAACCCATGATTTAAGGTGGAGATTTTAAAGAGCATTAGGGAAATATTATGTGAGGTACAAACAACTCAGACAATTAAACGCCGCCAGAATCCAAAGTGGAATTACACGTGAAATTCACACGAGACTTGAAAGAGGAATTGTTTTGTAAAACTTTAAAAATAAAACCTTAATTGTTTTGTGAACGAAAATTATGTTTTCTTAAATATGAAATGAATGTGAAATAGCGAACGGTGTTTGCATTCCTTACATTATCCTGTTTACTATCCCTGGTAAGGATAGAAAATCAACAGTACCCATTGATAACTTCATTTGAAAAAATATACGATTACCACAAAAACGCACAATAATGCATGGATAAAAACGGCAATACCCTATATGTATTTGTTTATGTTTCAAATGAAGTTCATATTGCACGAGGCTGTAATTATGAGTCATAATGCAAAGTCAATGACTACAACGCAAACAGTTCCATATAAACACGATTTTCAAAATCAAAACTAATTCAAATGCCAATCTGCCATTGGAAAACATTACACCAGACTGTGTTGATGATTTCATTATGTCAATATTTAGCGTTGCTCAGAGTGATGCCAGTAAGGTCTGATCTTGTCTACTAGAATTATAAACTGTACACAAATGGTGATGGACTTTGCAGATGCTTTGTTTTTATTATTATTGTTTAGACACATTGAAATGCTGCTTTTCATTAATAACGTCATTATTTTCAAAACACTCCAGCCTGGTCTCACCTCTTCATTCCATCTTTTTCAATCTCGCTCTGCCGGCAGGAACTGCATGAGGCATGTAAACCCTGGCCGAGCACACATGTTGCCATGTGACTCTCCAACACATGCGGTCGTTTGGTAAACATGACACGTGACATTTGTATTGCTCATATTTATACAGTCCAACTTTGCAGCCGTCTTGATTAAGTGCGTTGCTCTAAAACTCTGGAATGCTCTTCCACTGGAAATTCGTTCAGCGGAGTCCTTGAACATCTTCAAATCTCGTCTCAAGACTTACTTGTTCCGTAAAGCCTTCAAGCCGTCCTGTTAGGACTTCTGATGCGGCTCAATGCTGTCGTGCCAGGTTGTTGGCTCTCTTCCTACCTGCGCCTTCATAGGAACATTTATTCCTTCCTCTGGCTTGGATTGTTGGAGCGGGTCAGTGGTGCCGTGCCAAGATGTTGTCTCTCTCTTTCGATCTTTGTCTGCTCGGGGACATCTGTTCCCTCCTTGCTTGTTGAAGAATTATTATTATTATTTTCCTGTTGTTTTTGTGTCCTATGCCTTATAATTTATCGCTATTGGTTGACTCTCAGTTATTCTGTCTCCCCGTAATTGACTTGCTGTACTCTCCACAGCTCGGATTGTAAAAAACAAAACCCCCCAAAAAATGTGTTGCTGATTTTCCGTTCTCTGTCGTTGTTGACATGTCGTTCTCTCGGCAGCCCTGTGCAGCGCTTTGTGACCCTTGGGTGAAAAGTGCTCTATAAATGCTATTATTATTATTAAGTACTTCAATCAGTCTCTAGCATGTGTTCGCATATGCTGTCATAATAACTACACCATACAAATATTGAGACAGTTAGTATTTTATGCAGATTCGTTTGTCCTTTTCTTCAAGGCAATTGACAAGGAATATCAAATGTGACCGTGAACTGTTTTGGCATAATTGTTTTCCTTTCCTTATACTCCTTTTAATGTGTAACATATCTCACTACATTGTAGAGCTATTCCATTTTTGGAAATGGGTTTTATTGTTTGTCAAAATTCTCTTTTATTTTGGTCTGGGTGTGTGAGAGATTATATGACTGCATCAATTCCCATTAAATAAAGTACATTTTTTTCAATTACCTACAAAGGCTAGGCTTCATGCTATTTAATATTCAAAAGCCTTTTCCACAATCTGACATTACTAAACGCAGCATGCTGATGTGGTTGTTCTATAATTTGTATAAGTTATTTATATTTAGAAGTGAGACGAGGCAATTGGTTCTGTAATATTTTCAAGTCAGTTTTAACTCCCTTTTAAAATAGAATAATCATTTAAGCATCTTTCCTTCATTAAGATGTCTCTAAGCATTTAGTAATCAGGGATGTTGTTGCTGTATCTGTTATCGTTATTTACCTTGCAGATGAAATAATCCATTGAAACATGTGACGCACTGCCTGTTTTAAGGGCGACCAACGGTACTGATACATGGAGAGACCATGAGACATGATGTTGGCGTGCATTAGGGGGAGCTTCATCCAGCAGTGGATAAACCGTGGATAATAGGATGTAATAATTAATATTCATTCATTGTCAGAAACCGCTTAATCCCATACAGGGTTGCGGTGAGCCGGAGCCTATCCCGGCGGACACAGGGCGCAGGGCAGGGCTATACCGAGAATAGGACGCCAGTCCATCACAGAGCACCGGGGGCAATTTAGTCAGCAGGAGAATTAACCGATGCAGCAGCATGTCTTTGGACTGTGGGAGAAAACCGGAGTGCCCGGCGAACACGGACACGGGGAGAACATGCAAACTCCACACAGAAAGACACCCAAGGGGGGATACGGAGCCGCGACCTTCCTACTGCGAGGCAGCAGCGCTGCTCGCCGCTACGCCACCGTGCCGCCCACAATGCCTGCATTGTATATCTATTCTCAACTGCACTTCAAACATCACAAACGTTAAACGTTCTCCGTCCTTGATTACACTTTTTCTATTTATCAACTATCTTAATATAAACGTAGTGTCTTTCCCAACAGACTCAGTTTTGATTAAATTAAAATAAATAAACGGAATGTGACCTTTGTCCTTAGGCTTAATTGAATTGGCTTCGTAAAGAATGACCTCTTTGACCAACATATAATCACACCACCAACCGCATCCCTCTTTACCGCAGCAAGACATAAAAGTTGTTCTATCCCCAAAGGCCTCCGATGTGTGTCCCCCGAGCCAGCCACCCACCACAGAGGAAGCGATGGGATACACCAAAGTCTGACCGATGAGTTGAACTAAAATTAGTGGCACTTTGGATGACAGGGCGTGTTAAAAAAAAAAACCCAGAGGGCAAGGTCAAGTGGTGTCTTGGGAGCATGTGTCTGTCATGATAGCCCACTGCACTGATTTGCTGCAGAAAAGTGAACTTCACCACCTCAAAATCTATAACTGCTCGAAGGGAATTAACAGATTAAAAAAAGTATGTGTTATAAAACGGCAAGCAATAAGAAAACATAAAAGAGAGCATACAGATGGATAATGGAGGAATCTTTTTAAAGTTTGAAACAGATTGTAAACATATGATGATCTAACATGCATATGTTCTGTGATCCATGTTTCCCTCTGTCTGTCCCTTATTGTAATTCTGAGCATTCATCTCAGCATGTGTCTATATATAATAAGAATAATAGCATTTATAGAGCGCTTTTCACCCGAGGGTCACAAAGCGCTGCACAGGGCTGCGGAGAGAACGACATGTCAACAACGACAGAGAACGGGAAATCAGCAACACATTTTTTCCCCATGCTTTAAGTGCATCGATTAAAATAATCATAAGCACATTGATACCTTACTTTAATTTTCGAATTTAATATCTAAACACGGTGGCATGGTGGTGCAGAGATTACTGCCGGCTTTAACCAAGAAGGGACTGGGTTTGATTCCCTGCTCAGTTGCCTGTATGGAGTTTGCATGGTAACACCATATCCTTGAAGGTTTTCACAACAGCATGTACGAAGACATGTCCAAAGACATGCTGCTGCCTAGGTTAATTGACCTGCTCACTAATTTACTAAATTACCCCCCCCCAAAAATACCCAAAATAATTGTTGCTGATTTTCTGTTCTCTGTTGTTGTTGACATGTCGTTCTCTCCGCAGCCCTGTGCAGCGCTTTGTGACCCTCGGGTGAAAAGCGCTTTATAAATGCTATTATTATTATTATTTAAATATATCCCCACTTTGCAGCTTCCTTTGCTCAGTTATACACTTATTATTTTAATGATGTCAGCGAACTGACGCAGATAATTCTTTCACGAAAAAACATTTAGACGTTTGCTTCTCCAATGCAGTTGTTGTTAGCATTCTTTAATGTCACTTCCTTGGTGAGAGTGCATCTCATAGGCAGACTTCACTACTGATTTGTATAATGTTCCTTCTTAGGGTTATCTCACGGAACCTGTTTACACAATACACAGCTATAGAAATATGACCTTACATCTGTTATTACTAGTATTAAGTGTTACAAAATGCACATCATATATTTTCTTTGCATGTATTCTTTACCTAAGAAAATCCATATTTTGCTTGGAAATAGTTTTGCCATTTACTCTAACCATATCTTTGTTTCCTCGCCCTGACCCCCATTCGCTCACATTCGCAAACACATTTTTAAAATACATAAAGAGTCTTGAGATAGAAGCGTATGAAGATCTTACATATATTTAAATTGCTGTGGTTGTTGTTGAAATAGTAGTTTCAGGACACCTGCTGTCGTGTTCAAGATTCACTCGTTAAATGTCAATGTTGGCCAAAGACAACATATGGTAGACTCGATAACACTGCATTCCAGATAACACGATGGGCTGCCTGTCATTTAGGTGTAATAGTGTATAATATGATACTATAGTAGTGTTCACAAGGGATACTGAATCTGGTGTCATTGGCAAAATAGCTATAGCCTCTAAAATCTTTAAAGACTAAAAAAATGAAGGTCACATTCACCAACACGTACCGGATCCCATCGAAGCAATACACACATATGCTATGTTTGCAACTTTAATGGAGCTAATCTTTATACTGATAATTAAATGAAAATTAACAAAGACACCTGCAGCTAGTTAAGCTGAAACGCCTTTGTGAAATGTCATCTACCTAAGGTTAATAACAATCATGTCTGTGATTTTACTAATGCTTGTTGATCCATATAATTAAACTACATGACATTCTATTTTTATGCATTAAGTAGGAATCCAATTTTAAAAGCACATGGCTTTCATGAATAATTAATCACCATCATCAAATGCCATGATCTATCCACTGCTGGAGACGGCTTCCCCATATTGCTGCCATTCCTCGTGGGTTCGCAACACTACGGGTCACCCAGCTCCTGCGCTGGACGTGGCATCATTGCTCATATCCGCGGCGGTCAAACTCTCGGATGCGTCTCCTTCCGTCGACTGCCACTCACTCCGTCATCAGGTGGCACCATCGACCACCCCATTCCTTCTACCAACGCATCAGCGCTTTGTGACCCTCGGGTGAAAGGCGCTATATAAATTGAAATTATTATTATTATTATTATTATCATGCCCAAGTTGACTCACTTTGTTTTTAACAGTCAATGTGAAGTTACTTTTGTATCCATTTATTAACGTCAACCTTTGTTGGGTCAGGTCAGTCACAAAGACCCACTGTGAAAGCATGACATTCTTCGGTATATTTGTTATGCGACTCATTTTAAATGTTTTATGCAAAAACACAACGATAGCATGAAATGGGGTCAAGGCACTGTGGGGCTCAGACCTGTCAACTTTATTTTATTTATGCTTATGCCAAACGCCTCGCCCATAATTTCATTCCTCCCAGTACATTACAGGCGCATTTTAACTTGACGTCTAATTAAACACCGAAAATAAATCTGTCACATGTTGCTTACTGGTGATGAAATCAACAGAAAATTGTTTCTGCCCACCTTTGCACTTGGGCATGTTGTCACTCCAAGATGCAAAAATCTCGTTCACGCGCTGGCAGATGATGCTGCTGGAACCTTGAAGCACGTAACCTTCATTGCAAGAGAACCTAACGGTAGCTCCCAACCTGAAAGATCAGCACAGTGCAATTATGAATTAATTAAGTGCAGCCTTTGGCCGATAATAATCATTCAGCACGACAAAGCTAAGTAGGTTGCCTTGCCCTTGGCATTTTTTTAATGCATCATTAAGCATGGCAACACCATGGGATTATAAGACTGAGTCAGCATTAAAACAGTAATAAATGAATCCTAACAAATGATGATCGTATCGATAATTATGGTGCATATGATGATGATGATGACTGATGAAGAAGATGGCGATGATGGTGATGATCGGAATAAGTTTCAAACCCGTCACCAATATCGTTTAGCATCATTCAGGATTTATGATAATCGTGCTTCGCATAGTGCAAAACACCATTCGCTCTGGGCCTTTCACTTCGTAATGATGCATTAACTTGCTAAAGAGGAACAGGTGTTATAACTGGGTTATAAAATCGTCAAAACGTGCTAATCTGAAAACGTCAGCTCTTAGTCATAAATGTGATGGGAAAGAACGGTGTGTGTTTGACACTTGATTGTGTTGGGCTTCAGGCGGAATTAGAGTATTATGTGATGAGCATAACATTTGCTCAGATCTGGGCAGTATCCAGAAATAGTTTTCTTCCTGCCCCGCTGTGACAGAATTACAGTAAAGTTCGTGCAAAGTCAGCTCAACTGTGTTGCCAGTGGATGACAGAATTATGCCACACCTCAGTTCGTATTGTGAATTTGTCCTGGGATTAGGAAGGAGCGTGGGGAATGATCCCAAGAGTTGTTATTGATCGTGTGTGGTGGCATACTCAGTGTTATGTGCGAGAGGTTCTCCCACATGTTCTGCCACATTGCGCTGGAAGTTCGACCACAAACAGACGTCAGTCTAACCCTCGTGGAAAATAATTCACTCTGATGAAGGAGACTGCCATTATGGATCTGTTCCACACAGCCTACACAAAGACAAATATCCCCCAAATAGCCTTAACAGACCGTAGGGTCAAGTACTGTTAACGAGCACCTACGAAGGCTGACAGGGAACACAAGGGGGGGGTGGCCAGCACCACGCCCGGCCGTCTTTGTCTCCCTAGTGGCAATGTTTACACACCACACTCGGTACTCATTTTGAGACTGAGTCAACCTAGGGGAGGCCCAGGACCGGTTCAGAAAATCGTCACTGGTTGTTGCCCGTGAGCGGGATTCGAACTCGGGTCGCCAGGTTTGTAGCCTAGCGCGCAAACCACTGAGCCACCACTCACCCATATTCATACTTACTTGATGCACACATACTTAAGCAGGGACAATGCGAGAAAGCCATAAACATACATACACACAGCACGTTTACCGCATTGAATTCTCATAAGCACATATACCCGCCATGCAACAAATCACCATCCTTGCTCAGAAATTCTTTCCACTGTCATGATTATGGCTTACAATTTAATTCATGCAAAGATTATGTTGTTGTTCTCATTCAATCTTATTTATTTTAAATGTTTCTCATTTGCCGAATCTTGGCATTAATGCCATTAGCCTAAACGTATCACGTAAACATTAGCCATATTAATAAGGATAAAACAATCCATTCTCCCATGCACGATTCGAGGCATGCATCATTTGTGTCAGAATCAATCTTAATCAATCAATTGATGCACCATTGCAGCCTAAGATACATGTACACACAAGCACATGTACATACATACTGTACACACACGCACAGGAATAGGTAGATTCACAAGAGGTGCTGCTACTGCGGAGCCATTTATGGCAAAATCCCACAGGTACCAGGGTGAGTGGTGAAACGTTTTGGTGATACGGGTAGGCTATATTACCTTAGTGGGAAAAACTCAACACATTCGTGAGTAACGCTTCCTTCATCGGGAAAAAAAAACAGGTAATAGGAGACGTTTCGGTCAATGGCCCTTCTCAATTTGTGGCACGTAGGCTGCTACCACCAAGAGGCATTGTGGGATTGAGTGCTGCCCTGGCACGTGTCACACGTTAAATGCTCTCAATGAGACTTCTGATTCGTCGCGAGGTGTGAGGTCAGCCGTGCCACTACCCCGTTTCACCTCGCACTCGGTGAATTCACATATGAGGATGGGGTCGCCTCAAGTCGTCATCATCAATGTCACCGTAACCATCCAAGCCACAGAGAGCCGTCACATGAGCAGTTTCACTTTGTGAGAAGTCGACCGGGTTACCCTATGATGGTGGTAGTCTTCGCCATAGGAACGTGTAATTGTCAATACCCGTTCAGCGCTGCTAACCAATACGGTTTCCATGGATTCTCAGCCCTATTCGATGCTGAATCATTTAGTTTTGGGTGGATTCGCTGAACACATTAGCGTACACAAACTTGTAAACATGCACAGGACAAAGTCACGTATCCGAATGAATGCTGACCGAGGTACGGGCAGATATTAGAATGGGCGAGATGCGTGAACATCTACATAAATTGAGTTACACCAGCCACAAATCCTTCAATGGGAGTGAGCAGTTAATTATCGGTCTGGACAGATATGTGACAGTCGGATATGCAACGTTTTCCTCTAAGCACGTGCGTACACGTGCACTAGCGGGATGGAGGCTAGGCCAGTGACATCCGACCCTGGCCGGGACATGCGCCATGTTGCCACGACACTCCAGAGCATTTTCGAGGTGGATTTCTACTCCACCCTTTCTACGTGGAGCGATGGCATTTCAGGCCGCTTGTGAACAGCAATCATTTTGCAGAAGAGAGATTTCTGCTGTGGAAACTTTCTGCCACGACGGACCACCGTCTCACACCATACACAAATGACGCTGCTGGTCAGCGACACCTGGTGAGGCTGTGTCGATGTGCGTCGAGAGCAAGTCCGCGAGGCAGTGGTTCCCAAACGTTCTCAGTTCACGGCGGCCTTTAGTGTATCAGGATTTTTTCCACGGCGCCCAAAGTCAGAAAATGTATGGCATAGATCGAAAATGTGGAATAGCCCGTGGCGCCCCTGTGAGTTAGCTGCGGCGCCCTGGAGTGCCCCAGCGCACACTTTGGGAGCCACTGCCATGAGGTGAAGGCGAAGCGTCGGCAAAGCTGACCTGAAGTCGGCACCGATTCTTCTGCCATCTTGTGGCTCGCCGGGATCAGGGCACGTGCTTGACGCGTGGGTGCTGCTCCTGTTTTTGCCAGCTGCAACACACACGCACACCAAAGACAACGATCCCGCGTTTAGCCTTAACAGACTGCAGGGTCAAGTGCTGTTAGCGAGCACCTATAAAGGCCGACACGGCACACGAGGGGAATGGGTGGCCAGTACAATGCCTGGCCACCTGTGTCTCCCTAGTGGCGATTTAATTCAATTCAACTTTATTTGTCAACTCTACCATATGTACAGGACATACAGAGGATCGAAATACCGTTTCTCTCAGACCCCGGCGTTGTTTACCTAGTGCGATGTTTACACACCGCACTAGGTACTCATTTGAGGTTGAGTCGACTTAGGGGAGGCCCAGGACCGGTTCAGAAAATCGTCACTGGTGTTGGCCGTGAGCGGGATTCAAACTCGGGTCGCCAGGTTTGTAGCCCAGCGTGCTAAGCACTGAGCCACCGCTCCCCATCACGCACACACACCAGGCATGGAATCCAACAATGGAAGAAAAAGGCAAATGCATACAAGAAGTGTAAACGTGTATAGTACCCATAGCATAGCTCTTTTTATGGGTTAGGTCACGTAAAATATATGTGTCGTAAATCCGCGTCCACCCGACACAACCAATTAGTAAAGTTTGTCACGTGAACAAAATGTGCCAATTCTTGCTGTGAGGCGGCATGGTTTCCTAGTGGCCCAGGGCTGTACCCAAGAGATCAGGGTTACCCCCAAACTTGATCAACAGGGAAAGTCCTATGGCCTTGGGTGGCACAGCGAGTAGTGCTGCTACCTTGCAGCAAGATGGTCCTGGGTTCGATTCTCGTTTTAAATTCATTGCTGTGTGGGGTTTGCATGTTTTCCCCGTATGCATGTGAGCTTGCGCCGGGCACTCCAGTCTCCTCCCACAGTCCAAACACACGCTGCTTAAGTTAATTGGCATGACTAATTTGCATGTAGTGCCCTGAAATGGTCTAGTATCCCATCAAGGGCATAGCCCTAACTTGTGTCGTGCATCAGCCGGGATAGGAAACAGCCCTCTCACAACGCTGCACGTGATTAAACAGGTACTGATAATGAATTAAGAAATGATTTGGTCTTTTGACTAACATGTTCTCACACAATCGGACAAAATACTGCATATTGGAAGCCCCATTTACGTGCATTAATCACGTAATTGTACGTTACAATTAAAGCGATAAGCGCAAGTGTGCACGCATGTTTCATATCTCATTCTCAAGCCTAATTACTGATCCTCACATATAATTTAAGTGTTCTAAATAACTATTTATTTTAAAATGCACGCCGTTTTTACCAAAATTATTATCATTGGTTAACTACGCTTGTTTACAGCAACATTAAATAACCATTACAAGCCAGAATGTAATTGGTCAAATCACCGAGCACTTCTGCATAATGCATTAATTCACAGGGATACTCAAGAATAGATTTTGATTCATAAAGCAATAAATGTAAGTGTGTTTATGTCATCAAAGACAATGCAAGTGCAGGGGATATATCATCAAAGAAAAACCTGATCAAACACACGCGTGATGGGCGTGTGGCATATTGCTCCAGTAAACCTGAGCCTGTGGGGCTCAATACGCTTTGCATGAGACCTTCCAATAATTATGTTTGCATTCATTAGGAATTTCTACAAAGGGTACAAGGGTATTGAATGATGCCTACAATCTCCTTTCATCAGCTGTTTATTAATTGCAAGACATGCTATTGTAATGAATTCCTGTTTTAAAATCGAATCAGCCATTTAGATCCAGTAGATTGCATATTCCAGGAATGAATTCAGCATATTGTACATTAAAATACTCATTAGATGTTAGACAAAGTCAAACTATCACAAGGATGAGTTGGCCAAAAAAAGGACACATTATTGCAAGGAAATTTAGACTGAGAAGTCAGAGTGCAGTGATATTCAGGATGGTGCATCCACCATCACAATGAATCCTATAGAGTATAAGCGAATCACAAGACTGCTTTGCATTTAAAACAATGTTATTATAATTGTGGTTTTATTTGAAGTGTCAAAGCCACTTATCTGGAGTGGTAACCGACTGGGTCAATGATCCACTGGGCCAATTTGCAGCGGGTTGACCATTTTAATTCTTGGCAGTATATTAATGTCCAATTGTAAAAACATGCTAAGTTTACTTAAAAATAACGCTATATATCCTACCCTCTTTGTTTCAAAACTTAGAAATTGTGAGTCTGTGGAAAAGTTGTAACATCTGCGCCTCACAGAAAGAAAGTTCTGACCGAGGCGGTTCAATTCCTGCCTTGGGCGCCTTTTTTGTGGCGTTTGTGTGTTCTCCTCCTGTTATATGTCGATTCCTCCAGGTACTGTTATGCGTGGGTTTCCTTAGGGTTCTCTGGATTCATCTCACAACTAAAAAACACTTGTTAATTAATCGTCTGATAACATAATATATAGGACGCAGTGTCTGGAAAATGTTGGCACAGGCTAACCGCGTGGCTGCCTTCCCTCCTACCCCGCCTCTATATGGTTTCCTTACGCCTTTGATTAATACTCTCTTCGAATGAATCCCTTCGCAATTGAATGAATATGTGTGCCTTTAAATTGTATTTATTTATTTATTTTATGTCTTTGTTCTTGCGCCTCAATGTTGATTGTTTGATTTAAATTGGTGTTGTTTCACTTCGTGTCTGTCTTTCTGTCTTCCTGTCTCTGTGTCCCTATGTCTCCCCCTGTGTCCCTATGTCGCTCACCCTCCCTCCCTGTCCCCCTCCGTGTTTGTCTTTAAGGAAGTGACGACCATCGGAGGGGACGCTGGCAGAGTTTAGCCGCTCTTAAGATTGCCAGTTTCACGACCTTTCAGTATATTCGAGGTAGTCTTAATCATTTGTTTTTGTTGCTTTGGTTTTTATTGGTTGTTTTTCTTTCGTTGTTGACATGCCGTTCTCTTCGCGACCCTTGTGCAGCGCTTTGTGACCCTCGGGTGAAAGGCGCTATATAAAATGCTATTGTTATTTATTGGAAAATTATTCGGAAATAACCAACATAACTTACAATAACATAATCTTTCCCTGATAAAAACAGCAATGCCTTTAAAATGGCACACATTAGGATAATGAGACACACAGGAAATTTCATATTTTAAAATATACTGCTTGCAAGCTCACTGGGTATTTTTCTGTTGTAATAATAAACATCTGTCTTTCTAATAATCCGATGATTAGTACACAAAATCAATAATACATTTCTTAAATGCGTACAGCCATGCACACTCTTTGAGGTAGTTATGACTTCTAATAATACATCTAAATGTGTACTAATAACTCAGTGGTATATTATCTCTTGGTAATGTGACCTCTACTCACCAATCCAGATTTAAATTCCAAAAAATATATAAACTATTAAACATTTTGGGCATCATAAAACATTGTTGTTCATAGAAAAATGTGATTGCATTTAATTTCCCAAAAAGATGCGTATTAATGTACAACACATCAAAGCCACATTTCCACTGTAATCGTGTGGCGATTGAATTGTTCCTTGTTGTATAAGCCTGTTATGCAATATTCAAACCGAATTGATGATCCTTCATGTCAATCCACCAACACCAACTGGGCATGTCTAGCTTGACAAAATAAAAATTCCTACATTAAAATATTAATCTTGCTCGGTATTACAAAAGTCCACGAAAAATGCACGTTAAAACTGTCCGCGACAAGGCATTACAAATAGTGATTAAATAACTTGCATCTCTGCACGTAAAATGTAATTGTAATCTGGTAAATGGAGATTTAATTTCCGCTAATTTGCGGAATGCAATGTTTCCGTCTCTTTGTATGACATTATTGGCACAATCTATTCCAATACAACTTTCATTCATATAGCAGCTGAATGCAACAGGATCTCAAGATTACGTGCACAACCGTGGGACTTGTTCATCACATCTCCATTCATCCACTGTCAGAAAGGCATCTCCATCCATCCACTGTCAGAAACCGCTTAATCCTGTACAGGGTCGCGATGAGCCGGAGCCGATCCCGGCAGACACAGGGTGCAAGGCAGGGCTATACCCATGATGGGACGCCAGTCCATCACAGGGCACCGGGGGAAATTTAGTCAGCAGGCCAATTACCCGACGCAGCAACATGTCTTTGGACAGTGGGAGGAAACCGAGTGCCCGGCGAAAACCCACGCGAACACGGGGAAAACATTGATCGATTCGATTCTTCGAAGCGTGATGGTTATATGATAGTTTCCCATTGCAACAAGTTCTTCTTTAGTTGCAGACAGCCCTTCAACATTTAGAGATATAACAGTCATTGCTGGCCTTAAAGGCGGGCATTGGCCTCTCTTCTTGCTCCAGACTGAGGGGCTTCTGGCGTCTATTGAGCTTCTGGACATCGTTGTCTTTCAGCTCCTTGGCTTCGAAGTGTTTGGTAGAATTTGCAGGTAATACCGTGTATTACTTGACAGGGATCGCGAGGTGAACGCTTCTACCTTGATCCCCGGGGAGAACATGCAAACCCCACACAGACATGCGGCATTCAGTCTTAGGCTGAGGATAAGAGGTAGATTCTGAGCCTGGACTTGAACAGCAGTCGTCATTAGCATGGGTGGACTTGGGAGGAGCATAGGGAAAGGAGTGAATTCTGACAAAGCAGGCATTGACTGGCGCTTCAACAGATCCGTAAATTAGCATATATAAAACTGTCCATAGCAATCATTGCCCCCTACTGGGAAAACTTATCAGGGCCTTCGTGTTACTGAATCACAAATAATCTGTCTTAAGTTTCCTGGCTGGCTGTTGGTTGGTCTCCTATCCATCCGAACAATAGCTCCACAGTATGTTTAGTGGCCTCGGGCAGTTGCCACCAAAACTAGCTGGGTAACTGGCGGAAACGGGATTTTCCGTGTAGCAAATAAACATTGGATTGAAGATGTTTGTAAGAGCTATACTAGCGTGACTGAAGAGGTGGGAGTAATGCAGAATTGTGACAGGATGAAAACGACGGCTGTCTCTCATTTTATGTTGCTGAGGTTTACGGAGGGGAAAGAGCGTATGAGGGGGAGTCGCGTGAAATGAGCAAGGAGAGGGAGTGGGAAAGCGTCACACGATGACGACGTGCAAACCTATGGCTATTATTTTCGGGCAACATCCTGCACACAAATTACTTGGCAAAGTGTATAATACAACACAGTTTTGCCCTTATTCCCATTAAATGCATTCTAGAATATGGGACAACAGCATCTCAATCACCACATAACTCAGAATGCACCTGATCCTGCAAGGGTTCGGAAGTTAAGCAGGTACGAGCCTGGATAGCTCTTGAATGAGGCCTACCGTGCATAATACAGGTAAGAGAATTGAGCGCAGTAGAGGGCAGTGCTGTACGCCCCCTCCACCGGCCTCATCACCAATCGACTATGACCAAAAGTGGTGAAGTATGGTCAATTATCCCTCACTTCCTACACAGCATGTGGAAGCCCTGATCGAGCTGTGGATTTAACAATCGGGCTGTATGTGTCAAAATCCAAGAAAACAAACACATCACCTTTAAAGTAACAGGAGCATAGCAACCTTGAGCCATGGTATCAATTGTTTTGTTGTTTCGTTAATTTGTTATTTTTTGTCAATTTGCGTGTTTGTTGTGTCGCAGGGATCCCTTAAAGAGATTGCAGGCTCACTGGGTATTTTTCTGCTGTTATAATAAACATCTATCAAACATATATGGTTACATTTTCAAGAATGATGGTGTATGAAAAATGGAGACTGAAAGTGGTTTTTAAAACAAATATTAACAAAATCTACAAAGATTGTCAGTATAAAGGTTTATGTGAATGCCTTAGTGGATACTTACTCATAGAATACTTGGATTTGTCTTTGATTTGAGTCACCTTTCCACCTTTAGTCCTCAGATCAACGGCCCTTTTGACTGCACAAAGAGGAACACACAAGCAATCATGCAAATTAATAAGCAACCAAATGAAATAACGATCGTATTGTTAAATCAGCTGAATCAAAAACAGCACATAATGTTATGCTGGAATAATTAAAAAGATTAAAAAATAAATGTGAAAGCAATTGAACTGTTATTTTTTATAATGAGGAAACGTCATTTATAACAATCACCATCCACGGTGATCTGTAAATAGGATAGTGCGAATTTATGCCAAGTTATATATTCAACAAGATGTGTCGTTTGTCATTTTACATGCACGAATATTATTTACGTATTTAGTTTCACCTAAAAAAATTGTACATAAAATTGCCGAAATACAGACAGAAATTTACTGGACACGACAAAAGAAGAAAGAAGCCTCCCTAGAAGTATTAGGTGCCTTCTCAGAAAACGTGCCGTTAATTGTCAAAATAAACCATGAACGTTGTACTGATGTAGGTTTTCACGGCTCGATTCATGATGGTTGCTCTTCAGAGCTGTTCTTTTGGGATCGCCGTGTCGAGCAATCTCCATCGCTCCCTCGCGACATTCAGCCTCCCACGTTGGCAGCATTATCAGGCGTTGATGATGATGCTTCCAACGTGGGAGGCGAAACGTCAAGAGGGAGAATTGGAGATCGCTCGACACAGCTATCCCAAAAGAACAGCTCTTGAAAAGCAACCATCAACCATGAATGTTGTTAACAACTGACGTATATATGGCATGCACTCACTGTAGACTCGGTTTGCACCACATTAACCTACATGGTTTCCATGGGCATGACGGCTCTGAACGACATTCAGTGAGGATAACATCACGCTCGGTCGCGCCACGGCTCATGCCTAAGAGTCGCACTCCCTCCACCACCCCTCGCATAACATGGTACAATCCAAATTAAGTACCCTGCATCAGTGGAGGCGGGTAGTCGCGTGGGAATGTACTACTTTATGCGAGGGGTGGCGTAGGGAGGAGAGAACTGCCGGCCGAGGGCTTGGAACTAGGGTTGCCACCTGGTCCTGATTTTCCAGGGATTGTCCTCTTCATGAAGCGGCTGTCCTGGGAAATCGCTAAGCCTTTCTCATACATTAAAGGTCCTGTTTTCGCTGTTGTCAGTTACGTTTTCGCTGTTGCAGGTTATTCATAATTTAGCTCTTTTAATGAGTTAGGTCACGTACAAATAAGTGTCGTAAACCCGCCTCCACCCGACACAGCCAATTAGTAAGGGGTTGTCACATGACAAAAATGTGCCAATTCGTTACTACTTCAGCACACCAATATGTTGGAGAGTGAACCCACAACATTTACAATAAGGTACGACATTTCGTTGATAGTTTCAATCAGCTTCATCAGAAACAAAGCTTCTGGCCAGAGCCTTTATAGTAACGAATTGGCACGTTTTGTTCACGTGACAACCCCTTACTTATCGGCTGTGTCGGATGGAGGCGGGTTTACGACACTTATTTTTACGTGACCTAACTCGTAAAAAGAGAGACACTATGGATAACATTGGTCACGAAAGCCTGCGTGTTAAACGTATTCACAGGCAGTTCTAACCGTCAGCTTTTGTGAGATATAGTTTTTGCCACGATGGTCTGTTTTTCGGAGCTGCGAGGTGGCAACCCTACCTGGAGCCCATGTCAACGCTGCACAAAGTCGAGCAACTCAGCGCCGGGGGATGGACACTTACTTTTGGGCGACTGTACGGCCAGCCGAGTTGCTCGACCTGTTAAGCAAATTTGGGGTGGTTACTTATAATGTCACGCACCATGGAAATCATTCATATCTGTACCAACATTCACTAACACCAATTTGACATACGGAGTACCCGGCGGAGGTAAACGCCTCATGCCGGCTTCCGGGTTATTAGTTGTAAAATTAGTTTTGGCCATTCCCTATTCTCTACTGAAATGCGTCAGATATCATGCATGCCGTCTCAAAATCAAAAGGGTGGCTACATTCGTGTTGGGAGAACGTATGGGTAAAGCAGGTGATTTGACCGGCGACAAAACAGGACACCGTCACAGCGATGTGATGTGGACAAACGACGTGAGTGACCTTCGCTTCGATGAGGTTTTGGAAAAATCAAATGCGAGCATAACAACGCAAACAGAAGGGCATCGTGAAACACGAGATAACTGTCTTCTATGGGAAAATAAAAACGACAGCCATGCAAACAAGAAGAGCGTATACGATGAAAACTGTTATAGTACGCGGAAAGTTCGACAACTCGTTCAACCTAGCTCTGCCAATCCCTTACGAAGAGTCTTCACACCATTATGTAACAATGTAGATCAAT
>JAZEWU010000002.1:300875-311984 GCA_036362915.1 Geotria australis
ACATTGTATGCCGCACTTAGGCAGTGCCTCTTCCTTGGGGAATATCGACCTTTGAGCCTCAGTTGTAGAGGTGTTCGATTTTAAATCTGGCTAACAGCCATCCATATCAAAAATGTGTTAGAAACAAACAAAACAGCTCACGGCATGCCGTCAAGACTGATACAAGCCGAAATCATGCTTGGAGATGCCATCAAACAAGTTTAGAATTAGAAAAAGGGCATTAATTAAGTCCATTCAATCTCGGAAAACGGTTTTTTTTATCTACATCAGAATGTGCACGCGACTACTTGGATGAATTGAAAATAGCAGAAGCATAGTCTGGCCAACTCTTTGCCTCCCAAGGTTATCTACACAGTTTAACAAACTCACTTTCCTCCACGTGTAGATTAACCCTGAGAATAACAGAAATATCCCGGATGCATGTGCAGCATCTAGCAGTCGCAATGTGCATTAAAACGCAATCAATGAGACGGAATTCCTGAAATGCATTTGGCACATAGGGACGTATATACACACACACAAGACAAAATACAGCTCAGTAAAAACTCATTAGCATGCCCTCATAAAAATACAATATCTGAGCCACTTATATTTTTTATGTTTTTACTTAATATTTAAGTTTAGTGGTCCTACTTTGTTCATAGTATCATAGTTGATTTCATATGTCTCATTAGTGTGTCTTGGTCTGACTCTGAGCCCAAGGCATTTCCCACTAAACCGTTATGGTATTAAAAGTCCCATTGGGTAAGATGTATCGTCTCTCTGGCTCCGTGTAAGGTAAAGACTTAGTGTGGTTGAATTAACCTGACATTTAAAAAAAATTAGTCTGACATCATTAGCCAAGTCTTCTGAAGTTCACACATTGCTACTGTTTGAAAGCAATGGATAAGTGGGCAAGCTAAGCATTTGGAAGACAATTATAATGTTGGCATGTGATATTAAGAGAAAGGCAGTTAAATTGTCTCTGCTCTGCAAACATTACCATAATTTGGTTGCAGTGCTCATTTGGTTCATACTGCATGGGCTTGTTATTGATTAACGTCATTAAAGAGCATGTAGTAGCAACATGTTCAATTTCCATAGCACTGGACAGAATGGAACCCTTCACATCTATCCGTTTCTGGAATCATTCACTGCTAGCCATGCACTTACATCCATACAAATATTCCTTACAGATTAGCACATCATCATTGGCTGTGTACTTATACGTGGCACACTACTTATATCCACGTGTCGTAAGGACCGTGGCAGTGTAATATCACGATGGTTTTATATTCATAACTCTTCAGGGGTTCTTGTCCAAAAGTCCTATTTAGCACAAAGAGCATTAGGGTCATTGTTGATTGTTTACAAGCTCATTCGACAGACACCCCGGCCGACTCTGAACCAAGCACCCCAGGAAATAATCCATATAATGCTTTCTGAGAATCATTCATCCATCCCCACAGTGGCATTTCAAGCTTAATCTCCCCGTGTATGTTTAGAAGAATGCATCAAGGTCCATATGGCTTATTTTCTGTTGGTAAATTCATGTCATGGCTTAACAGATTAGCAGACGGATAGCCTAATAAATAACCTCGATTGCATTTCTTAATTGTGAGCTCTTCCCAGTCCTCTAAGCGCAAGACTAATGAGTTTAAACGCAATACACCAAGCTGCATCTGCAGCATTCTTATGACAACACATCTAATGGGAAATAAAGTAAATAATGGCGGTAAGGGAGTCATGTGAAGTTAATAAATCCAATGAAAAAAGACAACAACGCACCTTGGTATTGTGCGCTGAAGCCTCGCATAGAGTTGTTGCTGTCAGACACAAAGTGAAGACGCAACCAGTTCTTGCTGCTGATGATGGGCGAAGGCAGGCCAGCTCCTGTCAACCTGTGTGCGGCACATAGGATATAGCGCAGAGTGAATACAGAGGTTTGGGAATGAGATGGGTTTTAGATCACGAGCGCATCGTAGTCATTCTTTTATACAAAATTAAATAAAATATATATAAAAAATACACCAACAAAAAACATTTACACATAGCATTGCACAATTTTTTCGAATAAACAAGTAAAAATACACATAATTGCACATTTTTTTCTAATATACAAGTAAAAATACTGTTATGCATTGCGATGATGAAATAAACTAAAAACATATTATAGGTAGTGTAACCAACATTGAGAGGGAATAGTGCAACACTTGGAACATTTCAAACACAAATCACAAAAAAAAGATTTGCAATCACAACTAGGCAGAAATTCCAAATCTAGCTGGGATCTGAGGTTCGTCAATATTGTTCCAAAAACGTGGCGCAGCTGCCACAAACGCTTTTTCTCCATATCTTGCAGAGAACCTAGGGACATAAAGCAGAAAGTACTTTGAGCTTCTAAGGCTTTCTTTGTTAATCTGTATGGTCAACAAATCCTTCAAATATTTTGATGACTTGTTTAGTAAGACCTTAAGTATAAAAATGGGCCAATGAAGACTTCTACGATTATTTAGAGAAGTTAATTTTGAATGACTAAACAGCTACAAGACAGCTCTGCCCATCTTCAAGATCCTCCATAGAGTTAGCGCTGCCAACCTCTCCCCTCTAATCTCAACTCTACCCACCTCCACGCACTCTGCTCCAGCAACAATTTCCTTCTGTCACAAACCCCAGTCGATCTTCACTCGGTGGCAGAACGCTCCTTACCCTGTGCTGCTCACATAGTTACCAACTCTCTGCCCCAGTGAATCTATTCTTTTGACTCCATGGCACTGTTCCTGTACAAGCTCAACATAGATATCTTCCCCTGTGTCTTGTTCATTAAAAAAACCTGTACAAATACGCTATTAGATCTCCTAGCTCTGCATGATGAACACGTCTCGCCGTTGTTGTGCATTGCGTTGAAAGGCAGTTACCTTTAAACGCTGTATTACTCCACGTTGTATTGCACTGTAGCTTAGGCGAACGTGGCCCGATGTCGGGCCGGTTACGTTTGTGAAAATGACAGTGTCGGAAGTGACAGTAAAAAGATTAAATGCAATTCCAGACGCGGCTCTTAGACACCTTGTGTCACGCTGTTGCACTTGCGTGAACTTGTCACGTCATCCTCTATAAAGTTTGTAGCTAATTTGTTTGTCAAGGTAGGTGACTGCTCGGTTCACGACAGCATGGTACCTTCAAAACCCGTCACACCAGTGGCATGCAGCAGCCATCGCCAAGGGAGCTTTATGTTGAGCATTCACTATTGAGAATCATAATGGTATTCTCCCCAGTGGAAATCTCTTTGGCAAGAATAGTGTGAATGATTGCACAAAACTGCAGTTACAGGCACACTTGGGTCCCAAAGCTGTGTATTTTTTACTTGATTATATATTTTCAAAAGTAAAAGTTTCCTTGGTGACATGCAAAAGGCAAGCAACAGCATGGCCTTGCCCGGTATCGTGATATTGAAGAAGTATGTGTGAAAACAGAGTGTACAGGGTTTGCAGCAAAGGTTAAGGTGCAGCCCTACAAGTGCTTCCACATGCCTCTGCTGGTGTAAGGCCGACTAGAGGAAGCTTTAGGAAGCTCATGTAGAGGGCATGGCCTACTCTTCCTCTCTGCCTCGACATCTTCAAAGAGGTAGGAGCCCCCATACATTATTCCCACCACACACATCCTGATGGCCAATTTTGGTGCACCAACTCATACTAGATCTAAACAACTTGCACTATACTGATGTACGTTTTCACGGCTCGATTCATGATGGTTGCTTTTCAGAGCTGTTGTTTCAGGATAGCCGTGTCGAGGAAGCTCCCTTCTCTCCTGATGATGCGTCCAACGTGGGAGGCGAAACGTCGCGCAGGAGAGAGGGAGATCGCTCAACAGGGCTATCCCGAAAGAACATCTCTGAAGAGCAACCATCAATTTGCGCTGTTGTTGCAACTGCCATAACAGGAGGCCCAATTGAAACAACGAGCTCTGGGTTGCAGCCCAGTGTGCTAACCATAGCACAACTGCGGGGTTGAAGTATTCTATGACAAAAAATGAAGCGCAAACATAAAGTCAGCTAAAAATGTAATTATTTAAATGGCGAAACTCTATTTTTGTTTGTTTTGTTTTTAAACCGATTAATAACATTGTACCCTTTACTTTAACTTTTTCTCTCACCAGGCTGAGCTCAAAAGCAATTCTTGTCTTGTTTTCCTGCAGCATCAATACAGTTTTTAAATTAATTTACAAATCATGGTTTAATCAATGGGGCCACACTGTGGGGTTGTAATTCATCAGAAGCCCTGCACTCTCTATTGGGTGACTACTGATGTGCCCTGCGTAGGTAACTGCATAATGTTCCCTCCTAATTCTATCCATACTCAAGGTCAAAGTAAATCAATTTCGACATCAACAATCTTTTACTTTGCTTAAAATGGATGTTCCGCATAAAAAAAAGCGTAGACAGTTATGAACAACAAATATGGTAGCGTATATATTGCATACTCAATTCTGCAAAGATTTATAAATGTCACTATGTAATGTTTTGCTGGTTTACAATCTTAATGCAACTTTACCATATCAACGTTTGGCATGTCCATAACTGCACCACACACTTTCCAATAGGACCCTTGTAAATGTATTAGAAATACAAAATATAACACTGAAAATAAACAAATGCAACGTTGATCAATGTACCGATGCTGTATCAATGGTGCGATTCTTTATGGTCCGTTACACACTGATTACACTCATACTTGTACAGTTGATATGCCATTTTCTGAGGCTGTTATTTTACAAATTAATATTCTAAATGACCCCGTGATGGACTGGCGTCCCATCATGGGTGTAGCCCTGCCTTGCGCCCTGTGTCTGCCGGGATAGGCTGCGACTCACCACAACCCTGGACAGGATTAAGCGGTTTCTGATAATGGATGGATGGATATTCTAAACGTACGATGCAAAAAAACTAACAGTTGTAATTATATTAATTTACTGACTTCCAGTTTAATGATTTAAATTTACCGTTTACTACGTTTTAATTACCTTACATTAAGTAGCACATTAAAATGCCAAAGTATTACTCACACGTTCAAGTCGGAGCCAAGATATTTACAAACATGGAACTGTATATAATATTTTAATTAAATACTACATTAATGGTAATTATCCTCGTTGCAACAAGCTCATTGGTCACGTACAAATTAATAAAAAGTGTTTCCAATCAAAAATTTAAATGATCCTGGGTTAGCAAGCAATATATCAGCATATTTTCAATAAAAACAAACCCTTATGCATAAACATTAAACGCATTTGCCATTAGTTTGCAAAAAATAACACTCGCCAAGAAATTCAATGTGCAAATAAAATGTTGTGAAACAAAAGTTTAACTTCTTTGGAAAAACAACCCATTGCAGGTAAAACCTATAGGGAATGATGAGAAAAGAATGCTACTCTGACAAATAAAAGGACATTCAGGAAAATCTTTTGGGACCTGATAAATGTAAAGTTCTAAAGATGGATAGATGTATCACTGTTGTTGATGTGCACTAGATGGACTGGGGCCGATAGATTCTCGAATGTATTTTCTCCAGAGACACCCCGAGAAGATGGGCTCATTCCAAGGGGCCTCTGTCTGCTGCGGCAATCTCTCCATTTTTCTTTTTGCTGTGGCGACGCTGGTAGCTCAGATTGACCTCTGCTAATTGCTAATGATAATTGCTGATGTAAATATTGAACAAAATTACAAACGATGTTTTGTTGCGTTTATAGACGTCACATTGTAAACAATTCCTAATTACCAAAAGGCTTGCATGAACAGCGCAGTTACCGTTATATGTACTACCTTCAAATGTGTTGGCACCTTGATCTTACAGGCCTATGATCGGCAGTTATGTGCAAGTGGGCCATCCTTTTGCCTGAAGAGGCGTTCTATGGCAATTTGCTTTTTATCTTAAGTATTGATGGTAATGTCTACATCCACAGTATTAGCCCAAAGACTGCTTCATTTGAAAGTACATGCAACATACCATCACCGTGCTTTTCACGCACGGACAAAGTTTCTAAGAGCGTGATATGGGCAATAGAATGGTAATATTAAAGTATTAGCATTTATTTGTAATAGTCTATAAATTGAATCGTCTTCACATGGCCATATAAAATGCAATACTAATGAAAATGCATTATTGAGAGTGTAATAAGAAAACAATTACAAAAATTTGAACAAATTCACATTATCGTAGAAGTGGACGAATGACTAACCACCGTGTAAATAAACGCACTGTATGAAAGTATTTGAATTTGCTAATTTAACACGAAGGCTTTCGTGACCAATGTTATCCATAGTAGAACTATTTTTATGAGTTAGGTCACGTAAAAATAATTGTAGCAAACCCGCCTCCATCCGGCAGCCAATTAATAAGGTTTGTCAAGTAAACAAGACATGCCACTT
The DNA here is from genome assembly GCA_036362915.1 of Geotria australis. Lineage (NCBI taxonomy): Eukaryota > Metazoa > Chordata > Hyperoartia > Petromyzontiformes > Geotriidae > Geotria > Geotria australis. The sequence goes on from JAZEWU010000002.1 coordinate 307,279, forward strand.
CGTTACTACTTCAGCAGACCAGTATGTTGGAGAGCAAACCCACAACAATCAGCTTCATCAGGAATAAAGGTTCTGGCAAGAACTCCTGCTCGGCTTCCCCGGCCCTCTATATACAGGAGGGAGGCCATCCTGGATATATCCCTGTCTTGCACCCCGTGTCTTCCAGGATAGGCTCCGGCTCACCGCAACCCTTTACACTTACAGGATTAAGCGGTTTCTGACAATGAATGAATGAAAGGGAGGGTGGGGTAGGGATTTGCATTTCTGCTCATGGGGAAAGGCAAGTATGGGTAGTTGTGACAACAATGCATCCGTCCATCCATTTTCAGAAACCGCTTAATCCTGTACAGGGTCGCGGTGAGCCGGACCCTATCTCGGCAGACACAGGGCGCAAGCCAGGGGAACACGAGGATAATAATAATAATAGCATTTATATAGCGCCTTTCACCCGAGGGTCATCGCAGGGCGCCTGGGGCAATTTAGTCAGTCCGCCAATTAACCTGGCAGCATGTCTTTGGACGGTGGGAGGAAACCGGAGTGCCCGGCGAAAACCCACGCAGACACGGGGAGAACATGCAAACTCCACACAGAAAGGCCTCCTAGCCGAGATTCGAACCCGGTTCCTTCTTCATAATAATAATAATTCAATTTATATAGCGCCTTTCACCCGAGGGTCACAAAGCGCTACACACTACGCCACCGTGCTGCCGACAATAATGCAACATTTGACAAATCTCCATCCATAGACCCAGTGCAAAATGCGAACTACAGCATTAAAATTCAAAAAGTGTACGGCTAACTCACACATTAATGTAATGCGGGTATTCAGTGTGCACGCTACATTCAAGTGGAACGATTATTGTAAAAAGCAGGCGTTATTTACAAACAACTGGCAAACCCACACATTACTGAGGTGAGGCATTCCAAATGAGTGCTACATCTTTAAAAGTGCAGGATGAGCGTGGAGCTTACGACCGGGAAGAAAGGTTTGCAACAAGAGATGCTCTGTTGATTGCGTTCATTCTTTAGTTTAATAAGCCAACCATACAGCATAATGTGCCAATTCCCATTGTGATTTAATGCTAAGTGTTGCTAATTAAATGCGAATCTAGTTTAATAGCAAATGAGGTATGTGGCAGATAATGACTCAGCCGTTAAGGTTTGTGCATTTAAAACACATTCAAAAGGTGATACATGTACGTTTAGTCTGAGCATAAAGCTGTTATTGCATTTACGCCAAATTAGCAATGGGCATTTTTCAATCATATAATAATGACGCCATTAATGTCACGCCTACGCTTACGGGAAAGGCGTGTTGTATATATGTGCTGTTCATTTGCCATTGCATATACATAGGACAAAGATGTAAAAATGTCCCAAATCCACTTAGAATATTGAATTGGTAGATATCGGCATGCGTCATGCACATGACGGGAAAGGCTAAGATGCGTTCAACGCATTTACTGGTGCAATGTAAGCTTTATTATCCGTAAATGATTCAGAACATGATGTTATGCCCTATAGACTTGTGCTCTAGATGAATGCTGGCAACCTTTATCAAGCACCAAATCCACAAAACTCAAACGGATTATTCAGCAAGACCTGATTTGCAATAGTTTCTGATGTCTCAGATTACAGAAAATTAGCCAACAAAATATAAAATGACCAGCAAAAAACGTTTACTTTGGTTTTTTGGCCATTTAGCTGGCATTACATGATGTGTAGGCCTTTAAACTGAGCCTGTATTTAGTTTGTTTGTATATATGAAGGGAGCACATTAATTATTAATACCCGATTAACCCTATAAATACTCGCGAGATACCAGAGCCTATCACAAGGCAGGACCACCCAGGATAAGAGACCAGTCGATAGCAGGGTACCAGGACCAAATAACTTCAGCAGCAGCATTGTGTTTGGACAGTGGGAGGAAATCAGTGTTCCCGGCGAAAACACACACGGACACGAGAAGAATATGCAAACGCCACACAGAAAGGATCCCAAGCCACGAAAAAGAGTGGCTTGCCCTCTTCAGGTGAGGGGAGAGCAGTTGCCCTTAGTGGAGGAGTTTAAATATCTTGGGGTCTTGTTCACGAGTGATGGTAAGCGGGAACGTGAGGTTGGCCAGCAGATTGCAGCAGCGTCTGCAGTGATGCGGGCACTGTACCGATCCGTGGTAGTGGAGCGGGAGCTTGGTCCTCGGACAAAGCTCTCGGTTTACAGGTCAATCTACGTCCCTATTCTCACCTATGGTCATGAACTTTGGGTAATGACCGAAAGAACGAGATCGCGGATACAAGCGGCAGAAATGAGGCTTCTCCGCAGGGTTGCTGGGCTCACTCTCCGCGACAAAGTGAGAAGCACAGAAATCCGGGACAACCTCAGAGTAGAGTCGCTGCTTATTCGGATTGAGAGGAGCCAGGTGAGGTGGTTCGGGCATCTGGTAAGGATGCCCCCTGGAAGGCTCCCCCGGGATGTCTACCAGGCACGGCCCAACTCGGCTAGAGGCCGACCCAGGACACGCTGGAGGGATTATCTCCTTCGGCTGGCCTGGGAACGCCTGGGAATCCCCCAGGAAGAGCTGGTATCTGTTGCTAAGGAAGGGTATGTCTGGTCCACTCTCCTTGGACTGCTGCCACCGCGACCCTCACCAGGACAAGCGGTTTATAAAATGGATGGATGGACAAATGCACATGAACCACGATCCCCGGTTTCCAGTAGCTCCGGATCCACCAGCCATGGCTTCAGGTGGAGAAGACAAAGAGCAAGATGGTGGTCCGAATCACGGTGTATAAATAGAATGCATTCTGGACTTAAACAAGGGTTTTCTAGCAATACCCATCACTAGATTTATTTAATGGTTATATTACAAACATTTCAAAGTGTTGATGTGATCTTCTTTCGATTGTGCCACCCAGCGAATTACTCTGTTCACCCACTGACCTTTGAAAGACATCGTGACATTTTTGGTAGAAAACAATGAATTCAATTAATGACATGAAGCAAGGTTGCCTCTGATATTGAATCCACTACGGGGCATCAAAGGCCACAATCATATTTTGAAGGATCAGGTAGTGTCGAGAGGGCACAGTTCCTTGATAGTCTCTCCTCTCTCATTTCCCACTACATCAACCCGAGCAATAAAGGCTGTTCTGCTATATAATTAGTGAATTGAAGTGTAATGTTGTGGTTGTTCCAAAAGCTGTTTAAAATTGTCTCTGCATATGTGGTTGCACCAGATGGTGTTCATCAATCCTCACCAACTCAAAACACCTAAGGGCTCTTTAAATAACACTGGCAGATGTCAAAGTAAGGGATGTTATGTGAAAACTGTACAAGGGTTTTGAGGACTCTTGTTAATTAGCAACTTGTTTACAACCATATCAATTCTCATTTATATTAATTGTATAACATGAAAGGCAGAAATTTAGTAAGTTGTGTTTTTTTACGCAATTTTAAACATGTATAGAAGTAATTTCGTAGATACATTCTCCTTTAGTCCCGGGTTTGAATCCCCGGCTCGGCGGCCTTTCTGTGTGGATTTTGCATGTTCTCCCCGTGTCCGCGTGGGTTTTCTCCGGGCACTCCGGTTTCCTCCCACCGTCCAAAGACATGCTGCTGCATAGGTTAATTGGCCTGCCGACTAAATTTCCCCCAATACCCTGTGTGATGGACTGGCGTTCTATCCTGGGTATGGCCCTGCCTTTCGCCCTGTGTCTGCCGGGATAGGCTCACCGCGACCCTGTATAGGAGTAAGCGGTTTCTGATAATGGATGGATGGACATTCTCCTTTAGAAAACATTTCAGAAGTTGGATATTACATTATTGCCTACACGCTTAGTAAAGTGGTCACTAAAATAAGTCTGTTGAACATACTGTAACGTTTGTGTGGGACACAGGTTATGAGTGAAGAGCAACATTATTAGAATAATACCAGAAAATGTTTCTAAGCTGACATTCGTAATGGCAAGAAGCATACTAACTTGCTTGTTCCGTAAAGCCTTCAAGCCCTCCTGCTAGGACTACTGATGCGGCGCAATGCTGTAGTGCCAGTATGTTGGCTCTCTTCCTACCTGCGCCTTCATGGGAACATTTATTCCTTCCTCTGGCTTGGATTGTTGGTGCGGGTCAGTGGTGCCGTGCCGAGATGTTGGCTCTCTCCCTCTCTCCTGCGATCTGCGTCTGCTCGGGTACATCTGTTCCCTCCTTGCTTGTTGTAGAATTATTATTATTATTATGTTCCTGTTGTTTTTGTGTCCAATTTCTTAGAATTTATCGCTATTGCTTGACTCTCAGTTATTCTGTCTCCCCGTTGTTGCCGTTCTCTCCACAGCTCGGATTTAAAAAAAAAAAACCAAAAAAATGTTGCTGATTTTCCGTTCTGTCATTGTTGACATGTCGTTCTCTCCGCAGCCCTGTGCTGCGCTTGTGACCCTCAGGTGAAAAGCGCTCTATAAATGCTATTATTATTATAATATGCATGCGTTATTATTCAATCAGTACATATTTTCAAGGTGACATGATGATCAGAAACATTAACAGAGAAAATATATTGAAAGCTGAAAAGCACAGAAATAATGCAGAGACGCATGCTTGGATTTACACTTGAGAGGCAAAAATGAGGGATATGCAAACAAACAAAAATCTGAAATTAATCCTATTAATATAGCTACTTTGGCTATCAGTCTGCCACTTAGTGAGAAAATGAT
>JAZEWU010000002.1:313184-327041 GCA_036362915.1 Geotria australis
CATCACCGTATACAAATTAACTGACCATGTGTTGCTCTACGTTGGACATGTAACCGGCCAAATATTTTTTGCTTAATAGCCATTCCAGCATTGTTGAGCCCTCTGGAAGGGACACTAGGCCTGGAGCCATACAGAATTGTTGACACGCTTTGGACGAGTTATCCAGAGTACAGAGTGTTTGGAATATATTAGCCATACTTGCCTTGAAGTAAAATTTGCCATTAAGATTCCCATTTGATTTTCTTGGCTTCAAAACTTCCTTGGCTACCATGATCAACTTAAGTGCCAAGAATGTATTTAAAGGCTAATCTTGGCATGCCTTTAACTGGCACACAACAGATGACTATTCTGGAAGTGGGATTCCTGTGATACAAGAAAAGGACGAACTAACCAACATAAACAATAGGTGGTTGTTTCAGAGACGCCATTCACCTATTTCATTCTCCTTTTATAAATCAACCAACATTTTCAATGTGAAATAGATTGATGCGCATCGAATCACAGTTTCATACATCTGTTGATGCATAAGTAGACATGCAATCAAAGTCTCTCACTAGAATTATGGAATTGTCCAGGACGATGCTTCCATTTTAAGAATAATTTGCGAACATTGTTCTCCATGCCAATACAATAAAAATAAAGATCAAACCTCAAGATACATTTAGTTAAATTTTCTTTACGTATTGACGTATTGAATTTGACACTTGATTTGGAGCTGGGGCGGCAAGGTGGCGGAGTGGGTAGCGCTGCCGCCTCACAGCAAGAAGGTCCCGGGTTCGAATCTCGGCTCGGGGACCTGTGTGGAGTTTGCATGTTCTCCCCGTGTCAGCGTGGGTTTTCGCCGGGCACTCCGGTTTCCTCCCACCGTCCAAAGACAAGCTGCCAGGTTAATTGGTGTACTGACGGAATTTCCCCAGGCACCCTACGATGGACTGGCGTCCCATCCTCGGTGTTCCCCTGCCTTGTGCCCTGTGTCTGCCGGGATAGGCTCCGGCTCACCGCGACCCTGTACAGGAGTAAACGGTGTCTGAAAATGGATGGATGGACGGATGGATTTGGAGCTGCAATTACATTTTGTAAACATCCTCTATGTTATTCCTCAAAATGTTGTCATACAAGTTTGGCTCTCCAACAACAAAAAACCTTACAGTAGCGTTCATGAAGCAGTTTATCAGGAATGTAATTTGTTCATATTTGAATGGCTTATATGACAATCACCTGAAATGTACACAATCTCATCAGATCCCCGAAGCAAGGCAAAGTTAAACCGGCATTACAATGCATGGATGGGTGATCGAATGCAGCTGAACATCTGTGGGCCTGGGCCACACGATTCACAGCAGGGTTTCCAACGTGGGAGGCGAAACATCGCAAGGGCGAGCGCTCGACACGGCTATCCCAAAAGAACAGCTCTGAAGAGCAACCATCATGAATCCATCCAATCATCCATTTTCTAAACCGCTTATATTGGTGATGGTCGCGGCGACAGCTCTTTAAGGAGGGTGGACCAGACATCCCTTTCCTCAGCAACAGATTCCAGCGCTTCCTGGGGGATTCCCAGGCGTTCCCAGGCCAGCCGAAGGACATAATCCCTCCAGCGTCTCCTGGGTCGGCCTCTAGGTGTCCGCCTAGTGGGCCATGCCTGGTAGACTTCCCGGGGAATCCTCCCAGGAGGCATCCTTGACAGATGCCCGAACCAATTCATGAATCGAGGCGTGAAAACCTACATCAGTACGACAAAGGCCAGTGCTGAAAAAGTATAGTATTATAGTTAAACGCTCCTGCATATAAGTTCCCCGTGTTCACCAGCCCCTCACTGGGGAGGCCCTCATGCAAAGGGCTGTAACATATGTAGACATTTCCTCTTATGCTAAATGTAATACAAATGCTGTTATAAACTGCCACAATGCCAATTACCTACTATGAAAGAGGCAACTAATTATAATTCACACATCATATAGACCCCATCAGTGAGCCAGAGTGATGTTTTATGGGACACGTTTGAACCATTACAAGCTTCCACCCAGAAAAGCCCATTAAAACAACCTGTACATAAACCATTAAAACATCCATCTTTCCTACAAACTTTGCTGCACTTTGGTGAATGGCAGCAATGTGGGGAATTCAACAGACCTGCATCCTAATGGAAAATTTCTCCATAAATAACGCATGAAAAATGCACAGAATTGAAATGAGCTTAACAAAATGAAAGCTGCATGCAATGCAGTGAAAACCCCCAAAAAACAGTTCAATCGAAATGTCAAGTCAAGGTTCGCCAAGGAAAACGTGCAATGATTCACTTTTCCTTCGATATTGAGCCAACCTTAAATTATCACCGCCGTTAAAATAATTGCACAAGTTTTGCGAATCATTCACAAAATGTCAGCTTCAATGAAGAGCTTCATTAGTTATTGCTTACTGTACTCTAATTTCCATATTGACATTCATTAAGCCTTATAAATGCAGAGCAGCTAAATATTTAATGCAAGAATGTGTTGTCTCTGGCCATGTCCATTTGCAGTAATATTGGAGCCACAACGTTGCAAGACCCTTTACTCGCACTCTTGCTGCTATTATGAATGCTAATGATGGCATCTGCTTTTACCTTAATCGCCCTGGGAATAATTAAATGAAAAGAACATTACACAAATATAATGGTGGATGGGACTTATCAATCACTGGTGAAGCAGCAGCTTCCAAAGCGGCATTTTGTTGAATTATGCTAACAAACACACAAAACAAAACAGAATTTCTGATGGGCTGTGGAAAGCCCTTTGGAGGGGAAGAGAGATAAGACTGAATGTAAAGACAAGGAGGTTTGCGGCAGGAGTGATATCTGTTATTACTTTACGAATTCGACAACTGAACACGAAATTGCTTGAAAATAAGTCGTTGGCATTTGAGGCACAACAAAAACTGGACATGTCGTGGGAATAAACAGACTAGGAGAGAGAGGACTTTACATCCATCCATCCATTATCAGAAACCGCTTAATCCTATACAGGGTCGTGGTGAGCCAGAGCCTATCCCGGCAGACACAGGGCGCAAGGCAGGGCTATACCCATGATGGAGCGCCAGTCCATCACAGGGCACCTGGCAAAAACCCAGACTTCAACGGACTTGCTCCAGGAGAACGTAGAGATTTACCAGGACATCCGCCTCAAAAAGGAGGACGATCCTGGAAATCCGATTGCTGAGACGGGCGTTGGAATGGTCTCGATGAGCCCAGGTGACCAGCTCAAAGGCCTAAGACCTTGGAGGTTGTAGGTCTACTCTGCAGCAGCCTCAGAATCTGGTGGCGGGTAAAACGTGTTGGGGAGCTTTGGTGACATCGGCACTGGCCATGATGACAAATTGCTCTTTGATGAGAAAACTATCTTTCCAAACTATTATGCATCACTCAAAAATATCTCTTATGATACCAAGGACATCATATATTGTACTGTGCCAGAACATTTACTTCACCCAGAACGTGTTCTTTAGTAAAGAATATGTTGGGTGTTTTTTTTACTTTAATAATATAATAATTTACTTTCAGTGTCATTATAAATTGCAGTGTGCCTGCAATTTGACTACTGTACTACTAGGCACACGGAGTTGTAGTAATTACGTGTATTGTGATTTAAACAATGAAAGACCGCAGATGTATTAGACAACCGCATCAATTAGTGCCATCCATAATTTGTGTAAAATTCATTAATGTTTCAGAAGAAAGCAATGTAGTGAGACGCCACAATTATAAGTGGGTGTTAATGTTTGCAGTGACAGAATACGCAGGCAGTTCGAACCGCAGTTGTCCAAGTATTTGGCGGCATAGTGGCGCAGTGAGTATCGCTGCCACCTCACAGCAACAACCCGGGTTTGATTCCCGGCTCGGGTGCCTTTCTTTATTGAGGTTGCAAGTTCCACCGTGTCTGCAATGGGCTTTGCCAAGTACTCTGGTTTCCTCCTACATTCCAAAAATACGCTGCTGCCTAGTCAGCAGCTACATTTCCCCCGGTGCCCTGCCAAGAACTGGCATCCCACCCCCTCGGTATCGCCCTGCCTTGCACCCTGTGTCTGCTGGGGTAGGCTTTGCCCCCCCATGACCCCTGTCCAGGTTGATGCGGGTATTCCATCCATCCATCCATTTTCTAAAGCGCTTGTCCTGGTGAGGGTCGCTGTGCTCGTGACATTCCCCCACTGTCTGCATTCCGTTTGGCTCTCTGCTCTCCGTGTCACACCCTTCGGCCTCTCCACTCTCCTCTCTTCCTCTAGCACGCACCCTCACCTCGCTGCTCTGTCCACCTCCCTCACCCCCTCACAGAGCTCCTCCGTCTCTCACTCACCTTTCTGCTCTCTCCCCCTCCGTCCTCTACCTCTCTCCCCCAACCTCCATTTGTCTAAGTGACACATGGCACATTATTTATCTCAGCACCCTATGAAAACAAACACACAGACGATGGTTGCCCTTCAGAGCTGTTCTTTCAGGATAGCCGTGTCACTGAGCGATCTCCCACTCTCCCTCGCGACGTTTTGCTTCCCACGTTGATGCTACTTCGTGGGAGGCGAAACGTCGCAGGGAGAGAGGGAGATCGTTCGACACGGCTATCCCGAAAGAATAGCTTTGAAGAGCAACCATATTGAAACGAGCCGTGAAAAGCTACATCAGTACGTACGCACACTCGTAATTAAAAATAACTCGCCAAGATCCAGCATTTAAGCTACTTAAGTAACATTCCACGGACCTATTTTCAAATGCAAATGTGGCAAATCAAAGGTTCGGTTTTTTCACAAGTGTAAAGACGTGGGTATAAACAGACCAAACATGCATCACGTCAACTTTTGCTGACGACTTTCATCATCATGTACAATGCAAATGAGCTGAATGATTTGCAGGAAATGTTGAAACGTGACGACGAAGCCTGTGAAGTTTGGCTCAAGGTGAAATTGAAGGAAGATATACAATGTGCAACAGACATCTGTTGCAGAGACTGAAGTGGAAAACACAGACGAACATATCTGCCCAGTGTCGTGATTGGAGGCGGGTCAACATCAAAAGGACAAAACAAAGGGGTGGGATGAGATAGCGTTGGGGTGATTTTGGAAATCCGAACTTGGTCATGAAACGCAATAGAGCGATGTGTCTAAAGAAGAAAGCGGTTTTTTTCCCTTCTTAACAATGCGTATTACCTGTTATGACACGTGGCTCCAACACGTGGACACTGACCAAGATGAAACAGCAGCTTCAAAGTGCATACACAAGGATGGTCCGATCTATTTGTTTTTTTTTAACATATCCAAATGAGACTATAATTTTGACTGTTAAAACAGTTCGTTGACTTGGAACAAGTACAGTACATCGTTAGAATGGCTGATGGCAGGTGGGCGACAATAAGTACTCATTAACAGTCAAAGTAGAGAACACGTCAGAAAAGACACCCTCTGTGGACAAATATAAATTGGATTAGATTCTCGCCACTGGTCTTATTAGGCCCTACCGTGCGAGCTGAGTAAATGGATAACAGAATACAAATTCACAAGTTTAAATGTACAGATACTGTCTACGGTTTCTTAATTTATGCGAGAACTTTAAAGACCCAGCAATTAAGCATTCATTCCAAACGCAATAACACGTCTGATTAATGCCGCCTCTCTCCTCAGTGAGCCAAAGGTCGCTATGTTGTGCAAATGGTTCTAGTAATATGGGGGGGGGGGGATAATTTTATAAAATTGCCTATTGTTTCATTCACCTCCTACACTGGAAGGTTTAACCAGCAATCGCTGGATTGAAATTTGCTAACCGTTACCCAAGAGCAGCATCCTTACGTCCTATATCCTATAACAAATATTATACATTCAGTATCAACTACGCTTGTTAATACCATCATCAGTATCTGTACCCACTTCATCCTGTACAGGGTCGCACACACAGGGCCCAAGGCAGGACTCTACCCAGAATGGGACGCTAGTCCCTTGCAGGGCACCGAGAGCAATTTAGTCAGTACGCCAACTAAACCTAGACAGCTTGTCTTTGGACTGTGGGAGAAAACCGGTGAAAACCCATGCAGACACGGGGAGAACATGCAAACTCCACATATAAAAGGCACCCAAGCCAGTAATCAAACCTGGGACCTTCTGGCTCGGAGCCAGCAGCACTACTCACTGCGCCACCGTGCCTCCCACTTGTAAATATTTAAGTTGACAAATTTTGCACACGATAAAATCACAATACTGTGCGTGCCTTATATGATGAATCAAATACCACGGGGAACCTTTGAAAGTGACAAAAACGCTAAATGCAATATAAAAATAAATCCATCGTATTTCAGTTATTAAAATAAAAAATAATTGTAAAACAATTCCTTCTGACCTTCCAAAATGTCAATAGAATAAGGCATATAACCTTAATTAAAATTCATATGAGGATGGCACAGTATTATCTTGGGAAGAGGCTAACTTAATTGGAACTGATTTATAAAGCTGGAGGATTTTGTATGCTTGTGCCCATACAAAAGTATGGATTTTTGTTTTTTCATTATTTTTTGACATACGCTACCTGACTCCATTATACAATATATCCTCATTAGGTGTACATTATACATCCCTTCATTCTTCGACGGAGGACCTGCCTGCTACCCATCCGGTCACGTACTCAGCAAGAGGTGAGAAACAATTGTTTTCCTTCACTAACTCGCACTGACCAGCGTGGTGAACGTGGGCGACCCCCCCACCATTATCGACGAGCCTGAACCACGGGGTGGAGGTCCAAGCAGCCCTGGATCTACCGGCAACAACATCGGCTGGTTCGGTGAGAATCAGTGGCTGTGAGCAGAACAGCAACACTGACTGATGATGGTTGCTCTTCAGAGCTGTTCTTTCGGGATAGCCGTGTCACTGAGCGATCTCCCTCTCTCCCTCGCAACGTTTCGCCTCCCACGTTGGAAACATCATCAACGTCGGAGGCAAAACGTCGCGAGCGAGAGATGGAGATCGCACGACACGGCTATCCAGAAAGAACAGCACTGAACAGCAACCATCGTGAATCGAGCCGTGAAAACCTACATCGGTAGAAAACACTGACTAGCGATTAAAACCGCGTAAAACTGGAAACGAAGTTGGCAGAATAGAATTGGGACATAGCTCGTATGTACGAGGTGAGAAGGCAAGGAGAAAATTCTATACTTCTAAACAGTGGCAAACCGTCTCTATAATATGGGGAGAGTGAATAATAGTTATGGAGCAATGGAATTCCTAATCGCTCCAGGGTTGAACATTTCACTTCAGAGTTTCCCAGCTCACACGAAGCGTCTCCAAGCAATACAAAGTAAAGATGCTCCAACAGCCACCCTGTGATGGACTGGCGTCCCTTCCTGTATATAATAATAATATCATTTTATATAGCGCCTTTCACCCGATGGTCACAAAGCGCTGCAGAAGGGCCGCGAAGAGGAGGGCATGTCAACAAACGAAAGGAAAAAATAACCAATAAAAAAACAAAGCAACAAAAAATAAATGATTAAGGCTGCCTTGCGCAGCCAGGATAGGCTCCGGCCCACCGCAACCCTGTAGAGGATTAAGCGGTTTCTGAAAATAGATGGATGGGATAATACCATAATTGTTTAAATAAATGCGTCTGTACCCTTCCCACACCTGACAAAGCTAATTAATAAACGTGTCACGTGAACAAACGTGCCAAGTTTATTATGTCTTTAGCGCACCGGTGTGTTAGAGAGTAATTCCGCAACGTTCTCCACTACTATCCAACACACCTGGTGCCGCTGAAGCAGCAACACATTGAGCACATTTGATTCACTTGAAACCTTATTAATTGGCTGTGTCGGGTATAGGAGGGTTTATGACATACATTTTAAACGACCTAATCCAAATATAACCGATTCTGAATCATAATATTGGACGTGAAGGAATTCATTTTTCGTTACCTTTCATTATATATGCTGTACTATATTAAGTGGTCAATGCAGTTGAAATTAATGTATGTCGAGAGTAACATACATAGACGTTTTACGAAAAGACATGACTTTTAAGTGGTGACGTGAACCTTGAAATGATGAGTGTGTGTTGATGATGGGTTTTTTTGATGTAACTTACACACCATTGTGTTTATAGTCGCGGTCAAAAGCATAACTCTCCATGAACAATGTACGATCTTGGACACAAATCGTGTTGACATTTATAATCACAATCGTCACAGGCATTTCCTTTCCTTGCCTACACCGCAGTGGGCCGTTTATTAGTGCGCAAATTAAATTTTTCACACTAAATGATGAAATAATTAACACCTGCCCTGGTCAGGTCATGCAAAACACTGAGCAACTGCTCTCTGCTCGTACAGACCACGGGATTTAACTTTGCATTAATTTAACTTGTTTCAATATCATAGTTTTTCCATGATATTGAAACAGCAAGTCAATCCATCCATTGTCTAAACCGCTTGTCCTGGTGAAGGTCGCGGTGGCAGCAGTCCAAGGAGAGTGGACCAGACATCCCTTTACTCAGCAACAGATTCCAGCTCTTCCTGGGGGATTCCCAGGCGTTCCCAGGCCAGCCGAAAGACATAATCCCTCCAGCGTCTCCTGGGTCGGCCTCTAGGTGTCCGCCTAGTGGGCCATCTTCTTCTTTGCGATTCTTCGAAGCACGATGGCTAGCTTCTGGACATCGTCGTCTTTCAGCTTGGCCATGCCTGGTAGACTTCCCGGGGAAGCATCCCAGGGGGCATCCTTAACAGATGCCCGAACCACCTCAACTGTCTCCTCTCAATCCAAAGGAGCAGCGACTCTACTTCGAGGCTCTCCGGGTTTGCTGTACTCCTCACCCAGTCACAGAGAGCGAACCCAGGAACCCTGCGCAGAAACTTCATTTCTGCCGCTCTTATCCGCGATCTCGTTCTTTCGGTAGCAACTTGTGACGTATTTAATACTGTGATATTTCGCAGGACGGCCTCAAACACGGACGATCACAACACGCCTGTCAGACATGTCGTTTGTACATCAAATACGTACACACTACACTTTAAACCGATGTACTCTTCTTTAATGTAAGCCGTTAGCAAGACGTATTCACAGCATGCATTGGGAAAACAGCTAACACAAACACTGCCCTACTGAGAATCCTATTCCCGAGAGATGTTGCAATTTATCAACATTCTTTGGTGGTCCCTTGTCTGCATTGCGACCCCCCTCATAGTTACAGTGATGAGCGCTCGCCAGGGCTACTCCCTGCAGGAGGCCGCGAAGGAAACGTGCGTGCACGTGTTCGGCGGAGACTGCTGCGTGTCGCTGTCGGCGATTTGTTTTGCAACCTTGGGAGCAGTGCAAATGCAGACCACGAATAAAGGTGCAGCATTCTCGTGGTAGTGTGAAAGAAGTGCGCCCAGGAGATGAGGTTTCTTTCTCTTCAGAGAAAAGGGTCGCTATGCAGCATACGCACCGCACGGGTGGCAGGATTCAATCAACCACATGCAGGAGTCGTCTCTAGTCCCACGAATGCTGTATGGGAGTTTTTGTCCACAATTCCCCACACTGGTCAGTGCAGGTCGGTGGAGGCAGGGGTGGTGTTAGGGGGATGGACGACTGGTACAGATAATACTCTCCCGCCCCATTAGTGTTACAGTTTAACCCATGAATCGTAACCTTATCGTGGTGGAGGGCTTTGTGTGTTCCAATGAAACCCACAACAGATATGCCACCTGGAGTCCAGCACTCCTGCTGGGCACTCCCTTGGTGAACAGGTCTGGAGTTCAGCACTCCTGCTAGGGTCTCCCTTGGTGAACAGGTCTGGAGTTCAGCACTCCTGCTAGGGTCTCCCTTGGTGAACAGGTCTGGAGTCCAGCACTCCTGCTAGGGTCTCCCTTGGTGAACAGGTCTGGAGTCCAGCACTCCTGCTAGGGTCTCCTTCGTGATTAGGTCAGGGCAGTGGTTCCCAACATTTCTCGGTTCACAGCGCCGTTAGTGTGTCAGAATTTATTCAACGGCTCCCAAAGTCAGAAAATATATGGCATATATCGAAAATGTGGAATATCCCGCGGCGCCCCTGTGAGTTAGCCGCGGCGCCCCGGAGCACCGCGGCGCACACTTTGGGAACCACTGGGTCAGAGGGAGCTTCCAGACAAATATCGATTCGTAGAACATCCGACTAACATTCTGCTCCAAAACTCCCAACAGCCAACCTGGATACCAGTTGTTGAAACCAGCAACAACATTAGTGTAACAGCTGAGGATTATTAAATCAATACGCAGTACACAGTGCACGATACACCTGGTTTACAGAGTTCTATTCCCGGCCAGGGTAATCCATCAATCAACCCATTGTCAGAAACCGCCTAATTCTGTACATGGTCGCGGTGAGCCGGAGCCTATCCCGGCAGACACAAGGCACAAGGCAGGGCTATACCCAGGATGGGACGCCAGTCCATCACAGGGCACCGGGAAAATGTAGTCCGCAGGCCAATTAACCTATGCAGCAGCATGTCTTTGGACGGTGGGAGGAAACCGGAGTGCCCGGAGAAAACCCACGCGGACACGGGGAGAACATGCACACTCCACACAGAACGGCCCCGGAGCCGGGATTCGAACCCGGGACCTTCTTGCTGTGAGGCGGCAGCGCTGCTCACCGCGCCACCGTGCCGCCCGGCCAGGGTAAATATCAGTTGTAAGTGGAGTGTGAAGTAAGTGATGTCTGAAGCGGTCCTGCGCCCTCACTTCAAGACAGTGAGCAGCTTGGTCAAGTATGGCCAAAGACCCAGCATGACTGGGCCAGAATGTTCCAGGCCTTCCTCCAGCAGAGGGTCAGGAAATAGCAAGAACTACTGATGGTTGCTCTTCAGAGCTGTTCTTTCGGGATAGCCGTGTCGAGCTATCTCCCTCGCGACATTTCGCCTCCCACTTTGGAAGCATCATCAGGAAGCCTGATGATGCTCGCGAGGGAGAGAGGGAGATTGCTCGACATGGCTATGCCAAAAGAACAGCTCTGAAGAGCAAACATCATGAATCGAGCAGTGAAAACTTACATCAGAACAATAACCATTGTTTTGAAATAGTTATAGAGTTAGCGGTAGTACTAGCAGCAGCTACTAAAGTCCACTTGACTTTTCCGATTATTATTAAAACAAGTCACTTCTAATAAAGTTACCGCACTTATTTTTTACTTTTGCAATTAACCCAATGGACCTGGCAGACAACTGGTAAATTACACTCAAAAGTCGGATGTTTTCTCTCTTTCTCTGCATGTCGCTAAAACACACACATCTTGCCTTTCATAGGAGCGTGCGTGCCAAGAAAGATCTACGGATAGGCAGCGTATCGAGCGTTTAACCTCCAGGACATCCTTCGCAACCCGAGTGAAGCAAAGATTGAACGATTGGGGGATTTTCGTTGCCAACCTGTTCTGATAATAAGAGTACAATCCGTTAATCTGACATCAGTGGTGGAGAACACACCTACATACAAGTGTAATTACAAAAACGGATTTAAAGCAACGATATCTAAAGGGTGGTGGCGCAGTCGTGAGCACACAGCGCTACGAACCCGGCGTCCTGAGTTTGAATCCAGGTCAAGACTAACATCAGCCACAGAACGCACTGGCCAGCAGGGTGAAGTATGTCGACAGATTTCCCATGACAGATACGGAGCGGGGCCTTCATCAAGCAGTGGACTGATAAGGGAGCTGTAACAATACATCTTAATTGGGTTAATACTGCAGTTTTAGTAATTTTTTATTCTATTACCGGTTTCCTCCCACAGTTCAAAGACATGCTGCTGCTTAGGTTAATTGGCCTGCGGACTAAATTGCCCCCGGTGTCCTGTGATGGACTGGCGTCCCATCATGGGTATAACCCTGCCCTGCGCCCTTTGTCTGCCGGTTATAGACTCCGGCTCACCGGAACCCTGTACAGGATTAAGCGGTTTCGGATGATGATGATCTGCTTCAAAACTGTATTCCAGAGGGCAATGGTTCAGCATGCGCTCCCCCCTCCCGGAGATGATAATGATGCGTGTTGACTGAACACCGCGAGCTCGAACGCACCAATACCCGCTCTGGAATGCGCATTATGAATACAGTATTGGTGTTGAAAAATTATGTCATCACATCTACCTGTGATTCAGCGGATGAATTATTTATAAGGTGGTGTTCCTTAATTAACAATAATTCAATAAACAATAGAAATGAGCACTTTGGTGTGACTTGATCTCCACGGAGAAACAGGTGCTTAATGAAATTGGACTGTATCTTGGGAAATGAGCTACAGAGGGCAACACATGGCACAAAAACACAATCACTTTCGTGAAATATTTCTCAGGCTCAATGCCATCTGTGCCATCATCAAAATAACGCAGGAGCTTTTTTCCTTGGATGACAGCTGCAATTTCCACAGGAAAAAAAGCACGCCTGTTAATGCGAATGCATCGCCGTGCAAATATATGCGCCACTCAAATGCTGACTTGCCGTGTGACCCATATTGTGAACGAATTCTCACGAGAATCAAATTAGCGTCAACGCAATATGCAACCGAACAGTTTTGCGAAACTAATGTAAATTCCTCCACACCAGACAGTACTAAGCCCACAAACCTGAAGTCACTTGACAAAGAGGGAAACAAAATAAAGAACATTAATTCAATCATTGGGGTAAACCAGAGCCTATCCCGGCAGACACAGGGCGGAGGCACGACTACACACACCCATGATGGGACGCCAGTCCATCACAGGGCACCGTGGGTAATTTAGTCCGCAGGCCAAATAACCTATGCAGCAGCATGTCTTCATTCTGTGGGAGGAAACCGTAGTACCCGACGAAAACCCACACGGACACGGGAAGAACATGCAAACTCCACACAGAAAGGCAGGCACCCGAGCCGCGGTTCGAACCAGGGTACTTCTTGCTGTGAGGCGGTAGCCCTACTCGTGGCGCCACCGTGCCGCCCCAAAATAAAGAACAATCACAAGGAAACAGTTAGTTTCTTTGGAGTTAGCTCGTGTAAAAATGTCTAA
This sequence comes from Geotria australis, assembly GCA_036362915.1. Classification (NCBI taxonomy): domain Eukaryota; kingdom Metazoa; phylum Chordata; class Hyperoartia; order Petromyzontiformes; family Geotriidae; genus Geotria; species Geotria australis. Next base: position 326,174 of record JAZEWU010000002.1, read on the forward strand.
ACCCTCCTCCGCCCGACACAGCCAATGAATTATTGTCTCGTAAATCAATCAAACGTGCCACATTTGTTTTGCAGTGTGTAGGGAAACAATCTCACAACATTTTACAATATTTCAATGAGTACCGACCTTGGGCTGGGGATTCCGTCCAGCATCGCCACGTTAACAGGAGCACAGATCGCAAATGGAAGAAGGGCTTCCGGATCACGGTGGGTAAATGTCGGCACACCCATCACGCACGTGATGCCAATTAATCATTAGCGGATTCCCTGTCCATTGGTTGTGACTTGGCAGGTTATGTTCGTCCGGTTGTGTAATACGGTGAAGCTATTTAGCCATCCATCCTCCATCCGTCCATCCATTTTCTAAACCGCTTGTCCTGGTGAGGGTCGCGGTGGCAGCAGTCCAAGGAGATTGGACCAGACATCCCTTTCCTCAGCAATTGGTTAAAATAGGCTAGGGCGGCATGGAGGCGCGGTAAGTAGCGCTGTCGCCTCACAGCAAGACTCCCCAGGTTCGAAACCAGGCTCGGGTGCCTTTCTGTGTGGAGTTTGCATGCTCTCCAAGTGTCCGCGTGGGTTTTCGCTGGGTTTTCATTCTGGTTTCCTGCTACCGTACAAAGACATGCTGCTGCATAGATTAATTGGCCTGCGGACTTAATTTACTCCAGGTGCCGTGTGATGGATTGGCGTCCAGCCCTCGGTATAGCCCTGCCTTGCGCCCTGTGTCTGCTAGGATAGGCTCTGGCTCACCGCGACCCGGTACAGGATTAAGCGGTTTCTGACAAAGGAGGGCTAAAATAGTTGCTTTTCAAAGCTCTTCCTTCGGGATAGCCGTGTCGAGCGCTCCCCCTCTCTCCTTCGCGTTTCAC
>JAZEWU010000002.1:327345-354697 GCA_036362915.1 Geotria australis
TGAAATGAATATACAATTCATGACGCGTGGAACAGTATTTGTTCAATGTCAAATGTATCGTTCGAACAGAGAACGAATCAGGGGTGCGAGGAAACCGCAGAGGAGGGGAGGGGAAGGCAGCCACGCAGTTAGCCGGCGCCAACATTTGCCAGACATGATGCTATCGACCAATTAATGAGTGTGTTTTTGTTATGGGAGAAAACAGAAGAATCCAGAGAAATCCCATGCAGTCTTAAGAGGGGGGAGAAAACACAAACTGAGCACAGAAATGTGCCTGAGGCGGGGATCGAACCGCCTCGGGCAGGACCTTATTTCTGTGAGGCGCAGATGTTAGGTACTGCGCCGCCCTGCCGCCCATCGTTATGGATCAACACTTTCGCAGCAGAAGCAGCAAATGAACTACAGACTCATGTGAAATACACGCATATTTCTCACTCGCGATGTTTCTCAAGTAATTTATTTTAAAAATGGCAGTGCTTTTCCCCAAATTAAATATATGTAGATTTTAAAGGTCATACATCCTCACTCTCTTTAATAACCTATAGGTCACATCCCTTGTAGGACTGCAGGCATCACAAGTTTGAAAGCCACTGGCCCCGGGTTGGCTGCTCTTGTTTGTGTTTTATTTCTGTTGGCCACTTACTAATTCTATCGCAAACAATGCTACCTGAAATGCCAGCAAAGGCATGCCTTGACATTTCAGAAGTCAAACACGAAAGAAACTGCAGCAAGGAAGGCACTGTTCTTGTAAAAATTCCCAAAGTTAATGGTGTGTGCAGGTCAGGCTGCTAAACTTAGTTTTGGTGATCCCTCCAGAACAATGTGGTCTGGCAATAGTATAACTTGTCTGACTAAAATGGCACTGTAGAAACCAGTAAATGCTCCCTGGATGAAATATAATATTACACAGGGTCGCACAGTGGCACAATGAGAAGTGCTGCCACCTCATACCCGGAAGGACCCTGGTTCGATTCCCGGCTCGGGTGCCTTTCTGTGTGGAGTTTGCATGTTCTCTCCGTCTCTGCGTGGGCTCTCGCCGGGTACCCCGTTGTCCTCTCACAGTCCACAGGCATGCTGCCTAGGTTAATTGCCATGCTGACTAAATTTCTCCGGACTGAAGTGTCCAGTGATGGACTAGTGTAGTCTTGGTATAGCCCTGCTTTGGACCCTGTGTCTGCCGGGATAGGCTCTGGTTCACCGTGACCCTTTATAGGATTCACAGTGGTCCCCATCCAAGCACTCTCCGGTCTCACGGTTTACTCGGCTTTGTGGCAAATGCCGTGTGATGTGGTCGCAGGCACAACACGACAGACCATCGCAACCACACCGGGGCTCTACCGACACATGCGTGCACACTCCAGCAGACACCGTGTCACGGGTGAGAATGCTCGGGTTCACCAGTTCGGGTTCCCATCCCGGCCTCTGATAATGTGCTGTAGACACGTTATCAATAGACTCTTTAGCCCCTCTGGGTTGGCTCTAATCTGGCCGTCACATATACTTTGCTGTAAACTTAAAGAAGTTCAGTAAGACTACTGTTCTTAAAACAAGAGCGTTGGGTGTTGACAATGAGGTGAGAAATGTACATAATGCAGTAAATTCATCCATCCATCCATTTTCATAAACCGCTTAATCCTGTACAGGGTTGCGGTAAGCCGGAGCCTATCCCGGCAGTCACAGGGCGCAAGGCAAGGCTATACCCACGATGGGACGCCAATCCATCACAAGGAAATGCAGTAAATGATTGACGATAACAATACGACCGTACATTGTCTAAGTAGTATCAAGACAATACTAGGTAAAACGATGATTTACATCTTAATCCACAAAAAAACTTGCCCATGCTAAGTGCTTCATCCAGCAGTGGATTGACAAACATATGTAGGTTTCAATAAGCACGCAGGAGTTGTAATCTATTGACCTCAGGTGATATCACCTGCGGGTGGCACGGTGGCATAGCGGTGAGTAGCTTCACAGCAAGAAGGACCCGGGTTCGAATCCCGGCGCGGGTGCCTTTCTGCGTAGAGTCTGCGTGTACTCTCCCGGTGTCCGCGTGGGTTTTCGCCGGACACTCCGGTTTCCTCCCACAGTCCAAATACATGCTGCTGCATAGGTTGTTTGGCCTGCGCACTAAATTGCCCCCGGTGTCCTGTGATGGACTGGCGTCCTATCCTGGGTGTAGCCCTGCCTTGCACCCTGTCTGCTGGGATAGGCTCCGGCTCACCGCGACCCTCTCCAGGATTAAGCGGTTTCTGACAGTGAATGAATGAATGATAACGGGTAGATGGATGATATCACCTGCATTGGGCCAAGAATATTTCTCACTCCCGTACAAACTGATGGGCGGCCGACATCACAATGCACGTCATGCAGTGGTATACACTAATATTATCGAGTAGACGCCTGTGAACATTCCAGAAACATTTAATGGCAGTTCAGCCGATCCCTTGTCCCTACTGATTAATATTGCGGGCGTATTAACGGTAAAAATGTACGCCATCTGCTTTACAGAAGATAGATAGATGTTAATTATTACAGCTGAAAATATCCAGTGAGCATGCAAGCTCTGAATGTGGGATTACTGCGATACAACAAACGTTCGCCCTAACTAGCGAAAACAATGTAACAACATAACACGTTAAATAGCCTCTGGAATTCTTCCCAATTTCAAATATGTAAAAAACAACCCATGAAATGACTTACTTGGTTCTCTACATAGCCATCATCGTTCCCTGTCGCAAAAGAAAACTTGGCAGGGCCCTGGACTCGTTCTCCGAAATATTGATGTTCTGTTGCTGCGCCCACACAGCCATGTATATCCCTTCTAAAATAGTCGGGCCACTGGCTGCACGGGACCATCCGTCGTGTAGCGAATTAATACAGCGGGAACCTCATGGTGGGTGGGTAGGTGGACGACACGGTGGCGTGCTGAGACTCACTGCCGCCTCACAGCAAGAAGGTGCCGCCAATTCGAATTCGATTCTTCTAAGCGTCCGCCAATTCGAATTCGATTCGACTCTTCTAAGCGTGATGGCTACACGACAGCCTCCCATTGCAACAAGTTCTTCTTTAGTTGCAGACATCCCTTCAACATTTAGAGATATAATAGTCAGTGCTGGCCTTAAAGGTGGCGGGCATTGGCCTCTCTTCTTGCGCCAGACTGAGGGGCTTCTGGCATCGGTTGAGCTTCTGGACATCGTTGTCTTTCAGCTCCTCGGCTTCGAAGTGTTTGGGTAGACTTTGCAGGCAATACCAAGTATTTGCTTGACAGGGATCGCGACGTGAACGCTTCTACCTTGACTCCCGTCCCTGCGGACAAACGGGTGAATCTTTGTTTGAGTCCCCGGATATTTGCGAACAGCATAACTAGAGTTTGTACTTGAGTGAAGGAATGACATTAATATGTGCAAACTAGGGTATGGCAAAATGCATAGAGCATATGGCTTCGATAGTAGGAGCCCCACATAACACACGAGCGTGACAATGCGTCTTCGAGTTAGTTAAAACCCGAATAATAATCGCACAGCTTGCTCTAATAATTACCAACTTCACTACACAGGCAGTCGAGGAGACAGGTTAATGCATATACAATAACAATGGAGTGTGTCTAAAGCAGAAGAAGATTCAATTGCCTGGCTAATGTTCAATTACATTCTTGCTTGCTGAGCTTCAAATGCACAGTGTGCAGAGTCACTATACCCCTAATGGCGAAGAGTCGATCGTGAACATGTGCGTGTGTGGATTCCGACATTAATTGGGTAGAACTCCCCAGGTGGCTTGAATAACTTGTTCCAGGCAAACTTGTTCAGGCTCATATAACGACGCTCCGATCATTTCACCGAAGCAGCAGCAATGATGCTCTGTGCCATACCCAGAGAATTTGCTTTGTTCCTTTACAACATTCACAAGAGCATTTTGGGCTATAAGAATGGCAAACACTGAATGTACTGCTTTACGATATTTTAAGAGATGTGTTAAATTCGTTTCATTACCTTCTGATTACATATCGTTATTGTTGGTTAATTCACACGTTTGTTGTATCCTAGCCGCTACCAGAGCTTTCAAGCTCACAGGGTATTTTCTGCTGTAATAATAAACATCGACGTCTACCGACCCTCTTATGTCACATCGATTCGCGTGATATTTCATTTTCCTCTGGTGCCCTAGCCGCGCCGCGTTCACCTTGTTCAACATTCCCATTCAGATTGAGATGTAGTCAATCTATGTAGCACTGACCATTCAAATTGGTGTGACATTTGTCAAACCTAGTAGAGGCGTAATAGCTGCCGATTAAAACCGCTGCCCTGTATAATTTGTGGTGTGAATCAGTGCAGTAGATTCCCCCTGTAAGGATGTTTACCCAAGGCAATTACAGAATTTCATTTAAATGTTTTATAACAAAAATCCCGAACTGGCATTCATGACGATGTTAAGTTATGCCACTGGAGGAAACAGCCCCTCATGGGTTGCACCAAAAACTCATTAAACTAACAGATTACTTGATTAAAGAGTTGAATAAAATATTTGGTGTCCGTGAAAAATTAAAAATTTGACCCCGTGAAATCCATCTGCGGCAGAAAGTACCAGATCTTAATCTTAAAAATGCTTTTACCTGATTGCATGTAATTTCTCCCCCAGAAGAAACGATTTTAATAATTTGCCGTGGGATACAAGATGTTCTACATCACGCATGCATCAATATGCCCGCATTACAAAGGGTTAGAGGTTTCTTCATCAACCTTTTCAAACCATTCCTCAAACTCTTATGGTGCCCTCTCTGCTACCAGTCACCACCTTCATCCGACGCCACTGAAATTCGCCTCTGTAACTCCGACCCCCTGGAGAAAATGTATTTCCCATCACTGAAGTGCACATGCTCTACAGTTCCTGTGAACAGGCATTCCAAAATATACATCATCCCAAAACTAACTTTGTTGCCACAAGTACCTATGACCAAGGCCGAACCTGGTCGTGGTAGGGGGGCTTATGTGTTCCAATGAACCTCAGAGCTATGTCGTCTGGAGTCCAGTACTCCTGGTAGGGTCACCCATGGCGAACAGGTCTGAGGGTAGGTTCCAGACTAAGCACGGCCACCCAAAGACCTTCATGATGGTTCGAAATAGTATCATGAGAACCCTGCCCGGACTAGGGTTACCGGGACCCATCCCTGGAGCCAGGCCTGGGGGTGGTGTCCGTCGGCAAGCGACTGGTGGCTGGGTGACCCACGTAGCCCGGTCGGGCCCAGCCCGAAATGGATATGTGGAACAGCCTTGTGGGCAACACCACCACCCGCAAGGTGAAGTGTGGGGGTAGGGTGCGATGCCCTCACGGCAACGAAAAGGACGGACTCAGACGGACTAGACCATTTTCAACGTGCGCTTCTATACCACCGCTAATGCGGGCCTTGGAAATGTTTTTGTGTCAACAAGCCCTGTAAGGAATTGGGGGCAGGTGAATCACATGGACGCAAAGTGCCCAAAGCTCTGATGTGGTCTCCTGTTGTACTTTTCAATGTTCCATCACGCATTACATTGTAAAGGCTACAACTGCCTTAAGCCAAAAGCAACACAATTTTTTTTTATTCTGCTGACAAAAGTGAGTTACGTGAAAGCATGTCAGTTACGCTTGAGACGCCTCTGAGATTATAAACAAAAACATTGTAACAGTCATGCAATTTGCATCGTGTCACAACTGTTATGATAGCACATTTCGATGTAGGTTTAAAAAGTGCAATGCATGATAGCTGCGTTTCACAGCTGCTCTTTCGGGATAGCCGTGTTGAGTGCTCCCTCTCGCTCTTTCGCGACGTTTTGCCTCCCACGTTGGCAGCATCCTTGTGCAGCGCTTTGTGACCCTCGGGTGAAAGGCGCTATATAAATTGATATTATTATTAATATACTCGACTTCACCCAAACACACTCGGAACTCAGGACGCCTGAGGATGCTTCCACCGTGGGAGGCGAAACGTCGCGAAGGAGAGAGAGGGAGCGCTCGACACGGCTATCCCGAAAGAACAGCTATGGAGAGCAATTCTCAGTCAAAACATGATTCATGGGCGGCACGGTGGCGCGGTGAGTAGCGCTGCCGCCTCACAGCAAGAAGTCCCGGGTTCGAATCCCGACTCGGGGGCCTGTCTGTGTGGAGTTTGCATGTTCTCCCCGTGTCCGTGTGGGTTTTCGCCGGGTACTCCGGTTTCCTCCCACAGTCCAACGACATGCTGCTGCATAGGTTACTTGGCCTGCGGACCAAATTGCCCCCGTGCCCTATGATCGACAGGCGTCCCATCCAGGGTATTGCCCTCCCTTGCGCCCTGTGTATGCCGGGATAGGCTCCGGCTTACCGCAACCCTCTATAGGATAAAGCGGTTTCTGATAATGAATAAATACATGATCCTCTGTACGCCATCTAGTGGGCTGGTTGCGACGTCACAAAACCTGCTAACCAATAAGAGGCCAGGAAATTATCGGTCGACCTGACGCATGCCTAGCCCTGTTATACATAGATGTATAGATATATATCGATGGCCTGGGAACGCCTGGGAATCCCCCAGGAAGAGCTGGAAAGGGATGGCTGGTCCACTCTCCTTGGACTGCTGCCACCGCGACCCCCACCAGGACAAGCGGTTTAGAACATGGATGGAAATGGATGGAATTATGCAACACATGCAACATGAAGAACCAATAACTTCCCACGAAGACAGTGGACGCCACCCAGCCGCTCCCGCACAGGTCACGGGGGTCGATGACGCAGTGGCCAGCTTCCTCACGAGTGGACAACGAGGGACGTGACCCCAAGTGCGACTGTGGCCCTGAGTCCCGGACCGTGGAACGGATCCCATCAACCTGCCGCGCACTGACATCGCTTGTGGAGATGGACTTCATTTCTCCACATCTGACAAAGCCACTCAGTGGATTTCCAACTTGAAATCCCACCGTGAGTTTTGCCTGTCATACAACACTCTGGTTTCTTCCTACGTGTATTGTTATTCATTACTGGAGTTGGCCAAGCATCCCAATTTCTGATCCGAAAAACCCGGGCAATCGTTGGCACCCGTTTTGGCTGCCTTCTCGATTGTCTGTCGGGTTTTCTGCCCCTCCGAATTAAATCTGTGCACATTACACATGTGTACGTTCAACTTTTAACTTTCATCCACTGCGAGAGGTAGGCCTCCACAATTTGTTATCTCTCCCACTCCTGGGATCGTTACACTCCTATGTAATGTATCTTTACATGTAAATGGTTAAATCATTAATGTAAAGTGATGTGCAGTGGTGGAACCATTGTAAGCACACTAAGCTGAAAATCTCATCACCCGAGTTCAAATCCCAGCCATGGCCCGATGCATGAGAATTGATCTTCAAAGCTGTTCTTTCGGGATAGCCATGTCATCGAGCGCTCTCCCCCTCTCTCCTTCGCGACGTTTCGCCGCACTTAGGACGCCTGAGGATGGATGGCCTCCAACGTGGAAGGCGAATCGTCGCGAAGGAGAGAGGGGGAGCACTCGACGACATGGCTATCCCGAAAGAACAGCTTTATTAGAGAGCGGTTGATGGTTGCTCTTCAGAGCTGTTCTTTTGCGATAGGTGTGTGGTATCTTTCGGATATCCCAAAAGAACAGCTCTGAAGAGCAGCCATCGTGAATCGAGCCGTGAAAACCTATATCTGTAAAGAGCAGTTGTCACGATATATAAACCGTTCCTGGGCCCTCTTCAACCTCCATGGAGCAGCGTGGTAAGGTCAGGTCAAACAGCGTAATAAGGTCAGGTCAAACAGCCCGCACTGGCGTGCTGTGGGGGCCGCCAATCATCATTACTAACGTTAAGCATCATCCAGTTCTAATGCTCTGTCTGTTATTAAACTCGTAAAAGTCCTAAGGGAGACTCTGATGCTATAGAAGCAGTAGTTGAGCGTTTCCTCCACTTCACTCTTAACTCCAATGGGAAAGGGCCAGCGGCTACCGTTCACACACAGTCCACATGGCTTGTGACGTGGAACATTTATTGTGCATGATGTTATTTTAATATTTATTGCACTTTGAACATGTCCATTATTAAAACATAAATGTTATACTCAACTGAAGGAGACATTAAATGCATTTGATATTCCATTTTAGAAATCTTACTGAAGCTTGCATTGTCTTTTTTGTGTTCTTTCTTTAGTTTCAAGCAACTATAATCCCCAGTGTGAGTGACCTTTTAATGTTAACACACGTGGAGCCAAATGCAACCAATTACTTTGCTCTATAAAGCTCATGCGGTGTGTGCTTTTCTTTTATCCGTGCACATTATGTCAGTGACAAGAATTTAAGAATTAAATGCACCAGTTGGAGATGTTCTACATGCAGAATGTTTTCTCTTCCCTACTTGTAATTCTGATAAAGTCCTCTGTGTTGTTCAGTGTGTTTGAGTGCCATGAGGCAAACGAGAGGATGCAACCAAGTACATGTGGACAGTATGCGTGAGTACACGTGCATCTCAATCAATATCCCTTGCAAATGGGAGAGATCCAATTAAGATATCATATTTATTTTAACCAGAAAGGGGCATTATTCCTTTTGTACGCAAACAAATATATAGTCATTTTCGAATCTGGGCCATAACAGGGCGGTCAATATCTTACTCTTGCGAACGATGTGCCAGAGTCTTTAATGCGCAATAGATGTCACACGATGATAATGCTCCACTGAATTAAAAGGCGCTCGACTGATTCAGTGTCACTCTTATAATGTGTTGCGTTGGTAAGAATAATTATGACGATTTTGTAAACTATTGGACACCCATATCACGCATTACAGTGCAATCTAAAGTATAACAAAGCTACACGTTAACTTACAAATGTATAACGATTGTTCGACAGCAATGCTTTTTAGAAAATAAAAGAAATGGTTCTGGTCACATGGCCAAAGGTCTAATGCAGACAATGATCCCATTCTACATGCCACGTGGTGCCGTGCTGGTCCTGCACGGTGGTACACTGACTCATCACGTCAGTCAGAGCTACGTGTGGCATTTGAATGTTTCCGCTGTTAATGCGGTGACGTATCTTTCTGTGTTAGTAAGAACACGCCTTCAGCCATTGCTTGTTTGAATAAGATTCTCTAGCCTGTTAAGTTTGCTTGACATATCGATCAAAAGGCTAACCTTTTTAATGTATGACGTTGCCCATTCCCGCTACACAAACGAAAATGCTTTTATTGAAATTAATATATGCGCAAAATGCAAATACACACCCACCACGATTCGTACTCTTGTAAGTGCTAGAAATGGTTTTCACTCGTGTTTTTCAGTTACAAATTTTAAATGGAGATTCACATCCAAATAAAGAACTGTTTGAACGTTAACACAGATCTCCAGTGGCTGTATCTCAATAATATATTCCTTTCGCTATCACTGTGCTTCTTTCTTTCTTTGCGATTCTTCGAAGCACGATGGTCAGCTTCTGGACATCGTTGTCTTTCAGCTCGGCTTCGAAGTGCTGACTGTTCTTTACACTGTTTGGTACATGTATATTCGTGTGCCGCATACAATACATCTATATGAAATTATCAAAATTGATAACTTATGACACATTTATTCCCGCAAATATATTCACGGCACATTCAATTTTAAACCAGCACTCTGAGGGAAATATAATAATGACATTTTACATGAAATCAGGGAGGCATAGTAGGCTTCCATTAGTCTCATTGTGTTTGCATTACCCAGGAGAGACAAATATCTGTAAATTATTTTCTAATGGAAATGTGCACTATCCATAAAGTTACTCATCTGATAATGCCGCCACTCACAATTTTCAGTAAGATATAAACTTTTGTAATCTATGTTACAGTGCAAACGCATGTCGATGCTATATTGGGCAGCATGACAAATTGCACAACAGATCAGCTTAAAATAAATAATTGCCTCCAATTTTGTTTTTACGTGTTTAAGTTTACATTAAAATTGTGCATTTTAATGCAATATTATTATAAATTGCATTATGTATGACATTGCAATAGCATTAATGTGTGTATGAGGTCTGTCGCAAATGTGTAAAAAATGGGTTGTCCAACACAAATTGCTACCGCAGCTTCGTGTCTAAATTTTCCCTTTCTCATCAACGATTTGTCATTGCACACTGACCAGACAAGTCACAGGATGTAGAGATATATTTTACGAATGCCAATTTCTTTTTACAGCAATGCAGTCTTTGTACCATTGGCTAGACCTGGGATTGAAAGGACTTACCTGGCACTGCAACCAACGTCACACTGTCGTGAGAGTGCATTTTCCATATGGTAATTGACGTCAATAAATCACATAATGGAAACCTCTCAATAAACAAACTATCCCGCTTTGACGTTTAACCGTGGGTCAAAAGCAATTTCTGCTGCTTACATTACCTTGTGCTTAAATGGAAAAAAAACTAAAAATTGCAATGAACAGTAAATTTACCTGGTATTTAAAGTAATTGGAAATTGTTTGAATGTCAACTTCAAATGACAATTATGGTAGCATTTCCTGAGCAATGCAGATTGCTTTTTCTTTGCACTCAGGATGTTATCTAATAAGTCTTGGAGCACAGGAGCCTTGGCATTAAGAGAGAGAAACAATGTCACGTTCGTGCTTTTTATAGTATCCGACTTGATGTTACACAGCAAGGCTGTCTGTGCTGCTTTGGCTTCAGTGGGAAGTTGTTTCATTATTAGTTTCTGTATAATGAATGAGCATGTAAACCATTCTTCATTTGATGCCAAGTGCGATCAGCTTCAAAAATACAGCCCTGTTAAAAACACCTTTACAGTTCCAATTACAGAGACACTATTGCAACGAACAGATGCGAATCGCTGGTAGACACAGACATGTTTTATACTCCATGTGTTAACCTGCTTTTACCTGTAGATTCATTTAATCCATTAACTTCGCAGATCGGTTTTCTGATAGGTCATGTGGTCAGTCACGCCCAATTATGTCCGTGAAATAGTGTGTGTGGGTTAGACATTTTGTGTGGGTTAGACATTTTTCCGTGACACCTGGGTCTGTCCCTTGACCTCCTGTCGGCGAGCCTTCGACACTTCACGTGGCCTCAAGGTGCATATTGCCTGGCACAGACGCCGTGGTGACGTCACCATCACCGAGCGGCGAATGGCGGTTTTATTGTTGTTGTTGGGTTATACATTTAATCAATAGAATAACATTTACTTAAGAAGCTGGTTCGGCCGGGCAAGATGTGACGGCTAATCTGACATCATTGTGACTGCCGACGTTTTGCTGAACATGCTTCGCGTAATTTTAAGCAAAATCTCGTATCGAATTGTGAAATTTGGTTTTTAGATTTTATTTTCCAACATATTGGTGAGTTGAAACAACAATAATATGGAGTGTGTTGAGCACTTGTACGTGTAACACAATGTGTGTCGCTATGTCAGACGGTCGAGGGTCTTACGTCGCGAATGAGAGAGAGAGGGATCGCTTGACACGGCTATCCTGAAAGAACACCTCTGAAGACACAACTGTCGGCGAGACTAAGTGTTCACGCAGTTGCGCGTACGAGCGAAGTAACGAACGAACGAAAACAACTTGCCAAATCGACGTCGGATCAGCTCCTTCCACTTCCAGAGAGTCAAATCTCTCCTCGAGCTGGAAGTCGGTGAAGACGAGCGAGATGGTGTCGCCCTGCTCGGCCAGCACGGTCCACGTGCAGTCGGCGTCGTGCTCGTACTCCGCCGGGTAGTTGGGGCTCGAGATCACGCCGCTGTTCTCCCGCAGCGTCCTCCCGCAAGCCCCTTCGGCTGCACACCACAACACGCGCGTCCGTCAGTCACTCTTCCTCGATGCACAAGTGCACGAGAACACCGAGACTTATTACAAGCACCGATGTTTACGTTTGTTTCGTGATAGCGAAAGCTTATTGCGGTCAAAGTTACTTCTCGCAGAGAATTTGTCGAACCGCCGTACAGGCGCGCAGTCGCAAAACGAAGTAAGGTTACGTGTTACAAAGCCAACAGGGAGATGAGATCGTGAATATTTATATTGTAAGTCCATATTGAAAATAACCCCTTCACGGGGCTCTCTCCGGAGCAATGGAATCTGAAAACAAAATCCGTTGCTGTTATAGTCGTGCATTCATGTGTACCATGACCAGTGTGGTGATGTATTGCCACACAGACATTGTACAATTGGTTAAACCCAAGCAAGACTTGCAAACTGATTCAGGGAACACCTAACATGCGTTGCCATTACCAAGCTCACTAAACCAGTAACTTTCTTACTTTGAGGCGGCAGCGCTACTCACCGCACCATCGTGCCGCCCCTAAAAAATGTAAACGACACTAAAAACGTGCACTGTGTGTAGAGCCTTAAGCATCATGCAAATACACCAGTTCCTGAAGAAATGCATTGTGGGCATCTTGCCTTAAGCCACCATCAGTAAATCGAGCAAAAGGCGAAAAACCAAGAATTCAGTACTAATCAATAACTAATGGTCCATCCATCCATTTTCTAAACTGCTTGTCCTGGTGAGGGTCGCGGTGGCAGCAGTCCAAGGAGAGTGGACCAGACATACCCTTCCTCAGCAACAGATTCCAGCTCTTCCTGGGGGATTCCCAGGCGTTCCCAGGCCAGCCGAAGGCTATAATCCCTCCAGCGTGTCCTGGGTCGGCTTCTAGGTCTCCGTATTTTATCAAATTATTTCTGGTACCTTAAATCAAGTTCACCTCCAGGCAGTCCTTCAGGAACTGGTAGTTTTGCGTCATGCTTGAGTTTGACAGATTTTTGTGCCCATAGTGCACGTGTTTTGTGTGCTGTCGAAACGGCTCGGGTTTCACCCAGGAGACGTATGGATGAGAATTGATATTGTATTTAGTGTACGTGCTTAGCAATGGGTTTGCGTATGAATTGCAGAGTGCTTCTCGGGATGTGTGCTATGTCGCTTTGAATTGGCTTGTATTGATGTTTGGGGCATATGGATTTGTGTTGTTTGTGTATAGCTGTGTTCAGGGTTACACTAAGGTGCACTGTTATTGGAAATGCATAGTTGAATGGCAGTTGGTGACAACTAAAAAGTGTTGCATTGAATGGACAGGTTCATTTTAAGATGTCCGTTGTGAGTTTGGAACTAAAGAAGGGGAGCTGTGGATAGAAGAAGGCAATTTATTTTATTCTATTGAGTGACGAGAAGGGGAGTCGGTTGGATGAAGAGTTGTAAGTTTTGAGACCACTGTCGCCTGTATCACTTAAACTGTGAGATTTGCAAGGATGTCATTATTTTGTTCAGCACACAATAAGAAGTAGCAAAGATCCATGCTGATATTTTTTTACATTTTAGATATCCTGAACACATTTCACGATTCATTATTGTTTAAATCTTTACTTTCATAACCTTCTCCATTGGTCCTGGGTTGTTGAATAATAATAATAACACATCAATTTGTAACGCGCGAAAATTCCACGCCTGCTCATGGAAGAGACATGGATACGGAGGCGCCAGTAAATCACAGAGAGGCAGGGAGTTAGGCAGTCAGCCAGCGCCAACCCGCCAGACACTGCTTCCTATATATTATGATGTTATCGGCTTATTTATTCATGAGTATTTTTTAGTTGTGGGAAAAAATTAGAGGACCCGGAGGAAGCCCTTGCTGAACAGGAGGCGAACACACAAACTCTACACAGAGAGGCACCCAAAGCGGGAATCCAACCGCCTCGGGCAGGACTTTCTTTCTGCGAGGTGCAGATGTTACCCTTTTGCCACCCTCCCCGATCGTTTCAAACCCAACAAGATTCCTGACCTTTATTTGAAATTAGATCTCTGCTAAACACCTGCAAAGTTGATGCATATACAGTCATTCACATGCACACTTAGCCACTGTCAATACGAATGTGTTCATGTATATATTTAAGTTAATGGCATTTTCGGAGTCGTATGTATGTCTATGTACTTGGCATTATAATAATTGTATCGATGTAGGTTTTCACAACTCGATGTACGAGAATTGCTGTCAAGAGCTGTCTGAACCAGATTCCTCATGATGCCTTCAATGTCTGAGCCAAACGTAGTAAAGGAGAGAGAAGGCACGCTCAACACGGCTATCCCAAAAGAACAGCTCTTGAGAGTAATTCTCGTAATAATAATTGTTACGAAGGCAGAAGGCAGCCTTTTACCAATGACGGAATAAGGAAATTGACAAGCATCACCATTTCTGCCGTTAAAGCAAAAGCAATCGAGTGGGACTGGACCTGATACATCGTGATGGGAGAGGAGAAACACAACTAACCATAGAGTGGAGATCGAGAGAAGGTGGTGTGGTGGAGAAGACAGGAGAAGAGTCGGCAGTGAAAAGGCACTCCTTGCATTCAGATATGCTCCAATCCGGGATAGACTCAATGTGTAAATTTTCTATCCTACATTTGATATGCAAAGCTGTTATTTACATCAAGAGTCTCATTCATCACAATAGGTTTATGATGGTTGCTCTTCAGAGCTGTTTTTCGGGATAGTCGTGTCGAGCGATCTCCATCTCTCCCTCGCGACGTTTCCCCTCCCACGCTGGAAGCATCATCACGTGTGATATCCCAAAAGAACAGCTCTGAAGAGCAACCATCATGAATCGAGCCGTCAAAACCTACATCAGCACAATGGGTTAAAAAAACGGTTGCATTTGGCCAACTGCTGAAAGTAATGTCAACAAAATGAGAAGAAAAAAACCCATTGCACTTCCTTCAACTTTGTCGAATGCATGATTGATCTGACAAGGCCTGCAACCCAACCTCGCAACGAAGACCTCACTTTATAGACCTCACTATCTCATAGAGAAGGCCCGTTGGTTAAATAGCACTAGCTTCCTTTCTCTCACTCAGTGATACTGTGAGGAGAGATATTCTGTAATGTAATGTCCATCCATCCATCAATTTTCTAAACAGCTTGTCCTGGTGAAGTAAAGTAAATAACTCAAATAAACAGTAAACATTGACTCAGCCCAACGACCCTTGGTTAAATAACACCAACTTTAGACAGTGTGGAATAATGAACGATTGTTTTAATGATAAACTGTTCCCTGACATTGTAATGTGAACTTTCTAACTGCCAATGTTAAGACGCTCCATGTGTGTATGAGCATCGGGACATTGCCGTTTATTTGTATTTCTTCAAAAGTACATCACCTGCATTCTGCAATTACAGACCATAATCGCATGCCTCACTTACATCTGAGCTGCGGAAATATTGACACCAACCAGAAATAACTGTATGTGCAGCCCATTTTTTTCACAATTGCCATACACATAACTGTGAATTGCGCATAGCTAAAAAGTGCAAAACTCGGAATTCCGTTGGCGATGACGGCCATTATTACCAAGCACTGTTTAATAGGTGGAAAACGGTGGGAAATTACTTTTAGACACGAGAATAAGTATTCTGTTCATGCGCCCTATAGCTAGTTTATATAATGTAACTTCTGGTACTGCACATAATCATGAAGGGGCACCCATTAAGACACGTTCAGGGCAAATGTTGGCACCAATTCATGCTTCCATGCACTATGCCAATCATATAACTAAGGCTTTCAGAAAGTGTTGCTGAAGGCACAAGCACTGTGCAAGTACGCACTCACCCTCCCGGAATATAAATCAAGGCCTTTCAAGTTGGTTATTCACACAGCATATCAATAACTCGCTTATAATCACAACAGACACTAGGTGAAACGATTAGGTAGGAACATATATAACCTTGAAACAAATATTCTCCAATAAGCAGATATTTATCACTGCATTTGCGGGACGATTTTTTAAGTTCTTTAGAATTGTCAATTTTTCAAGGAATTTAAATTAGAGTTTAGATACACAATTAGTTTAACTTAGCTTACAAAATATAATTTCACGGCCTAAATTTTAACGTGCTATTCAGCCCACATCGTTGAATTAGTATGATAACAGTTTATTGCTCTGCTTCCCAATCACCAAAATGAAAGTACAAACATGTTTGCTGATTTTAGACTGATGTGCGAGTTATAACACAAATAACACAAACATTACCGGCTTCTCATCCCATCGAGAGCGCTGTGGCAAGTAGCGATATGTTACAGCGCTGGAATTGACTCATTGTGGATAAATGGGCATGAGCGCAGTGCAGCCACAAATCCCAATGTCACATACAATTCAGTATTTAAAAACCATTCACTCTCAAGGCCATGAGATGAGAAATCAGTCATGGTGCTTAGCAAACAATACGAGAGGTTCTCTCAGCAGGAGGAATGTTCCAAGTGTCCATTGAGAACAAAACTCAATGTGATGCGATGAACAGCCCTTTGTAAATCCACTGCTAGAATAAGGGCTTCTCCACACCAAACTGCTCACGGAGGTTACTTGAACATGCCTGACCAAGCTGGTCTGTGTGCGCAGGTGAACGTGGGTCCACGACCAGTTTACTGTAGGTGTTACTAGCCACTGACGCTTTTCTATAGCCAGGGATTTAACTCGGGTCACCGGGTTCATGGTGCAGTGCCCTAAGCAAACTTAACTCAATGTGAGTAAACCCAAAATTAACTCAACGTATATAAACCTCAAACTTAACTCCGTCCATTCATCCATTGTCAGAAACCGCTTAATCCTGTACAGGGTCGCGGTGAGCCGGAGTCTATCCCAGCAGACACAGGGCGCAAGGCAGGGCTATACCCAGGATGGGGTGCCAGTCCATCACAGGGCACCGGAGGAAATTTAGTCCGCAGGCCAATTACCCTATGCAGCAGCATGTCTTTGGACTGTGGGAGGAAACCGGAGTGCCCAGCGAAAACCCACGCTGACACGGGAAGAACATGCAAACTCCGCACAGAAAGGCACCCGAGCCGGGATTCAAACCCAAAGACTTCTTGCTGTGAGCAGGCAGCGCGACTCACCACGCCACCGTGCCACCCCCAAACTTAACTCAATGTATGTAAATGCACTGCTTGCTCAAGAACACGTAAATGAAAAGAAGGGCATAGATCAGCTGTTAGAAACCCATCCTCATCCATTGAGAAAAAGCAAGAGGAATAGCAGAGGCACGGGGGCGCAGTGGTAACATCAGAGCCTCACAGAAGGAAGGTCCTGCCCGAGGCGGTTCTGTGTGAAGTTTGTGTTTTCTCTCCTTGTTCTACATGGGTTTCCTCTGGATTCTCTGGTTTCCTCCAAATAACAAACAAAAAATACTCATTATTAGAATGAATAAAATAAATAAATACAACATGCTTCGTACGCCATCTAGTGGGCTGATCTTGAGGTCACAAAATCTGTCAACCAATGAGAAACCAGGGAATTATCGCTGCTGCTGCATAGGTTAATTGGCCTGAGGACTAAATTGCCTCCGGTGACCTGTGACGGACTGGCGTCCCATCCTGGGTATAACCGTGCCTTGTGCCCTGTGTCTGCCGGGATAGGCTCCAGCTCAACGCGGCCTCATACAGGATTAAGCGGTTTCTGACAACGGATGGAATATGATGGGCAGCGCAAAGAGCAAGACGACTGCTGCTGCTGCTGAACGTTCGGTCTCCGTGAAGTGGCGGAAACAGTAGGTCAGTATTCAACTGATTGCAGCTCTAATTGAGCGGCGATAGTGGGAAGTGAGACGTGCAAGCGAAGAATAGATTTGGAACAATCTCTAGGTGTCCATCGCATTGCTCCACCGGGTCTAACGATCCCGTGCTCACTCAGTGTGCTCAAGCTAGCTAATCAATCTGTAGGAATTGGACGTTGAATACGTGTCAACTCAATTAATACTGTATTTCCCTTCCCAATATAATGACTTATCATCCACACGCTTGTTATGTTCGTGGGATACTCTAATCGAGTGGAGGATTTATGCAGAACATGACTGTCGAGGATAAGGAATGCTTATCAGCATAAAATGTGCCTCGATTGATTACCAATTTTAATATAATTTGCAAAGATTATAATTGTCCTTGTAGGCAGTGTTAATCACTGTCATGCTTACAGGAGGTGCATGGTGTACCGTACACTAAAAGTATGAATGGGTGAAGACACGCACAAGTAATTGCATATTCCTTGCGGTGATCGGAGTAGAGTACAATTGATTGTGACCGACTAACTAGAACCGCTGCACGTATTGGAGAGCGGACCTTCCAGTCACAAAGTAGTCTTGTTCAGAAAATGCAGGGTGATCAATATAGGTGTCATAATAATAACAAATACTATTTATAACGCGCAAACATTCATCCAATTTTGAAGGTATTCATTCGAAGAGAGAACGACTCCGAGGCGCAAGGTATGCTGCAGAGAGGGGGAAGTCAAGCCACACGGTTAGCCAGCGCCAACCCACCAGAAACTGCATCCTATATATTCTGAAATTATCGGCCAATTAATTAACGAGTGTGTTTAATTGTGGGAGCAAACTGGAGAGCACGCAGGAAACCCACGCAGAACAGGGAATAACACACATTCCACATAGAAAGGTGCCCATTGCGGGAATCGAACCGCCTTGGGCTTTTGTCTCTGCGAGGCACAGATGCTACCGCTGCGCCAGCCAGCCTGCCGCCCAATGAGACTGTGAAGGATATTACAGTGAGACTACACACCGAGTGGAATTGCCCTGAGAAAGAGGCGATGATTTAAATGCACTGGCATCGCCCACAACAAATGAAGAATACTTTGATAAAAACAGCTCTACTTTACGTGAATGTAAGTGTAAACATTACTTATAGCAGTGGGTACATCATGGCAACTGCTGCTGATGAACATAACAGTAAATCTTAATTTTAAATTCTCTTTTAGATATTGATATGAAGCTCGATCATTTTGATGGGTAGGGTGGCATAACTTACAGCGTGATGATGTACGTAGCAACACCAATCCGGAGATAATTTTCCCCACTTGGATACACAACATGGTAATGATATTTTCGCATTAGAACTGCACGCTTAGCGATTCCATCCAAGTGCATATGCTAAACTTTAATGCAATTATTATGTCTAAAATATCATTTCTTTACGCACCTAAGCATAGATAAGTAGTATCTGTAGAACATAAATAGTATGCGGTATGTTGTGGCTACTGCGACATCAAACATGTTGGTGGCTAATGTCTGTTGTAAAATACTCCAGCCTTACCAGCTAAATCATAATTTGTCGCTGAACCACTTTACATTAAAGACGTTATTTGGTTCACTAAGATAGGCGGATTGTTTTCTACCTCTCTAATAGTGATATTATGTCAGTCAGTCTGTTTTTATCGAAGCTGGAAAGAACCTTTTCAACAGTTGTCCAGCGGGGAGGTATAAGCATGTTACAACATCTCAGGGCAGAGGGGGGGCAATTTAGTCAGGACGATTAACCTAAGGAGCATGTCTTTGGACTGTGGGAGAAAACCAGAATGAAAACCCAGTGAAAACCCACGCAGACACAGGGAGAAAGGCAAAGTCCACACAGAAAGCTACCCGAGCCGGGAATTGAACCGAGACTTGTCTTGCTGTGAGGCATCAGTGCTAATCACCGTGCCACCATGCCACCCGGATTGCATGTGCTGGCCTAATTACAATTGCACTTGACTAACAATGTTTCAATAAAGACAAATCATGTCCGTGTGACATTATGCAAGACTTGATTCACGTGAATAGGTTCACGAATGTTTGGTTTTTACTATTACAATATCAACGAGAATGTCAAACCAAACTGTAAACATGCATGTCGATAGACTCAATAGGAAGGGGCATGTCCTCGCAAACTCACCAATGTAAGAATTGTTCAACTGGTAGGTCAAAATGGTGATCTCCGGATTGAAAGCCAAACGCGCTAACACTCATTAATTCACTCATTATTACATTTTACAACATGCAAAGATTGAACTTTAAAAGGACATTCAGAGGTGCGGGGAATAAATTAAAGACAGAGAGAAGTCCTCAGATTGTGACAGAAGGTCGTCAGTAATGCCGATGCCAGCCGTGTGGGTGGCGGTGAATGGTGGATGAGGGGAGCCGACAGAGAGGTGACGCTTGCCGTGTGCACTTCCACACACTCGCGGCGTGACGAGCAGAAGGCGGCGTGGTGCACGGATAACATCTGCATTTTAGCTTTTACTGCGCCTTGAGTAATTTCATTATCCAATAATTATTATTATTATGAGTAAGTTCGGTGGCACGGTGGCACGGTGAGTAGCGCTGCCGCCTCACAGCAAGAAGTTCCGTGTTCGAATCCTGGCTCGGGTGCCTTTCTGTGTGGAGATTACATGTTCTCCCCGTGTCCGCGTGAGTTTTTGCCGGGCACTCTGGTTTCCTCCCACAGTCCAAAGACATAATGCTGCATAGGTTAATTGGCCTGCTGACTAAATTGCCCCCGGTGCCCTGTGATGAACTGGCGTCCCGTCCTGGGTATAGCCCTGCCTTGCGCCCTGTGTCTGCCGGGATAGGCTCTGGCTCACCACAACCCTCTCCAGGATTAAGCGGGTTCTGACAATGAATGAATGAATACATAAGCTCCTGCCGAAGGCGGTTCGATTCCCACTTCTGGCACCTTTCTGTGCAGATATTGTGTGTCCTCCCCCTATTCTGCGTGTATTTCCTCTAGGCTCTTCGGTTTTGTCCAACAACTAAAATCCCATCATAACACATCAGACGCAGTGTCTGGCAGGATAGCCCCGGCTGACCGCGTGGCTGCCTCCCCGCCACCTCTCTGCGGTTTCCTGCAGTGCCTTGGGACCCCTGGGTGAAGATCGGCCGATTGACGGTCACAACGCGGAACGCGCGGTGAGACGGCGCGACCTCTGTACGCCGTTTGACCTCTATGCGCCGTTTGACCCGGCGCGTGTGCTTTGCAACAGTGAAAGCGACTTTGCACAGGACACGCTATTGAACTGTAAGGCTGTTGGGATTGTGATTGAGAAGTTATGACGACCATCGGATGAAGGGGTCGTAACCCGTGTCGAACGCCGCGCGGTGCAGACACGTGAGCTGTGCTGCAGGCATGCTGGAGAAGGGATGCTCCGATAGGGCCGGCATGGTGTTTACCTAGCCAGCGTGCGGCATAGGACGATTACGACGAAGCCTGGCCACGTGGTAATCGCAACAATAAATACCATTTATAGCGTGCGCATATTTTTGGAAAATGTGCGCGCTTGTACGAACTCTGAGGTGTGGAGCCTGGCTCAGAGATTAACTGTATGGGTCGCTGAACAGGTGACGTTTGCGGAGTTTTTTTCAGGTTGTGTCGGGAGTGGTCGGGTGAAGTCGGTGCGGCGGAGCGTTCCGGGTTGTAGGCACCGCGACAGAGAAAGTGGCGTCGTGCCAAGGTTGTGCGTGAGCGCGGTTTGCGGAGTAGGTGTGTCGAATAGGTGTGTCGAGTAGGTGTTTGGAGTAGTTGTGTGAAGTAGGCGCTGTGATGAGCTGCATAGAGTGCGGGATTGTGTTGAGGTGAGTGGCCGGAGTAGCGATACGAGGTATTGAGGGTGACCTGTGTGGATAGCATGGTGGCATATTATTATTGTTTTGCAGGTGATGCGGTGGCGAATTGGCAGCCAGTGTAGTGTCTCGGTGCAGTTTGTGGTGGATCAGTCGCGGGCTGTGATGTTGAGGACTGCGCGTAAAAGGTAGTTTTGAAGTCGCTGCAGTTTGACACACTGTTTTCGAGAGATGCCTGTGAGGATTGCGTTGCAGTAATCGAAGCGGCTGGCGATGATGGTGCAAGCGACAATGTAAGCATGGAGCTAACGAATGAAATGTGAAAGTCGAAACTCAAATTCTCATCCACTAGGAATATGAACATGGGTAGTTGGCAAGGTGAGGCACCCAACTATCGTCAGGTCACGGGAAGATTGAGGAGAGAGAAGCCTCTGTCGACTGCCTATGATCATGGCGTCAGATTTTGACAGATTTGACAATTGACCTTTTTTCCAGAACGAAGATTGGACAGGGAGAGAGTAGTTGGTAAGACCACGAATAACTGACAGGGAGCTTCAGGGATGCATAAATATACAATGTAAAATGTGCACCATTTAATAAATATGGAAATTTATAAGTGATATGTTGGGTGGCATTGTGACGTATGGGGTAGAAATGCTGCCTCACTCAAAGCAAGAATCGGCACGTTTTGTTCACGTGACAAACCTTACTAGTCGGCCATGTCGGGTGGAGGGGGGTTTACGACACTTATAATATTTGCGTGACCTAGCCCATTA
Organism: Geotria australis; assembly: GCA_036362915.1. Lineage (NCBI taxonomy): Eukaryota > Metazoa > Chordata > Hyperoartia > Petromyzontiformes > Geotriidae > Geotria > Geotria australis. The sequence continues at coordinate 349,476 of JAZEWU010000002.1, forward strand.
AAAGAGATACATGCCGCCGCATAGGTTAATTGACCTGCGGACAAAATTCTCCCCATGTGCCCTGTGATGGACTGGCGTCCCATGAGGGGCATAGCCGTACCTTGTGCCCTGTGTCTGCCGGAATAGGCTTCGGCTCACCGCGACCCCGTACAGGATTAAGCGGTTTCTGACAGTGGATGGATGGATGGACACGGATGCGGATTTCGCTGCCGGGTGCCGCTGTCGTTCGGCTTACCTCGGCACTGCGGGATGGGGAAGTCCCAGGCCACATTGCTTCCCGAGTGCAGCACACACGTGACGATGGGCTGTCCGTCCAGCGCGTGGCCCTTGGCGCAGCTGTACCGCACCTTGTCCCCGATGTTGAAGTTCTCGCCGTGCATCACCCCTCCAGGCGGCACTCCCGGGTTTCCGCACGAATGCATCTGGAGAACTGCGGCACACGACGGCAAGTCAGAATAATCGTTAATAATTTTAAATGTATAACGCTGCTTCCTATATATTATGATGGAAGGAAACCGGCGAACCTGGAGGAAACCCACCTCGAACAGGGGGAGAACACACACTCCACACAGAAAGGTGCCCAAGGCGGGAATCGAACCTCCTCGCGCAAGACCATTCCATAAGGCGCAGATGTTACAAATGCAGACACCCTGCCGCCCAAATGCAAGACAACTCAAAAGCAGGTTGAATCGCTCATTTCGATAACATTTCAAAATGCTAAGAGACGAACCTCCCACCCTGCAAATTTATTTAAATCTGTAGTCACGGCTCATTTACATATGTGTATTTACACACAGAGACGTGTACAATTGTCCACATATATTTATACGGTATAGTACATATTTATTCTAGCTCATAGAAACGCACATCAGTTTGATTTAGAGGTACCTAGGGTGTCCGATAAGGGTCCCTCGTGGGAATCACGTTTTAAGCACTCCTTTGAAAGCGCACAAACATGGCACAACGCATTCCAGCAGCAGAGACCTCGGTGTAAGTGGCCGTGACTCACACTGAACTATTAATCCACCATTCACTTTAATAATTTTAGGACACCAACTTAAGGGTATCATCAACCGTTGCAGTGATAAAATTTTATTAAAATGACAAAGTATGCACAACCTTTGGCCTGAGGGTTTAAATGTTTCAATTAGCCACATGATGAAAAGGCATGTGTTCGCTGTGTCACCGAAACCCGGTCGCTCAAACACGGCTTATATCGCTCTGCACAACATCATACTTGTTATACACATGGGAAGGTCAAATTGAAGTATAATCTTTTTGTGAAGCATCTTAAAGTCCCCTGACATACAACACAAATCTCAAGCACAAAATAACCAGGCAAGATGTTCCGATTTCTGACGAAGAATATCCTTCTTTCTGGGACTGATTGTGCTGTATCCATAACTAAGGTGAGGGGATCATGCTGCCCAAAGGTCTGAATAGTGAATGCATGCCTAATTTATGACTACGGTAATTCCATGGTCTGTATTATTTATGCCGCACCTTTCAAACTACAGGTATCACGAGGAACCTTTTCATGACTTGAATTGATGTACCGTATGCGCTCACCTTTTACTGATAATTAAACTTGCAACATCAAGCGCCCATGTATGAGTAGAATAGAAAATGCAAAAAAAATACAGTTGATGTTTATACAATTAGATTTTGTGGTAACTTGAAAATTAAATTCATATTCAAGGTGAGTCGAGGAAGGTGACACCCTTGTGCCATATTCGGAGCGATAAAGGGATATGTTTTCCAAAAATATTGATTGGAGAAACAAAGGCAAGAAAATATAAACAGAGAACACATATCTAAGTTTTGCTGATGACAGGTCCTTATAACATTACTTGGCAACGATCTATAGAAATGCTCAAAGAATTGAATAAAAAAAGACGCAAAATTTGGCTTAAGATAAATGTCAGCCGACAAAGGTAGTGTACAACAAGTTTGCAAACCATCAGACATATCTGTTGGAGTAATACAACTAGAAAACAAAGCCACATGTGGAGGCAGTCCGAGATGAAAACACGATTAAATAAAGAGGAGGAGGATCAGAGGGATCTGGAGTGCCTTCAGAAAGCTGCACTTGATATTGAAATATGTCAGAGCAGCGTGTTTAGAGAAGACCGTGTTTAATCAATGCACAAACAAGGACACTGATGAAGGAAGCGAAATAAAAACGGACTTGTGCACGCAGCAGCATTTCATTGAGAGACACGAGGAGAAACACATGGGTTAAAGCAAGGTGGAGGCCTCATAATGGCCGTTAAGGAAAGTAAGTGGGCTTTGCAGGACGCATGGCTTGAAGGAAGGAAGGCCAGTGGATGAGGACAATAACACGTGGGAGGAAACAGGACATCGAAAGGCAGAGACAGTGATGAAATAAGCTTGTGTGTAGCTGCAACATCGATTGTAACATCACAGAACCATGAGAGATGGCAGCAGCTAGTGGAGGCCTTCAGTTGTACATTTAAATAATAACACAACGTATTTTTTTGATGTAATAGCTATTTTTGTATTTAGCACGTTCATTTGAGATAACTGCATACATCATCGAGCAAATACATCGAAACTTGCAGGTAAGAGGCTTAACTTTGTTAGAATTTTCTCATTACAAAACTCGTATAATTGTTCCATTGAAATTACATCGTGGGCTGGAATATCAAATTGTAACATTTGCAGAGGTATGTGCTAAAGTGAGGCTTGCCACCGCGCTATCCACACAGGTCATCCTAAACACCTCGCATCACTACTCCAGCCACTCGCCCGAACACAATCCCGTACTCTAGGCAGCTCATCACAGCACCTACTCCACACCGCGCTCACGCGCAACGCCGATTCTCAGTCGCGGGACCCACAACCTGGAACAGCCTGCCACACCTATTGCGCCTAACACAGTCCCCCACAACCTTAAAAAAACTTTTAAAAAGTCACCTCTTCACCGACTCACAACAAAGCGACTGAGCAGGGTGTCTCCGCGCCTCCGAATCAACGGGTGCAACGCGCCCGGAGGATATGCGCGCGTTACAAATTTGATAATTATTATTATTGCAGAAGCTATATCTCAGAGCTGCTTATGTGATTCCCTCCAGTGACATTTTATCCGTGCATCATTTCCAGAACTTCATCTGATGGGTTTGTCGCATGGTTATCAGTGACTAGGCTGAGACCATAACGTTATTGCACTGGAGATCCCAGTCTAATCATTGGTTCCATTCATACCCAGATCTCGATAGTGTTGGCTCATTGCTCTGATTTCTAAGCCACCCAGGCACCTTGAAAATACGAGAGTTTTGAATATCAAACTTTTTTTATTATATCAATACATTATGTCACATCATTAACTGAGAAAATGTGCATGTTAATAACCTCCCCCAAAGAACGTTCTAACTACCACGTTGAATTATCTCCTTCAATTTCCCGTCCCACTTAACTAAACGTAAATAGCATTTTACACTCTGCTTTGTTTTGTCTGCCTTTAACAGTGCATCAATCCACACATCATTCATTGAAATAATTCAAGCAATTGATTTATATTCTAAGTTCGAGACATTTTTGGAAACTTTACTCGGCAATTTTGTTGACATGGCAATAAACTAAACTTCTAAAATTGCTTCCATTGCCATCTAAAAGTACATTTGCAAGGTTGTCCTATTAGGTACGTTATCCCATTTATGTACGAAGAGTAACGATATTGGAATATTGTTTATTTATTTATTTCACTGTCAGTTATTCTGTGAGTTAATTTGAAACAACCCTTGCATTACAAATATATTGCGTTCAGAATCCAATAAAACATGCTTTTTGGGCCACATTATGCTTTGTTTGTGTTTTGTGCTGCACAGGTCATCAATTTAGAAGCACAAAAGGCAAGCTTCGCGCTGAAAATCCATGTAGAAATCCAATAATAGTATTATATTATGTATTTGAAGCCATCAATCTCTGAGCGCTGACAAATACAATTAAGCAAATGCAATACATGTTCATTAATTCTAATGTTGCGACAGTAAACAGACAGGTAGGCCTCATACAGCCACAAATAAAATGAAGCATACTGTTATGTGTTTAAGAATGCTGTCATTCAAAGTCATGTTCCTTACGTGTTATAATGCACGTGTGTGTATATGCGAAAATGTCACGTGTACTCCTCAGATGGGATTATTTTTGAGTTCAAAGTTTTTACACAAGTCTTAAAAATGTCATTTCAACTTGTAAGTGTATAATAATAATAATATTCGGCCTTGTAATAAAAATGTTGCAATTGTCGGTTATTTTTGCAATGATATATTATTGAGAGATTATTATTTGTAACAGGAAAAACACAAAGATCTTCATGTTTCAGAACATTTTTACAGGTTTAGTGTCTCACTTTGCAAAGGAAACATCTCAAGATTTATCATCAGTGAATTCTCATTATTCACCACAACAAAACCCCTCCACACTTGTAACACAGAGCAATGTTTCTCACGTCAGTCCTTATGAAAACATATTGTAAATCATTTGACAAAAAAGTTACATAGCAGCTATAGGAAGTGTGCCCCTTACAACAACCGATTTTATGTTCGATGGTGAATTTTCTCAAGAGAAGGCGGTAGCTGTGACGGGTCCCCAGTGTCACCTGCAGCAGCCAACTTGTACCTCAAATACTTGGAAATTTAAGCCACAAACTCAGCTAGACTGACTCTCACTCAGGAGTACCGCAACATTGATGACATGTTCGCTTTGTGGACACACGGACGAGAAAAGCTGCAAGATTTCCGGGAAAACCTGGACTTCGTCCACCCGACATCAAATTTACTTCGGAAACTGAAGAAAAATGCAGACTTCCTTTCCTAGACGTGCTCGTGAAGAGGGACGCTGCATATCACAGGTATTCGCAAGCTCCGTCATCTGAGGCAGAAGTGAGCGGTACGGTACACCCTAGCCCATCGCTCCGAGCCAATATCGGACAACAAACACCTACAACAACTACAACACTTGCAAGGAGCACTTACCAGTCACGATATACAAAAACGGACACTCAACTCGCGATAAAGAAAAAATCCATAGCATCAGGAAAATGAGGATTGAAAACTCCGTAGCCTTCCTGTCAATTGTCAAAGGCATCACTGACAAAATCAGCAAAGATCCCGTATATAGCCTTAACAGACTGTAGGGACAAGTGCTGTTAGCGAGCACCTATGAAGGTCGACACGGCACACGAGGGGGTGGGTGACCAG
>JAZEWU010000002.1:398659-411766 GCA_036362915.1 Geotria australis
AGAAAGAGCACGATTGTTTAATCATTGAAACATTTTTCTTAGCTATCGCATGTTCTTTAGTTATCGCTGATCAACATACACTACATTTACATCCAAAAAAATCACTGCCTTTTGAACATCAAATCCCCAACAGAGTTTATATAAAACAATGTCATCTTGAAATACAACTAAACATTCAAACACAGACTTGGCTGGGCTGCAGAACTGCATGTAAAGAACATTAACGTGCTTTCTGAGCGCATGCTTTTATTTTGTAGATAAAAACACATGATTAAATATAGATGAGCCATTCAATTCCACAAATTCCGCTGTCCAATCTATTCAGTTAATAATCTTTCTGATGGGGTCCTACCACACGTGAATTAACCCTTAATTAAAATGCAAACAAGGCCTTCAATGGCTAGCGATATTTAAGCTGTTTGCTACCATTAACCTTAATAAGAAGCGTTACAAGTGGGCAATTAGCTTGTTACATCTTGTTCCCCAGCGTTATTTAAAGATTTAATGTCAAACTAATGGTGGAAAGAAATAAGTCTTGTTCCTTCTAGCTTATCCCAAACAATCTAAGCTCCCATCAGCATTCTGAGAAAGTGTTCACAAATGTAGCAAGAGGAGGACCCATTCATTCGTTGAGCTGAATTGTCGAAACTGATTTAATGATGACATATGACAAAATGCCCTCTGTGCTTGGCTGCGTTTCAGCTTTGTGCTAGTTGGAATGGCAAGCGATGAGCTGTCCATACAGTCTACTCCTCGTCATTGTCTTTGTAAGGTGAACGGATATGAATATTTTAGCACGTTTATGCATTATAATTTAATAAACACTACTATTTATAACGCGCACAAATTCATTCAATTCCGAAGGTATTCAGTCGATGATAGAATCACTCATAGGCGCTAGGAAAGCACAGAGAGAGGGGGGGGAGGCAGCCACGCGGCGAAGCCGGCGCCAACATTTTCCAGACACTGCGTCATATATATTATGATATTACCAGGCAATTAATTGATGAGTATTTTTTGTTAGTTGTGGGAGAAACCGGAGACCCCAGAGGAAACCACGCACAGAAAATAACTTGAGCTAGGAATTATGAAGCTGGACTGAAGCTGGAATGAGAAAGATGCTGTAAAGAGAATACCAATGCTTTAAAACGATGTGGGATAATACATTTTGTCGACAACTTGGCATCCTGGTGTATGCTTTAGCCAACTAAAATGTAAAACTGCACATGCCTGGGTATGTGGACGTGTGGAGGTAAATTATATTATAGATTGATATATTAATAAAATATGCCTAATATGTATTACATATTTATCAGAAGTCTGGTCTCTCTCTTGATGTAAATAAGTTTAGTCGATTGGCCTATCATCTTCTCAGACCAATATTCCCCAACATCATTTGCTTAAGGATGAAAACTCGAAAGCAATGTCACCCTCCTGCGTCCCATCAGCAAAGCGAGGCTTGGTAAACAACAATAATACAATATTCACACTATAGATAGACAATAAGACACAATATGTATGGTGTTAACGCTAAATATAGATACAATACCGTGTTTTTCAAACACAGCTTTACCAACATTGCACCTATACATTAATTATTTAGAAGCTATACATAGATAACACACTCTTGGTAATTATGTCATAATATGAGATAATCGGATATGAATTATGCAAAAGCTTATGTACATGGGTTCAGAAATGTGGACATTATTGTGAATTTATAAGCCAACTGCCTTGCTGTCTTTCAGCTTCAAAATCCCAGCCAGAGATTATCTCGATCAAAACAAAAGGACTGAAATCTAAGACAGCTGTACATTATAGACGAATATTCATGTATAAACGAAATCCTTGGAGATGGAAAATCCAACCAAAGAATAGCAATTCGTAACCATATAAGCGGAACCACATTTGTGTAAATGCAATTTCAAGAATTCGGACGACTTTACACTATCATTTCAGACAAAATTGGAGCACATATTGACTCAAATCAGGGGTGGGGGCGGGATTAATAGCATCTAATAACGTTATTTTTGGATAATAACATTATGTTTCTATTGTCACTCTGAATCTGCATTTCCTCAAACATATTATATCACCAACTTGCTTGTACTCGACTAATTATAGAAACGAAATGTCAGATGTTGGGGTCGATTTTACTATAAATTCAACCTCACTATCCATCCATCCATCCATTTTCAGAAACCGCTTAATCCAATACAGGGTCGCGGTGAGCCGGAGCCTATCCCGGCAGACACAGGGCGCAAGGCAGGGGAACACCAAGGATGGGACGCCAGTCCATCGCAAGGCGCCTGGGGAAATTTAGTCAGTACGCCAATTAACCTGGCAGCATGTCTTTGGACGGTGGGAGGAAACCGGAGTGCCCGGCGAAAACCCACGCGGACACGGGGAGAACATGCAAACTCCACACAGAAAGGCACCCCGAGCCGAGATTCGAACCCGGGACCTTCTTGCTGTGAGGCGGAAGCGCTACCCACTACGCCACCGTGCCGCCCTCAACCTCACTATGGTCATGCAATTACACTTCAGGCCCATTTTAGTTTTCCAACGAATAAATTGTTCTATTGTACGGTATATTAGATTATAGTTGTCATTATAGTGGGAAGAAGAAGAAGGCCTTCCGAGTAATGCTTCGGAATCGCTGTCCGACTCGACTGAGAGGTATCGACTGGCCAAGAGGGGAGCAGCTAAAGCGGTTGCTGAAGCAGAAGCTCGGGCGTGGGAGGAGTTCGGAGGGTTGCTGGGCTCACTCTCCGTGACAAAGTGAGGAGCACAGAAATCCGGGACAACCTCGGAGTAGAGTCGCTGCTTCTTCGGATTGACAGGAGCCAGTTGAGGTGGTTCGGGCATCTGGTAAGGATGCCCCCCAGAAGGCTCTCTCGGGAGGCATTCCAGGCGCGGCCCACTGGGCGGAGACCTAGAGGCCGACCCAGGACACACTGGAGGGATTATATCCTTCGGCTGGCCTGGGAACGCCTGGGAATCCCCCAGGAAGAGCTGGAATCTGTTGCTGAGGAAAGGGATGTCTGGTCCACTCTCCTTGAATTGCTGCCACCGCGACCCTCACCAGGACAAGCGGTTTAGAAAATGGATGGATGGATTATAGTGGGAATTACGTATCCTCAGAATGATTATCGTCTCGACCAGCCATGCACTGCTTGATACAGGCCCTCACCCGAGTCGCCTTATCTGGCAGTCTTGTGAAGTAACAATCCATCGCGCCACGACTTAAGAGATAATCTCATCGCTCCATCTCCTCCTCTCGAGGGTGTTATCTCCTTGAGCTGCTGCTCCGTCATCAGTCTCGACCATCGGCCATCATCGTCACAGAGATAACTGATATCCTGCCGAAGCCCAATTGCTTTTGTGTACGTGATGCTGGCCACCCACCTGCTCGTGTGCCGTGTCGGCCTTCATAGCTGCTTGCTAACGGCAATTGACCCTACAGTCTTTTAAGGCTATACGGGGGATCTTTGTCTTTGTACTATACTAGACTGGTCAGGGTGGTCTCCTCTGGACCTGAGAGTCAATTTGATATTGAACAAGGTACCTTCTCGAAGGCAATCATCTTTTCTCCGAGTGGCGATGGTAATTAAGGAGGAGCGGCCGCCAATTTCCGACAGTTCCAGAGCCATTGAGACTATAGCGTTCCACTCGTCTGCATGAACCTGGTAAAGAGCCTGGAGCCATCAAGTATGTTCAGATGAAAAGCCAATTGCCACGAACCTCACATTAACATCCATCTTGCCATGCGTTGTTCAATCACAAGGCCATGTGGAAGCTAATACAGGTGTTGGAAGCAACCCTTGAAAGCATTGACCCCAAAATCCATATCGTGTTTTTGTTATTACCAATGAAACCGTGTTAAGTTCTCGATATACAGTGCCTACATACAAGCTTCACATTGATTCCCGAAGTTACTTAAGAAGAAAACCAACACACTGCTCAATAAACACGGCACTGTAAATGCCCCGAAGAGTGAGCCTAAACGTTTAGGTCATCCCTTGATTGACACCATTTCCATCGATCCATCCATTGTCAGAAACCGCTTCATCCTGTGCAGGGTTACGGTGAGCCGGAGCCTATCCCGGCAGACACAAGGCACAAGGCAGGACTATACCCAGGATGGAACGCCAGTCCATCACAGCAATTTCATAAAGTTCATATTTGGTTGCCCGTCACCAATCACTAGAAACGTGCCTGATCCCATGAGATAGATTATTATTATTACAGCAGAAAAATACCCAATGAGCTTGTAAGTTCTTTACAGGATTCCTCTTTACTCTTTACAGGATGAGGTCCCACAAGTTAAGAATACAACAGGTGGTATGGACCCCCACAGGTCTATGTTGTGGGCAGATGTAGGCATTGTCGCAACAAACCATTGCCACTGTACATCATTTCTCCCCACATCTTTTCCCCATCAACCAGCGCATGAAGTACAGTAGTCCCTCGCTTTACAATGGCCTCACAATATGATGAAGTCATTTTAAAATATACGTTCTATAAGAACATTAGTATTACATTACGAATAAATGTCACTTTACGATACATGTTACGATATGGCTGCGCGTGAGCGTAGGTGGCGCAGCAGCAAATCGGAAATTTAAACGCATGCCGCTTGGGTATCTTCTCAGCCAATAGCAACGCTTCCAAGGTCTTGGATTGAATTACCATAAGACAATGTGCAGTATTATTAGTCTCACTTTACGATGGTTTCACATTACGATACGTGTTTTGGAACAGATTAATATCGTAAAGCGAGGGACCACTGTGAGGTCACACAATCCACCACTAATCACACGGCATTGGAAGGCCCTCATCCAGCAGTGGATTGATAAAGGGCCTGCACACTATTATGTGCCCTTATTTGGTTATGTACGTTCACCGGTATTTTGGGCCATCGCACCATGATACATATTAATGCTAACAAAAAACACAGACATGTACATGAATTCAAAGTGCATCTACATTGCAGTTCTGTGTACTGATGTAGGTTTTCACGGCTCGATGTATGAGAATGGCTTGCCAGCGCACTGCAGATATATTAAGCACAACACGGTCAACTGAACCCAGGAACCCCTGAAGATGCCTCCAGCGTGGGTGGCGAAACGTCGTGAAGGAGAGAAAGTGGGAGCACTCGACACCGCTATCCCAAAACAACAGCTTTGGAAAACAATTCTCATTCCAGCAATTATCATTAAAGTTCTTTAAGGTGCATCCTAATACGTTTTTGGTATCGGTCCTTTTGCCTTAATGCGATGTTACTGCTTGATAGGCTGTGATGAACTGGCGTCCCATCCTGGGTATAGCCCTGCCTTGCACTCTATGTCTGCCGAGATAGGCTCCGGCTCACCGCGACCCTGTAAAGGATTAAGCGGTTACTGACAATGATGATGATGCTGACTGCTTGATAGGTGCATGGCCTTATTTTAAAAATCTACAGCCTTCAAACTATTTTTTTACACATTATGGCGTTATTTTTTTATGACATAGCCCTGTGGTCCACATATCAGATTTATAATTTAAAGTGAGAATTACATTTTTCGATAACTAACGCATATACCAGACTTGTACACGCATGCATGCATCCACACACACACACGCGAACACATCTAAAACAATTTCCACCGTCCTGCACAAATGTTACACGCGAAAAAATTCCATCCGTAAGAGAATGGCTGGGCCAGCTCATATGAGGCTCGTATTAGCCAAAGAAACTTGTTTCTGGAGTGATGGATGGGTTTATATTGTGAGACAACATGAGGAAGCTTTCTACACGATTCGTCTTTGGTTGTCTGTAGGGGGTGAGTTTTGGGTCACACGCCCCGGGTAGCTTCTCACAACCAGTGTCATTGATTCTTCCAAAAAAGCATAAACGTTAGCTTCGTTGGTGCCTATATAGTGTGCGTTCTTATGAACCGCCACAGGGACGTAAGGTTTTGCAAGCATATTTATATTCTGAAGAATGCGCCGGCCAAACCGCCTGGCTGCCGCCTCTGCGCTTTCCGTGCTACGCCTCCGAGTCGTTCTCTCGTCGTATGAGTACCTTCGACAGTGAATGAATATGTGCGCATTGTAAATGTAAAATTCTGAATAATAATAATAATCTACGTTTGTAACGCGCGCATATCCTCCGGGCGCGTTGCACCCGTTGATTCAGAGGCGCGGAGACACCCTGCTCAGTCGGTTTGTTGTGAGTCGGTGAAGAGGTGACTTTTTAAGTTTTTAAGGCTGTAGGGAACTGTGTTTGACGCAATAGGTGTGGCAGGCTGTTCCAGGTTGTGGGTGCCGCGACCAAACTATTAGTTATTATTATTAAATAGCCGAGCATGTATAATTGTGCCTCAATATTCAATAAATCCGCTTGGGTTTTATTTGTCATTAATTACAAGCGAAATCAAAAAGCATTCGCATGTTTGAGGTTAAATAGGCCATGTGCTTTATGGTTATATAACAATATTAATTACATTAGCTATGTATTGACGGAGGCTTCATCAACGCCTGATGATGCCTCTAATGTGGGAGGTGAAATGTTGCGAAGGAGAGATGGAGCTCGCTCGACACGGCGATCCCGAAAGAACAGCTCTGAAGAGCATCCATCATACAATTGCTATATAAAGGTGTGGTGGCGGTGCATTGATGAGTACAATTCACTGTAAACCCCGGAAACCTGAGTGTTGATTCCTGACAACGGCTAACATCAGTGGCCAGTAACATCTGAACTGGTTCTGAGTGCTCCTTCACCTATACACGCTGACTAGCATGGTGAAGTATGGTCAAAACCCCTGCGACGAACGCAGTGTAGGGGAGGCCTTCACTCATCAGTGGATTGACAAGGGCTGTAAAATGCATGAATGATGATATTGTAAAGCATGCTTGAGAACATACGCTCAATAACTAGAAAAGAATATAAAGCAACAGGGCAGAGTCCTTAATAAAATTAACGAGGTTTTTTTTACATTTTGAACCAGAAAACAACTGTCCATTGCTGCGTCTGCATAAATCTGTGTTCACATCGTTCAGTTATTATTGTGCCACCTTTCACACACATACATATATATGGGAAACCTAAATGACATTGTAAGCACAGCAACGCAGTCATCCACTGAAGCTATTTTGCACCACATGGTTGGTTTGTTTATTTTACACTGATTTCAATGTGGATTCAATGTTGAAGCTTTGAAAACATGCAAACGCAAAACATGTATTGATGTAGGTTTTCACGGCTTAATGCATGATAGCTGCTGTGTCGAGCGCTCCCTCTCTCTAGCCTTCGTGACGTTTCGCCTCCCACGTTGGAGGCATCCTCAGGGATCCAAGTATGCTGTGCCAAATATAGACGTGCCATATATATGGGGACAGCACACTGGACTTCTCCCAGACACACTCGCAACTCAGGAAGCCTGACGATGCCTCCAACGTGGGAGGCGAAACGTCGCGAAGGAGAGAGAGGGAGAGGTCGTCATGACTACCCGAAAGAACAGCTTTGAAACGATACTATTTTTGCAGTATAAATAAACCAAGATTGGGAAATGGATAGAGTATTTCGCTTTTTTTAAAAGAATGTAACATTAATTTTGCATTGACACATTTTGCATTATAAACTTAGAGGCCTCTCTAATGTGGCACGGATTGCTTCAGAGCCCATGAGGCTTACAAAAAATATACGCTAGTTAATTTCAACACACACTTAAGCACTTGTGAAAAAAGCATCTTCACGTGTGAATACAGTAGTTAAATAGTATCGTACGGGCAACATCAACCATTCTCTACAAAGTGAAGGTAAAATTACCAGAGCACCTGTGCCAAGGCTCAGTGTATTCTGAAGCTACGTCATATGTCAAGGCTTCATGGCAGGAAGCCAGGGGACAGACGAGGGTGATACGCGACACACGAATGAGAAAGCTATCGGATACACACATACAGACACTTGTTTCGACATGCACTGTGTACATGACCCATAAACGCACTGTGTACACCCGTTGTTTCGTAAGAAGAATGATTCATCATCATTGTCAGAAACCGCTTAATCCTGTACAGCGTCGCGGTGAGCCTGTCCCGACAGACACAGGGCGCAAGGCAGGGCCATACCCAGGATGGAACGCCAGTATATCACAGGGCACCGGGGACAATTTAGTCCGCAGGCCAATTAACCTGTGCAGCAGCATGTCTTTAGACTGTGGGAGGAAACCGGAGTGCCCGGCGAAAACCCAAGTGGACAGGGAGAGAACATGCAAACTCCACACAGAAAAGGCACCCAAGCCGGGATTCCAACCCGGGGGGACCTTCTTGGCGTGAGGCGGCAGCACTACCCACCGCGCCGCCGTGCTGCCCAAGAATTATGATGTACAGCCAAATGATGTGCAAAGAGATATTTGAAACACGCTGTTGTACCTGCTTCGCAAGTGTTCAATACCCTATTGGACAAGTTTAAAACAGAACACGAGTACACGTAAAAAGCACATGTGAAACGTGTTGGTGCCTCTGCGCTTTGTGTTATGATGGATTCCCTCTCGATTGCCAGGTTTGATCCCATGGCACGCATGCACGTGGTAAAACACTGACGGTCGTGTCATACTTTTTATCCAAATTAGTAACACCCTCCTTGGAATCATTTTCTGAAGCTACATTATTAATTTCTCCACGGCAGGTACTTTCTGATGTGTACTAGCAGAGTGCCAGCCCTATGGGCGATTTTGTTGCAAGCGTGCAATATGTTCGTCTGGAGACTCCTGTTGACGAGGTTTTCTGGTATATATGATGCCGTTTGACCTAAACGTCTCCGCGTTCTCTGGTTTCCTCCCACAACTAATAAAAAAACTCATTAATTAATTTGCCGATAACATAATAATAATAATATATGGGAGGCAGTGTGTGACAAAATGTTGGCGACGGCTAACTGCGTGGCTGCCTTCCCCCCACCCCCCCTCCTCTCTGTGGTTTCCTCACACCTCTGAGTTCTCTCTTCGAATTAATACCTTCGAAATTGAATGAATATGTGCACGTTATAAATTGTATGTATTATAATAATAAAGGAGAGTGCTTTAAGAGGGTTGATGGTAGTCCAAAAATAATAATTTAAAGCTGAAATAGTGTTAACGTTTAAGAAAAGTAAACAATAAGTGGGAAGTGAAGCTGAAATAAGACATGCAAGGCTTGGTGTTGTTAGATAAAATGTGTACCAAATAAAGTATAAAATACCCCTCAGTGCGGACATAAATACATGAACACAGTTTCACCATTATTTCCAATGCGACCCTCACCAGGACAAGCGGTTTAGAAAATGGATGGATGGAAATGTTCCGGAATTAAAAGCTGAGATGTTAATCAAAGAATGCTTTACAAGCAATGGAACTTTTTCATGTAGAATTCTTAAAAAGCCTACCTGTCACAGTAGAACATTATGAGCATAATTCAAAGGAACATCATGTAACATGTGGACAAGGACTGAATAGATTTGTCAGTCTCCTGGAAACTGAATAAATTATGAAAGAGCATTTACGAGCAAAAGGGGATCATTAATTACACATTGTTATGGTTTAATCATTTTAATAACAATGTTTTAACAATCACCAACCAGCATAAAATGCTGCACAGGCTGTCACAACTGTTTATAAGGGACACTGATTAATTGGTTGGAAATTACTGATTAATGGCACAGCGCTGACTGTGTGTATAGTTCATTTAAGAGTGCTGAAAAAGGCCACAGATTTTGTTTGTCTTTTAAGTGTTTAGTTACCCATGCGGACAAGAGAGAGATGGGGTCAACTGGTGAGGTCAATATCTGTACCGGGTGCTATTGTCTCTGCCTCCTCTTCCTTCTTGATACAGAACTGAACTATAATGATATAGGTTTTCAGCGCTTGATGTATGAGAATTGCTCTCCATCCATCGCTGCTCTTTGGGGATATCCGTGTCGTTCGCGACACAACGTTGCATAGAAGAGAGCAGGAACACTCGACACGGCTAACCTGCAACGTGCTTGAAAGCTCACTGGGTATTTTCCTGTTGCAATAATCAACATCCATCTTTCTATCTATCCTGAAAGAACAGCTGTGGAGAGAAATTATCATAGGACTGTATAATGATATCAACGGTTTCAACGGCAGTCTCTTGGCCGAGGCGCGGTGCACTGCGATTTAATTTGCTTGACTCAAAGTAACAACAACAAAAATGTAATCCATGGTTGTTTGTTTGAACACAAAGCCTGGTGCCACAGGTAACAACGTGGACCGGCAGGCCAGCCAAGGTCATTTCTCCACCACTCTAACACATCTGAAAAGATTGTATCTGCCTGACTATTTGTGTTTCTCCTTGAATCGCAAGGGTCCTAAACTTTTCAAATAGTTTATCTTTGGGTGTCCATAGCAACACACCGTGGCCATGAGAATATGTATCGGTTTTGCTTTTACGAGCGGTATATGTTGTAAACAAGAGCACGAGTGCAGGAAATCGGAATTTCTTAAAACATATTTCTATAAAATTCTCCAGCTCTTGGGGAGTAACATCAAGGGGCTGATTTCCTCAATGTCGTGTTTCGCACTTCTTTTAGGATACTCACCGGCATTGAACCAGTTTAACAAATGCTATTTTTGTGCTCTGCAGCATTCATTGTTTTGATACAATAATAGTTACTTCTAACTGGATTCCGGGGGTCAAGGTAGGAGCGTTCACGTCGCGATCCCTGTCAGGTAATACTTGGTATTGCCTGCGAATCCTACCAAACACTTCGAGGCAGAGCTGAAAGACAACGATGTCCAGAAGCTAACCATCGCGCTTCGAAGAATCGCAAAGAAGAAGAAGACTGGATTCCAATATATAGTAGTGTTTTCTGGAAATGCATAAATGTTACCATCATTATCAGTACCCGCTCAATCCTGTATAAGGTTGCAGGGGAGCAGAGCCTATCCCGGTACACACCGGGTCGAAGGCAGGGCCATACCCTGGATGGGATGTAAATTAACACAGGCAGCAGCAGAAGCATGTCTTTGGACTGTGGGAGGAAACCACAGTACCCGGAAAAACCCCATGCACACACAGGCAAGACATTTAAACTCCACACAGATGGGCATGGCAAGTCAGGAATCAAACCCAGATCATTCTTGCTGTGAGGCGGTCGTGCTACCCTTTACGTCATCATGCTGTCCCACTGAATGCGTGTATGTATATTGAATATGCATATCTGTTTATCCTAAATGCATACAAGCATGTATTTAGTAAATGCATGTATGTGTATAAATTTCATGCAACACAGCAATAGGGAATTTGCATGCATCATATTAATCGCTTAATTACTTTCAATTCAAAACTTTTGGTATCCTAATTATAATTCCACGCACACAGCCCGTGGAATTGCTCGTATTGTTTACAATTGTGTATTTTGCATATTTCTGTGCTATTGCATTTTGAATGGATAATTACGGTTTGCAAGCAGAAACTGTTTGTGTTTGTCACGAACGCCTTCCTTGTTCCCCAAGCAACAGGCGACTCAAAAGCACAACGAAGGTATTAGCCGTGTAAACGCACACAACAAACGAAGCAGATCTGTGCATAACAATGGGATATAAACAATACTTGAAACAAACGCTCAAAAGGTCAGCAGGTTATTTTTATAATTCGGGTTTTAATTAAAACGTCAGCTGTATCGTGTTTGGGTTATCAAGCGACGGTGTGCTTGTGCGTCTTTGAGTAATCATGGTGAACAAATATACATGCAGGCAAATTATACAGATAACGTTGGATTAATAGCATCAGATATCATTGCTGACCGTTACTAGCCAGAGAGTAGTGGATGAATGTGTGCTTCTGGTAATTAATAAGAATGCTTTTTCTGCACAGTTCACGCAAACATCCTCACAATACGCTCAGGAGCCAGGGACAAGATGCATGGCAGCTCGGCGGTAAGCCAGCACAAACAATTGCTCGAGCTCTTTGGTCCTTTACGTATTAAGATGTCTTCAGTCAATTTATGAATGATACTACGTACGGGAGGAAGTGGGAGAAAAGCCATGCATGCTGGGTACTGCACTATATTCCAAACAGATGGATCATCATTGTCAGAGACCGCTTGATCCTGTACAGGGTCGCGGTGATCCGGAGTCTATCCCGGCAGACACAGGGCACAAGGCAGGGCTATACCCAGGATGAGATGCCAGGGCACCGGCGGTAATTTCGTCAGCAGGCCATTTAACCGATGCAGCAGCATGTCTTTGGATTGTGGGAGGAAACCGGAGTGCCCGGAAAAAACACACACGGACACGGCGAGAGAACATGCAAACCCCACACAGAAAGGCACCCGAGCAGGGATACAAACTCGGGCCCTTCTTGCTTTGAGGGGCAGCGCTACTCTCCGCACCACCGTGCTCCCCCACAGATGGATGAGATGGAGATTAGTCCAGATTTGCTGCACCACCTTCTCCTGGCAGGACAGGGTATTGCACATCGACACTCACGGAGAGGGAATGTTGCAGCCTTTGTGTGACCCACCAACCCTTGCCTCCATAATGCTGGATTGCAGGCATGCGCCATCAGCATCCACACATAATTATAAAGTATTTAGTTTAATTAACAATTCATTATCACATTAGGCACATAATAACTTGTGCACAGTTGCATACTTTGCACAGTTTACAAAAATATCTTCGTGACACTCGGAGCTCAAGACGCCTGAGGATGCCTCCAACATGTGTCGTCAAGGAGCGAGGGGGAGCGCTCGACACGGCTATCCCGAAAGAACAGCTTTGAAAAAGCAACTATTATGCATCGAGCCATGAAAACCTACATCAATACAAAAAAGATCTGTGTTATAGCTTCAAACTTACATATCTATATATCTATAAAATCGTAAGCCCTTTTGCGCTGGGCTCACTCTCCGTGACAGGGTGAGGAGCACAGAAATCCGGGAGACCCTCAAAGTAGAGTCGCTGCTTCTTCGGATGGAGAGGAGCCAGTTGAGGTGGTTCGGGCATCTGGTAAGGATGCCCCTGGAAGGCTCCCCCAGGAAGTCTACAAGGCACGGCCCACGGGCGGAGACCTAGACAACCGACCCATGCATGACACGCTGGGGGAATTATATCCTTCGGTTGG
>JAZEWU010000002.1:411927-422419 GCA_036362915.1 Geotria australis
TCAGCGTGCGACTACGCGCCTTCCCTGGCCACCGGGATCGCTTTCTGTGAATGAACGTGTTGGTTTCAAAAATGTTCAATAGACTAGTGTATCAAGAAAGTTGGAGATTTGCTCACAACAGTCACAAAATCATGACATGTAATCTTTACTCCCAAAACGTTGCGGTAAAACTTTAGTTATATTTGCCTTTAGCTTCACAGTGCTTGTCAACTGACAACACATGTCTGAAGAAAGTGATCGATACAACAGCAAGACCACGAGCCAGAGGCAACGGCCTTTGTCCGCGAACCATCAGCAGTGCAGGTCAGACCACTAGAACATTTTGTTGTGCTTGAGTTTAATACTTCAGAATAGCAGCAGGAGCCTAACACTCCCGCTAGAGTCTCCTTTGGCGAACAGGTCTGGAGTCTAGCACTCCTGCTAGGGTCTCCCATGGTGAACAGGTCTGGAATATAGCACTCCTGCTAGGGTCTCCCTTCGTGACCAGGTCTGAGGGGAGGTTCCAGG
Organism: Geotria australis; assembly: GCA_036362915.1. NCBI lineage: Eukaryota > Metazoa > Chordata > Hyperoartia > Petromyzontiformes > Geotriidae > Geotria > Geotria australis. The sequence goes on from JAZEWU010000002.1 coordinate 412,435, forward strand.
CAAATAACGATATGAAGACCCTCCGACTAAAAGAGGTTGGAGTCAGGAAGGGCATCAGGCTTTAAAATCATCGTCCAGTATCCCTACCTTTGGGGGGCAACCATCCAACACGGGGCTACCTGGATAGCGGCCGATTAAACCAGCAACAACAATAGCAGCCAAACAATACACGTTATAAGTCCAAATGTCGGTACAATCTTTAGGGCCACATTACTATTTAAATATTGTCCTGTATTAGAATTGCTTTCCAAAGCTGGTGTTTCGGGTTAGCCATGTCGAGCGTGCCCCTTCTCTCCTTCGCGACGTGTCATGCATCGAGCCGTGAAAACCCGCATCAGTACATTGTATTGTGTTCACGTGTGTTCATTGAAACCCAGGTTATTAACATCTATAACGTGGGAGACTCCATTTGTTAAATAGACGAATGTATTTGCTGATATTTCATTGGCAGTGGTGCACAAGGACAAATAGCAATAACAGCTATAAGACTTCCTTTCAATCTAAACAATGCATCCGCCACTCTGCATACCACATGCACAGGACAAGCCCACACACAAACCCACAAACAAAGGACGCCGTTGCCCAGCAATGGGAACTCACGTCGAGGCTGGCAGCAATTATTAAAACATGCAAAGACAAAGATTCCCTGCATATTCACGCAGGCTGTTGTGGCAAGCGTGGTTAGCAAGCACCTATGAAGACTGGCATGGCGTGGTGGTGTTTCCGGCATCACACCCAGCCGCCTTTATGTCCCTAAGGTATATATTCAGCACACTAGGTACTCGTTTAACGATGAGTCTCTGAACTTACATTGTTCCCTCCATGGCCATCGCGTCTCGTTCGTGCGGCCGCTGCCTGGCATTTGACTTGCACATCTTTCCATCTATATCTGCACTATATTAGTTCTACTTGCACTATATTTGTTGTAATTATAGTTTTTGTTCTAGATCTGTGCCTTGTTATTGTCCCCCCCCCGACCCCCAGCTTAGCTTAACTTGTAAATATTCAAACAATTTTAGTATTTTTTTAATCCTAGTATTTTTAAACCCTTGTCGTTTTATTCCAGTCCATGTATATGCCAACACCGGGGTCTGAGAGAAACGGAATATCCGGCACATATGGCAGAATTGACAATACAGTTGAATTGAATGTAATTCCTCAACAGATGGCCCATCAGCCACTCACCCGGGGATGCGAGTGCTACTTCCGCCGATATTTGACGCACATAGCCCCATGAACTCATCATAATGTTCAACAAACCTGCAGACTTTCTCCTGGAGGTCGGAGAAGAATAAGATGCAGCAGCAACCTGTGACCGCCACTCATCCTTGCAGCGCTGCACAGCTCTATGAAGGTCTGAGCGAAGGCTAAGGTGAGCCTCCTCATCCTGCGTAGTAGGATGTTGTAAACGGTGGGAGTGAGCCAGAACACTTCTTCTATCAGCCAGGGTCTCTGGGGAGGTCTGCACCGCTACCCAATGCGGCCACAGCGCCTGCCTGAGCCACAATCCGGAACCACACCCATTTCCCCTCGGCGTCGGGGGGACGATACCAACCCCCACCTGCAAGCGATAATGACATTCTCGCTTGCAACGATCATCAGCTGATCATCAGCTAATCATCAGCAAGTTGTGAGCAAGCTATTGTTGATTGGAAAGTGGTCCTAGGTGGACACCCACCGCCGAAGTGTAAGAAAGGCCATCCAATGTATGGTCAGTGAGCAGATCAGCTCCACCATAGGGCCTGCTGTCAAGGACATTGGCCCACATCTGCTGTTCAATCCAAATATAATCCAGCAGATGTTCTTGTTTGGACCCGGCATGCATCAATGGATGGTGTGTGGATGCAATGATACTGGACCCAGCGTGTTGGTGATTACAAGCCCATGGGCTCCAAACAAGTCTGGCAGCATCCTACCGTTGTTATTGAGCTGATCTGTGTTGTTTACATACACACGCACACACAAACACGAAACAAAGAGGCACGCGTGCAAACTGGATGAAGAGTATTCTTGACGTGCACATCAAAATCAAAATGAGATAACCATCACTATTTAACCACCGACTTCACTTAAGGTCAAACACTCGCGATCAAACAGAGAAAATTCATTACACATTTCAGCAAGTGGCATATCCATGGGTTGTAAGACACGGGATCACAAAGGAGGCCATCGCTTAATCTTGCAGGAGACCAGCAGTGCAATTTCCAGAACAGCTGGGGTCTCATTCTCAACTTTTGGTGTGGGCAAACACCCAAAGCCATTTGCGTTAGTGCTGATGTGCAATTTCCAACTGCTCTGTAAAATCCTATCCACCACATCCGCACAGCGCTAATGCAGCTCAGCATAAGCTTGCACGCGATTCCACTGCCATCCCATCAACGAATAAAAGCAAGTTACCGTGACATGGCCAAAATGTGCACATGCAAGGCTTTTTAAAAGTACTTCAGGATTACATGTTACATTCCCTTGGTTTAAATTCTTTATTCACTTTTATTAATTTTCTCGTCACTAATGAAGACAACAAACAAACTGGTTCACAGTGCACATTTATCATTAAAATGAACAATCTATTTGTTTGCTATTACAGAAACAAATAACATGCTTTATACACCTCTAGTTAAGATGAAATGTAATCAGTGGACATTACGCGTGTTGCCTAATTAATATTATAATAATAATGTTCAAATAACTGATGACTGTTCAAACAGCAGCAGTGAGACACAAATAATAACATTTCCGAAAATTTGACGTGCACATTTAGCCGCACGGTTCGTCGCTCAGTGCGGGTGTTTAAAATGATTTGCATTCTTGTAAGAGGCTTTATTTTCCATTTGATATCCTCTGATAGCGCCTTGTTAAGACCATCTTTTAATCACGACTAATTACTACCAACCGCTGAAGCAAAGCAGAATGTGTGATTAGTAGACGTCGTACCCACAAACACATTTCCTGTCGAGGAACCGATGTTAACGTACAGATTCAAGCATCTTTGGGGTGTTGCATGTTCTCCAATGTAATTTGGGCGTGATTTATAACTTTTTTTCTCTCTTTTACACAAAATTACATTGAATATGGTGTAAATGTCCTAGTGGGAGTTATGATGCTGCGTAGCAGATTCGTCTCTAATTGAGAAAAATAAGGTTTCCGCTGTGCCGCAATGGTGTGCGTGTCCGTGTTCGTGGACGATTAGCTTTTGTTCGCGTTATGAATGGCACGTGCACTGTGGATCACTGAAATTCAGCAATCGATTGACCAACAGGTGGACAGAGAATATGAATCATTTGTCAACGTTTTTTTACGACTGGGTATCAAACGAAATAACTCTTGAAATAACTCTTGACCTCCATGCTACACGGAACGGCGGAATAATATTATTCGTATGTTACCAACACCTATCTCTACCACGTTGTCCACATTCAAATGATAGCCATTTGTACTTCTAAATAGTTAACTTGTTGGGAAAACATTGCAGTGCGTTGCAATTCTTCGAGAAAAAAACCAAGCAAATGAAATGAATGACGAATGATGGTTGCTCTTCAGAGCTGTTCTTTCAGGATAGCCGTCTCGAGTGATCTCCATCTCTCCCTCGTGACGTTTTGCCTCCCACGTTGGAGGCATCATGAATTACGAATTTCCCTTGGTGTTTTTCTCACAAATGTCACGTGCAAATACGATGTCAGAAAGTAATGACAAAAGCAATCTATTAAAGCAAAGACTCTGATATGCCCATTTTTGAACAAAGAACAGTTTGTGAATGAGTGCATTAGTACCCATTCAATCATGTTTGTTTTGCTACAGAGAAATGACCTTGCAGAGAAGTCTAAGCTGGCTTCATGCTGCACCATACATTAAATATTCTAATTTAATTGTACATGCACATTATCTTGAATTGTTACGCCAAAATATGAATGTTAAATGCTTTTTTGTTATATATTCAATTTGGAAATACGTATTGCATCTATGTGCTGAAATAATAGTTGACCTATAAACTCATGTTCACAGAAATCAATAGTTTCCCTGTAGAGTAAAGCCCCAAACAATCGTGCTTAATAGTTCTTTGTAACTTTTATACATAAATACAATAAAATGTCAATATTCATTGTACCTTTATTATTGTGAATTGTTCGAATAAATGACTGATTAACTATTGATGTATTTCCACATAAACTTTGAGGCGTTGCATGAACGGATTTTTAATGCCTGTCTTCCTGATTCCATATGGCATTTTAAATTTCAATTTAGATGGACAATATTATGAAAATAGACACGCGTAATTAACACGTCATATGTCATAGGTGAATAGATGGCATATTAATTGCAGACATGGGAAGTAAAACGCATCTTGATCTGATCAATTGTTAAATGATTGCCTTCATTTCAGCATGATACAAATCCATTATGAATTATGGGCCATAATGACATACACTACCTGGTGTTAGAGCTTTACAACAAAATTTAATAATCCTGAACTTGTCACAGCAAACGGAGGTGAGTTTCAACAGATGTAGTAGGAATTTAATTTGGAACCCACTCAAGCTATAATCAGCCTGCCAGTGCTGAAAAAAAGAGATAATTGTGTACATATAATGTTGTCTGTCGGCAGCTGGTCTCAAAATGTAATGTTTTCTAGAAAAATGTATTTCGTTCTTTGAAAATGCAATAGATGTTTATATTGCTAAATATCTATTTGGATTGTGACATTGTGACCTTTATTTGTAAAGCATGTAAAATGCATACACTACTACTCTTTCTCCTGAAATTATACATATATATACACACTGCATTACCCAGATTACTTAGCGCTCCAGAAAGAAAGATTTTTCCAAAACCTGAGCCAAAATTCAATCATGTTATATGAATATGGTCACACATACTCGTGTTCCAGATTATAAGATGCACCAAAAACATTTGCTTTAGAAAATAGAAAAATGCGTCTCTTATTTCCCAGACATGATATGAGTCTGAATAAAATGCAATTGTAATTGTGCACTACGGGTACATTTCAAACAATAATTTGCACTTTTTCCTAACACATCAGCAGTATTTCCCACAACTCTCAACAATATATGTCTTGCGTTGATGCTTTAAATTAATTTATTCTAAAAAAAACGCTAAAAGAATGATCGTGTTGTATAATCCAGGGTAAACGTGTTAACTGCAAAGGCATTATTCATTTACACTAAATAATATGCCCTTTTCAGGTGAAATCACATGCCACTATACAATTTATATGCCCTGCTACTGACTGACTGCAAACGACAGCAATCCCTCAGACTTCTTCTCATATAGGTCATTGTGTTCTGGCATTATGGTGAAAATTAACTACTCAACCCAGGTCATAACATACATCAACCATCACTTTTATAAAGGAGAGGCGGAAAAAATGCCCTAAAAGCACCGATTTGCAGCACAAGCCCCGACCATTTGCCATGATGAAATAGCGCGAGCAAATTCACATCTACAAGAGCACGGAGGAAGATTTACACGCGTACATACCCGCGTGCCACCCTATGTCAGCACGACACACGCGTGCAAAACAAGGCAAGATACCCCGGATAACCTTCAACAGACCGTTCGCTGGCTGCTATGGCACATAAGGGGATGGGTGGCCAGCTCCCAGACCACCTTCGTCTCCCCAGGTACAACACAATGTACTCATTTGAGGCAAAGTCAACCTCGGGGAGGCCCAGGACTGGTTCAAATATTTGCCACTGTTATTGGTCGTGAGCGGGAATGAACCTGGGTTAACGGGGTCACGGCACGTTCCGCTGTCCGTCACTTAACCGCGCCCCACCAACACTTACGCGCACACACACACACACAACGTTCGTGCAAAACAAGCGCAGGTGTGAGTCTCAGCAGACATGCAAACAAAAACATGCACTTCATGGAAATCACATTTGTGTTGGATTGTACGTTTCTGAAGACAGTCACGTGTTTTGCGCGTGATATTCCAGTCGTAGTGTGCGGATTATAGGGGTGGTGAGCTGCTTTACGCCTTGTGCTTCCTGAGCCCAATTTCAGCCAACAGCAAACATCATTGGCAAGTGATACCGGAACCTGCCCCGGGGTGACGAATGCCAACAAAGTAGTATTGTCAGCGCTAATTCATGAGATATGCTGTTTTTACACTTTCTTAACCATGCAACAGGAAATAAATATAACATGTAAAATTGCATTTTAAAGCAATGTCAAGGTAAGTGCAACTGTATATTGCCTAAGAACCATTGTTGTTCTATAATTGAGGCACTTTTTTGTAAGAAACACAATGACCCTATGGACAGCAAACATGCTGCAGTGTGCATTCCCTACATATTGTAAAGTTTCAAACAGGAGTGCTCCATTAAATATGAAAACGGTTGAATGCACGTGTCACTGTGTCATGTCTTGCTTGGCCAATCTCCTTTCTGGTTTTGCCCAATTGATTCACTGCTTGTCTGCTTATATCTCAGCCTGCTTGACTGCACCCTGGTTTGGTCAATCACACCCCAGATTTCTTGCTTGGAAAACTAACTGGCTTACTTTGCCTGCTCAACGCCAATTTTGATCGACACACATTTTCCATCGTAGACTGCTCCCAACACACCTGGGGGTATCACCGATAATGTAATGGTTAGCACACTGAGCTTACAACCCACGGGGTGACGGTCTTAGTCGATCTCCCGTCAAGGCATTTAAAAAAACGGGTACGTTTCTAATATCCCCACCCCCCCAGTCCCTGCCCTGTCTACCCAGCGGTATGAATATGGGTACACCACAGTTAGGTGATCGGTACGTTACGTGGTGGGGTAAAGTGTGGGTACTCTCAAGATGTCTGGCCAGTGTGGAGGAGTAGGCCAAGCATACTGTCTTAAAGGGGCTCTCTCGAGTGCTGTTTAGAGAGGCTCTGGTTGCGGGGAGAAAGCAACTTCAACTCTGTTGTAATACCCACACATAAAGTTACAAAATACACCGTGTTAGTTTTGTACAATGCAATACTCAACTGACAAGGGAAGACGGGGTCTTTTATAGCTATTTACGAGAGCTGCCTTTGATAGACTGTTCTGGAGACCAACAAAAGCCGTATCAAATCACTACGAATCATGTATTTTCGTACAGGATAAGGTGAAAGAAGTGGTTTTTTCCCTTCATATGAAAGAAATACTTTAAAACAACCTCAAGAGCACTTGAAGAATAGTATTTTTACCACTTGAACACTTATGTTGTACAAATCACCATTATTAAAGTACTCCAACGTTTTATTTTAACTTTTTATTTTATTATCTCTACCCATTTCAAATGATTGTGCGAGCGGGGTACAGAGGAGAGTGGTGCATCGCACGACAATGCTGACACTGTTACATCGCAGCATGCCCCAGTGAGTCGCAAAGTCACTGCTACATCAGCACACACATGAAGTATATAAAACAAGTACCAGCTCATGTCTACCGAAGTAAAGACATGCCACGCGACATTCGTTTAAGCCTAATTTCTATGCCATTGCATAGCAATAATGATGATTACAAAGTTGATGGGGTGGCATGGTGGCACAGTGAGTAGCGCTACCCCCTCCCAGCAAGAAGGAACCGGGTTTTAATGTCGGCTTGGGTGCCTTTCTGTGTGGAGTTTGCATGTTCTCCCCGTGTCCCCGTGGGTTTTCGCCGGGCACTCTGATTTCTTCCCACAGTCCAAAGACATGCTGCTGCATAGGTTAATTAGCATGCGGACTAAATTGAGGCCGGTGCCCTGTGATGGTCTGGTGTCCCATCCTGGGTGTAGCCCTGCCGTGCGCCCTGTGTGTGCCGGGATAGGATCTGGCTCACCGCGACCCTGTACAGGATTAAGCGGTTCCTGACAATAGATGGATGGATGGACAAAGTTGATGGTAATAATGACAGTTTCCTTGCTTGGTACACGATTAGCATTAACTACACATCTCTGCATATTGTTTTTGTCCTTTCCTTTGACTTGAAATTCAAGTTATTCTTTTGAGACTAATTGTGCTGCTGTATTTGCCAACGTTACATTTTAGATTGATTATCCATAGCACATTATATATGGTCTAAATCCTGCTTTAGTGTGGAAGCCTCAGTTAATATATACATTTTAATGAGTTCTTTTGTAGTTTATAATTACATTTTAAAAATAAAACTAATTTGATATTTCACAGCTTATGAGCACATCAACACATGTTTTACTTCAGTAAAACAAATGGTAATTTTCACAGTATTGTTTGAAAGAACATTGCTGTATTTTAGCAAGTATTTTTGGCACTTCCCAATTAACTTCAACAAACACTAAACATCTGAGGAATTGGTCATTTGATGCCCCCTTAACTTGATAGCATGTTGTTAATCTTGATATATTTACGTTAACATCATTCACATGGGAACGCCTGGGAATCCCCCAGGAAGGGCTGGAATCTGTTGCTGAGGAAAGAGATGTCTGGTCCACCCTCGGTAAAGAGCTGTCGCCACGACCCTCACCAGGACAAGCGGCTTAGAAATAAATGCATCATTCATATACTTCCAGTCCCCCGTAATTCACTGTGTTGACACATTTCTCCTCCCCACACGATGTTGCTCGTTGGTGACGTGGAAATCTCATGGCTGGTTGATATTTAACTTGCGCCGTGGTCAACTCTGCGCCTCACAGCAAGAACGTCCCGCCTCGGGCGCCTTTCTGTGTGGAGTTTGTGGGTTCTCCGGTTTCCTATCTATCTATCTATCCTCCCACAACTAAAAAAACACTCATTAATTAATTGCCCGATAACATCATCATATTTCGGACTCGGTGTCTGGAAAATGTTGGCGCCCTCTAACCGCATGGCTGCCCTCCCCCATCCCTGCCTCTGCGGTTTCCTCGCTCATCTGTTACCTGTACTGTTAAAGTGTCAATTATTATACCAACACGTGCATTTGCATCCTGTAAAAATGATTGGATCGTAACCTGGTCGTGGCGGAGAGGTTTGTGTCTTCCGATGAACCCCAGAGCTATGTCGCCTGGAGTCCAGCACTCCTGCTAGGGTCTCTATTGGTAAACATGTTTGGGGGGTGTTTCCAGACAAAAAACGATCCTAATTCTCTCTGACTAAAGGAGGTTGGCATCAGGAAGGGCACACGGCCGTAGCATTCTGCTCCAATATCCCCACCATTAAGGGGCAACCGGCCAACCCGGGTCAACCTGGACAGCGGCCGTTGACACCGGCAATGCTCTGATCGGTGTTCACAGCTGGATGCGTTTGTTCATGCATCACATCTCGCTTGCATCTAAAAAGTGCATCCGTTTATTTCTGTTTAGATGCCATGCTACATCGTGTAAAGATTGAAATGTCCGAACGTTGACGGCACATCAGAAGTCACACAACATGGGTCATGGATGAAAGTAGTGGGCAGAAGGAGTGGTTTGTATCGTTTAAAACTAAGTCACGTATTGATGGTTGCTCTTCAGAGCTGTTCTTTCGGCACAACCCTGTCGAGCGATCTCCCTCTCTCCCTCGCAATGTTCGCTTCCTCGTCGGAAGAACTGCTCTGAAGAGGAACCATCATGAATCGAGCCGTGAAAACCGTCATCAGTACATAAATCACGTATTTTTCTAATTATTTCTACCTGCGTTGGCTGCCTTACCAAATACAGTGTAATGGTTTATGTATAATGTACACAGCTTCAAATTACTTCAGACCACCGGGTATGACACGTTGACGCTGAATACGAGATCCTCTGTTCTGGCACCTCTATCTGTCCAAAGACAGATTATCGAATGAAGTAAATCCACTAACCCAAAGATGGCTTACAGTTACTTAGAATCAGTGATGATCACCGTTAATTTCTCTCATCGAAACAAGATCAATGTTAGAAGGATTCCAATGGAAAACACAGGTGAGTATTTATACCTAGGGCAATTACTAAAGGTCTGTTCAAACAAGTGCTTGATTCAGCCATGTGCAGCCCCTAACAACATCTCGAGGGGAAACCAGACTCCAGCTCTGGACGGAAAAGCTTGAGA
>JAZEWU010000002.1:422471-439809 GCA_036362915.1 Geotria australis
TTAACATCGTGCTTCGAAGAATCGCAAAGAAGCAGACCGTTAAAACAATGGTCCACAGAAAATCACATCTAAAAGCAGAAATAAAGAGTGCTTATCATTATCCGAAGTTAAGTAAGCCATAGACATACACGTTGCTATGCATCCAGTCCTATGCAGAAGAGAGATTAAGGGCTGATGGAGATCAATATGTTGAAGTGAAGAGACACGCAGGAGCAAGATGAAGTGCTCGTGGAAGTTTAATTCCATCGTAAACGGACTGTAACAATGCGCCTCAATGAGAGGAGTTACGGTCAGTGTGTATTACCTGCCATGAACTATGTATTAAAACATGAAGAACTTGGGAGATGGAGAACATGGGACAAAAGCTGACAAGTACACCAAGAGACAGGCAGTGATGCATACTGGGAATTACACTGAGACAGAAACAGGAACACGTGGATTAGAGATTGAAACCCAAATGAGTGATGAGATCAGCTTGTGACGCAGACGAATAATTAACTGTGGCATTGCAGGGCAATGGAGGGAGAGTACTCGACATGGATATCCCGAAAGAACAGCTATGAAGAGAAAACACCATGAATTGAGCCGTGAAAACCCACATCAGTACACTGTCTCAGTATGTTATCAATAGTCTTCAAGCAGTTATAATAATAATAATATACATTTATATAGCGCCTTTCACCCGAGGGTCACAAAGCGCTGCACAAGGGCCGCGAAGAGGACGGCATGTCAACAACGAAAGAAAAAAACAATAAAAACCAAAGCAACAGAAAATAAATGATTAAGGCTACTTAGAATATACTGAAAGGTTATGTATAACTGCAAACATTAACCCGCATGAGTCTGAGTTTTTGAGTCATCTTGGTACAATTCACTCTTCAGAACTTGCTGCAGGTTCTGGTGGTGAAACAAGGCCCTATAATCCAGTTATATTCCGTTCAAACTCTTTATTTAAAATGAAAAATCCTGAGTAACACCAGATTTCACTTAAAGGTAATAGCATGCGGATATATTGCTGATCCATCACGTATCAAAACGGTACATTGAATCGTTTAACTTACTAGGAACAAATGTTTGCTAGCAGGATCAGTTGATGGTATTAAAATGACTAGTCAATACACGGCATTATTGAAACAACTTAAGCACTACACTCGATGGCAATATCCACCAAGTTGGGCTTCCTCAACTTGCTGTTGTGATGCGATAACAAATATTTATAAAGAAGAGCATTGTGCGTTTATAAATCCCCATAGACTGTGAAAGAGGACTGCTTCTATTGTCACTTTGTATTAAAGTGTCTGAAAATTGGAAAGCCTGTTTCAAACAGGAGCTGTTCTTTTGGGAGATGGCAGGGCAAGGCAGCAAAACCCTGCCACAGCACATTTATTCCATTCCATTTTGGGGGGGAATTTCCTCAGCTGTCAGCAACTGTGAGATTGATGAAAATGTGAACTATTTTTCCAACAGTGTAAATTTTACTTCTACATTTGAACCAACGTAATATTATTTTCTTTTCGAATCGATCAATTGGTGCCACTGATGTAGGTTTTCATGGCTCGATGCCGTGCCGAGACGTTGGCTCTCTCTCGCTCCCGATCTGCGTCTGCTCGGGAATATCTGTTCCCTCCTTGTTTGTTGGAGAATAATTAGTATTTTTTTTTCTGCTGTCTTTATATCCTATAATTTATCGATATTGCTTGACTGTCAGTTAAGCTGCCTTGATGTTGTTGACATGCCGCTCTCCACAGCCTTGTGCAGCGCTTTGCGACCCTTGGGTGAAAGGCGCTCGATTATTTTTATAATTGCTTTCCAAAGCTGTTCTTTCGGGATAGCCGTGTCGAGCGCCCCCCACGTCTCCTTCGCGACGTTTCAGTACGCTTGAGGATGCCTCTAGGTGTAACACGTCTATGAGCTGACGAGGTTTTATTGATAGATGTATGTTATAACCACTTGATTAAATTAACCCATTTTTTAAACATCATGAAAATACCGTATAACAATACTTTTTTTCAAAAATGCAGCAAAATGTATCCTCTATTGATAGTTCCAATAAGCTAGAATTTAAATGCCTCCAATTATCTTAAATATCACACGAGAAAAACGTGCAATTTCATCAGGTTATTGGCATGTGAAGTGGCGATGTGATTGTGTCCGTAGAATATATGCATATGAAGTCAGTCAAATAAAAATGTATATATGGCTCTATGGGACCTGAAATGAACAGTTTAATTAAGGGTAAAGACTTTTAAGCCCTTTTAAAGCTTTAATTATCTTTGAAGGTGAACAACACATGGCAACACAAAGGTGTTTAATATTAACATAATTTCCATTCAATATTAACGCTGCCCTCTATTCACCCAGAATGAGCTCTGAACCCGAGTGAACCAGAAATCCATGGATTTGAGAACATCTTCATCAAAACTACGATAGCAAGACAAGAAAACCAGAACTATCCATCAATCCATTGATCCGGAGCATATGCAGGCAGACACAGGGTGCAAGGTAGGGCTATGCCCTTGATGGGACGCCAGTCCATCACAGGGGGCAATTTAGTCAGCAGGACAATTAACCTATGCAGCATGTCTTTGGACTGTGGGAGAAAACCGGAGTGCCCGGCGAAAACTCACGCGGACACGGGGAGAACATGCAAACTCCACACAGAAAGGCACACGAGCCACGATTCGAACCTGGGTTCTTCTTGCTGTGAGGCAGCAGCGCTACTTAGCAAAAACATATGAAACAAAAATATATCAGCAACATATGATTGAAAGCTTGGGGGGAATTCCAGTACACTACTTTAGAGGGACTTTAAATGCAACCCTGCCGGTTGTTATCTCCCTGACAAGCAATATACATACAGTTGCTCCCACACTCTAATTACCTTCAAACCATCTGGTCGATAACAGGGAGAGCAGTATTGTCTTACAAGGGTGTTTGTTCCCGTCTTCACTGGCAGTCGAATCTCCTTGCTGACATTGTACGTAAACGGCAGTTAGTTCCCTCCAGGTGATTTTATTACTTTGCTAGCCTGCTCACTCATCAGAATCTTGAGGTGCGTATGTTTATTAGATTACTGATAAATCAATGAATGCGATCAGATGGTCTGCCATGAGTCAAATACAATGACGCATGACATATGGACACTGAGCATATTGCCTGCGTAATTGCTCACTGATAAGAAGACTGTATAGAGCACGATGTTGTGTATATGCATGAAAAGGGCATCCTTGGGCGGCAGGGTGGCGCAGCGGTAACATCTGCGCCTCACAAAAAGTCGTGCCCAAGGCGGTTAGACTGCAGCCTCGGGGACCTTTTTGTGTGGAGTTTATGTGTTCTTCCCCTGTTCTGCGTGCGTTTCCTCCGGGTTCTCTGGTTTCTGTCAGGAGCAGATTTTAACACTGCGCCACCCTTCATTTGCTTCAGATCCTAGACATAGGTGTTCCATGGCGGATTTTCAGTCCTGTGCGATGGGAATACGTGCGGGTAACAATCGGTGCGCGGCCACCTTGACGGATGATATTAACGTACGTGCTAGGGTCTCGCTTGGTGAACAGGTCTGGAATCCAGCACTCCTTGAGGTTCTGCCTTCGTGAAAAGACACATATCGATCCTACGGCCCTCCGACTAAAGGAGGTTGGCGTCATGAAGGGCATCCGACCATAAAATTCTGCTAAATTCCCCCACCATTGGGGGGGGCAACCGGCCAACCCGGGTCAACCAGGACAGCGTGCTCTATCCACTGCTGGATGATGGTCTGCACACCTCGTCAACATCGACCGTGTTGATGCAACAGAGCCAGAATTGCGACGTTACAGCACGACTCGCCGCATCGCTTTCGCACACGAGCCGACCTCACGATCCGCGAGCCGATCTCAAACCCTCTTAGGGTTTGCGCTCGTTTGGCTGCCACTCTGGAGCCAGTCTCGTCCACCTGCCATCGCACCTTCTAACCAGTTATCATGCCCAAGCCCCACTGCTTAGTTTCGTTAACATTCAATCGAATTACTCAAATTGATTTTTCATTCCGTGGTCCGTGTTCCGTTTGCTGTCATTGTGCTTTCCAGCTCGTACATACCCACGCTTCTTGCACATTTGTAGCTTCCGTTCCATTTGTCAAATCGTACGCATCGTGACAGGTTACGTGCACTGACACAATTACATTTCCGCAAATGCTTGCTTTAGCATGCATAGCAGATTACATTATCACTTTGCAAATGCTTATATTTCACACTGTGCAAAACATACGCAGATATAGAAGAGTAATGTGTGTCTTGGGAATAGATGTAGCCTTATAAATGTTATATTTGTAATGTTTTTTCTTTTCAATACATTCACGTTAAGGTTTTTAAGCCAATCAATGCAGCATCTGTACTGAACACAACGTATCACTCAACTCCTGGCCAGAGCGGGGACCACATGTGCATTTATGTATCACATTACTGTGTGAGACATAAATGCATTGGACACATAATCTCCAAACGTGACGTGGGTGTGCACATTCCTGTATAACGTAGCATCTGACACACACAAAGAGTACAGCGATGGTTGCTCTTCAAAGCTGTTTTTTTTTTCAGGATAGCCGTATTGAGCACTCTCCCTCTCGCTCGACAAGGCTATCCCAAAAGGACAGTTTTGAAGAGCAACCATCATGAATCGAGCCGTGAAAATCTACATCAGTACAAAGAGTGCTGTGTTATAACATAGCCTAAACATATCAATGAGTTTAATTTAAATATGAAATTAAGAACATGTTTTGCCTGCAGCTATTTTAACGTATGCATGTATTTCTTCTGAACTCAGGGCTGACTATAAGAACAAGTCCTTGGTTTGGGAAAACCTCTGGCATCTGGTCCTGTGTCTAAATGGGGAGTTAATTGGTCTCTAATTGATAGCTTAAAATGTTGTCACTATTTATAAGCCATGCAGAGATCCCCCTTAGATCATGGGAGTATCAAAAGACAGCCATGAGCCCACACTTTCACACTTATTTATCGTGAATTTAAGACATTGAAAACACTTGAAGGTAGGCGTATTGTGTTTTTAACATGCATCGGGTTTACAGGCAATGATTTCAGTATTACATGTCCCCATTTTTTGTCATTATTGAAAAGCACTGACAACTGAAAACAAGAAGGCCATTTGATATTTGAGATCATTAAGCGAGGAATGGTCACGCTTTTGCACCGCAAAAAGTATTGTCTGCGGGATAGCCGTGTCGAGTGCGCCCCCTCTCTCCTTCCTGAAGTTTCGCATCCCACATTGGTGGCAAAGGAGAGAGAGGGAGCGCTCAAGACGGCTATCCTGAAAGAACATCTTTGAAAAGCAATTATCATGCATCGAGCTGTGAAAACCTTCACCAGTATAGTCTGGGTGCGTTTCTGTGTAGGTGTTTGTTTATTCTGTGTAGGTGTTTGTTTATTCTGTGTAGGTGTTTGTTTCTCCCAGTGTCCTGCATGGATTTCCTCCAGATTCTCCAGTTTCCTCCCAAAGCCAAAACATGTACAATCAAACTGGTAATGTAAAACATCCCCATGTTAAAGCATTACCTGCTAATCATTCGATTGGGATAACACACAGCAATATTGCCCCACTACTGCTGAAACCTGAGTCTGGAAACTCAGTGAGGCTTTTTCCTGTCGTAAACAAACATAATAATAGATAATATACAACTCGTATTTTTCAGCATTTTAAATAGTTGTTGAAAAAGGAGCATCTGCATGGCATTCTCAATAGAATTAAAACACAACCATTCATTTTATGTTTGCAGTACCTTGACAGCATTAAATGGAAGCATATTTATATTCAGAGTGCGTTATTAGTTGCTTGAGTATTCATGAAAACAATTGACTCTTAAATCCACAGATATTGAAACACGCTTATCAGCTCCTTGTTCCAAGGTGCAACGCCACAATCTCTGTGTTTTCACGAATGTAAGTAAAGCATAATCCCCGCCTTCCTCGCTGTGTCTGATGATTATAGAGTGGTACATTCACGTGGAGATATGGCTCTTGTTACAGGTATTTAACACTACCAGTAAAATTAACTTTAATTGGATTTTAATTGGATTTTGAAATGTTATTCTTACCCCGAAATTGAAATGTGCTGTTACACGTTCACTCGTTTGTCGGACACACGCATGACGCATTAGTCTTCTTCTTTGCGATTCTCCGAAGCACGATGGTCAGCTTCTGGACATCGTTGTCTTTAAGCTCGGCTTCAAAAGATGCTTTGGTCAGATGGGGCTACAAGACCGGCCCAACCACCTGTGAATGTGGAGAAGCAGACCATACTATGGAACACTGCCTTGTCTGTGCTCTACTACCCAACCTCTGCAGCTCAAAAGACCTTGCGGAGTTCAATGAAAATGCAAGGGGCTGTGTAAGAAAATGGGAAACTGTAATTTAACATCGCGCTTCGAAGAATCGCAAAGAAGAGAGCTCGGCTTCGAAGTGTTTGGTAGAATTCGCAGGCAACACCAAGTATTTACCTGACAGGGATCGCGACGTGAACGCTTCTACCTTGACCCCCGACGCATTAGTGATATACAGGTATGTGTTTAGTATTTAATCTTGATTTTTGTATTGTTTGTTAAGCCAAACACAATATGTGAGTTTCAAATTAACAAAGAACTAAATATGCAGCAGACCATATAATTGTTACTATCCGTTGATGATATTATTCATTAAAATATGCTAGCATATAGACACGTTGCATTTGTATTATGTAACGATGAGGATGACGAATATAATTTGTTGTATTTACATAAATCACGTATCCAAGTCCAGCACGGCTTATTTTGGGTTCCCATACAAATCTAAATTACACAATGCTACTATTTGAGTCGAGGAGGAATAGAAAGATGTCATTTCGTTGCCGATGCACAGCACTGAAAGTTGGGTATAATCACACTTTTCACAGGAGACTCGCGGTATTAGTATCGGGTTACTTGAGACCGTACGTAAAGTAAATAGGCGGAACTAATGGCAGAAAAAACTCGCCTAATTAATTCAAATTTCACCAAAGTTGAATCTCCAAAGGCTTATTTTCATGGAACGGCACGGCAAAGAGACGTCACGGCCATTTGAACCCCTCAAAATATTGGTATATCCACATCTTCACGTACATATACTTAATATACTTCGTAAAAAATAATTA
This sequence comes from Geotria australis, assembly GCA_036362915.1. Lineage (NCBI taxonomy): Eukaryota > Metazoa > Chordata > Hyperoartia > Petromyzontiformes > Geotriidae > Geotria > Geotria australis. The sequence continues at coordinate 429,627 of JAZEWU010000002.1, forward strand.
ATTAGGGGTATTGGTGGGGGCTCAATGTGTCAATCGAGTAAGACTTGTGATTGTAGATAAAAGCTAAAGGTGTTTTAGAAATCTCACAGTGGGGCTCCTGATGCAATCACTCACTGCACCATACACAATAACAACACCGTTGAAAATGATCACAGAGAGATTTTGATGAAGAAACACAAAAAAAAGAGGAGAAGTAATTCCTCTGACACAAATACGTACCAGGATAAGCACTATCCAGATAGGGTGCATGGATAAAGGAGGGTCACCTTCAGAGATCGGTGGTAAAGTGATTCTAACCGACTTCACTCAATGGGATGGGTTGCTACGTGCATGGGAGCTACAGAATTAGTGTTGCCCTTTCAAGATAATACCGCTGATAGTTGCTTTTCAAAGCTGTTCTTTCAAGATAGACGTTTAGAGCAATCTCCCTCTCTTCCTCGAGAAAGAACAGCTTTGACAAGCAACCATCATGAATCGAGCAATTAAAAGCTACATCAGTACACATATTATATTGTTATCATCTGCGGATTGAGTGGTGAAGGGGATGGAATATGGCAACATCGGGGGATTTGAGGGTGATTTTAGAATGTCTTTGTTTTTGCCCATTCCATATTATTTTTGACACACATCGTAATGAGAGGTGATCGTTGAAATAGATGGAAAACACTTCATAAAATCGCGCGTTTCACGTGAAAATAATGTGGGGCTCTGTTGAAACGTGCCATGCAATTGAATATGAAAACAATAACAGTAGCAATAGTAACACGCACAGTAATTCACGGATGTAACGGACCGTGGCTCCGAGGCACAAAGCCAAGCTCGGTGTCGCTCAAACGCCTTTTGTCGCCTCTAAAAACGCTGTGTGTAGTGAATGCTGCCGCGAGTTTGCAAGCGGGGTAACGGTGATGCGCTCCGGACGGACGAGGCTGTCTCGGACACACGACGCCTGGCAGTGACGACTCTGCTCCTCCGTGGACAGAGGAGGTCGTGGGGGGCGCTGCACAGACTTGGACGGTGAGCTTGCAATGCAGCCTGATGGAGTGAAGCCAGTCACGGTTGGACAAGCGGAAGTAGTGGTGTGGTGGCACGGGCAGGTGCGTGTGCGTGTGTGTGTGCACGAGGCTTGCCCCAACAGTCTGTTAAGGCTAAACGGGGGATCTTTGTCTTTGTCTTTGCACGAGGCTTGTTGTTGGGTTTGGCGACTGGGTTCACGACTAAACTGCCGTCTTTTGGTTCTGTGTTTACTTTCACACATACAACAGGAAATAGACACAGTATCAGATTTTTATCCCAGTCATGGAGTGACAGGCAGAGGTGAAATAAAAGACTCCGAGAAAGAAAGAAAGAAAACATTTGTTTGGAATTTTAGATACGTTATTAAATCAACTTATGTTAAATGCTTTACTAGCACAGCAAGTCCCAATTGCCTACATACATTACCAAACATGTAAAATTAATAATTCAGTATGACATTACCACCCTTGACACTAGCGGGTAGCTCCCTTGGATTAAAAAAAAGGTGGTCTTTAATGGTTGTTGTAAAGATTTCGTCCTCCCCCTGCTACTCATTATATTTCATTTGCAAGCTGCAAAATCTTTCCGTTTATTTATCGTACACTTTAGTGTATTTTCATTTGTGACTGGGAGAAATATGGTGGCGTTATTCATTATTTAGAGCCATCATACTGGCGCTGGGTGCGGGTGGAGAATTATAAGCTCATGTTCTTGAAAAATGATCCACCCATTGGGAAAATGGCCTTGGCACAAGATGGCACAGCCCATGAAATAAGGCCAGCATTGAGACCTTCACTATGCATGAACGTGTAATGGTATATTTAATGTCAATCCTACCAGCCTTGCTTCTTAGACAATCTTGCCAGATTGAGAGAGCTAAATAACCAAGAACATGACATGAAAACTGCTTCAATGGAGACAATTCATTACAAACCTTTAACCTAACGCAAATGTTTATGAGCTCAACTACTGACAATTGTAGCAAAACTATTAGCCGCAGGTGCACGAATCTAATTCCTGCTCAGTTAATATCTCATAGAGGAAGGACGCTGAACTGACATAACGTAAACACGTGAGATTCTACCAGCTCATAATTTAAGGTATGCACGTTTTGTTCACGTGACAAACCTTACTAATTGGCTATATCGAGTGGAGGTGGGTTTACGACACTTATTTTATTTCTCAGATGATATGGCAAATATCTCTCTAACTGGCATACTCACTATGTGTATTCCTGATGTATAATAATATGCATGAGATTATATCATTATGGATAATAATAATAAAAGCATGTATACAGCGCCTTTCACCCGAGGGTCACAAAGCGCGGGAGGAGGTGAGGAGTGTTGATAATACTTCATCACGCCAGTGCAACTTGGTAAAAGAACTGCAGTTTCAGGATCTCCCACTGAGTAAATAACTGGTCAGCAACATATTACTACACTCAACAAGAAGCCAAGGCGCCACGTTGGCGTAGGGAGTAGCACTGCCGCCTCACAGCAAGAAGGCCCCAGGTTTGAATCCCGGCTCGGGTGCATTTCTGTGTGGCGTTTGCATGTTCTCCCCGTGTCTGCGTGGGTTTTTGCCGGGCACTCCGGTTTCCTCCCACGGACCAAAAACATGCTGCTGCATAGGTGAATTGGCTTGCGGACTAAATTGGCCCCGGTGCTCTGTGATAAACTGGCGTCCCATCCTGGGTATAGCCCTGCCGTGTGTCCTGTGTCTGTCGGGATAGGCTCTGGCTCATCGCAACCCTGTACAGGTTTCTGATAATGGATGGATGATTTTTTTTCCAAAACAGTACAGTGAAAAAACCTCCCTGTTAGATCACTGCAGCCCAAGGCAGATGGGTTTTAATGCTCCAGTAAGTTAAGCTACCAGCAGGAGGCCACGTACTTACTGACATGGCTCTCCATTCTTCCACTTGGGTGGCAGCAATTGGCATGAGCGCGGCCATTCCACTGGTACATTACAGCAATCAGACTGTCTGCAAGTTTGGCGTTAAATCATGCTTCTCTCTTTCCAAGCTTGGGATATGTGACAGCATGGTGAATGTCTGCACCTGTGCATCGACTGAATACCGGGTAGCAGGAATGCCTTTGCGCTTTCTTTCAGTACGTGTTGAAGTTACTATCCCGCATCGGTATACGTAGCATTTGTATCGAAACGGACCTCATCCTCAAGGCGAGAGAGTGATGATGGATGGATTATTCCACCGCAGGATCGAGACTTCTTTATAGATATAGATGTTTATTTTTACAACATAAATGTGAAGGAAGCTTGCAAGCTCTGGAAGCGGGATTCCTGCGATACAACACATTTACAGCATTAAATTCTAAAGGGATAAACATACATAATCATAAAGTAAACAGTAACACATAGTATTGCACAAGACAAAAAGGTCAAATAATTCCAATAAATTACTAAGAGACAAAGCAGTGCAAAAGTGTAACAGTGCGATGGGAATAAATTGAAGAAGCTTGTTGCGTAATGCAATGAAAACGCATATGCTGCCCTTCAGGAGGCCTTCATCCAGCAGTGGATTGACCATGGTTGACGATGAGTTATAGAATTTGTATTTTTATATTACATTGATTGTGAGTGGCGTACTTTTTTTTATTAAAGGCTGTTGTTTTCCTCATATATTACTCCATATGCGATTGTGAAATACGTATGTGATGCATCATGAGTATAATTAGTAATTACATTATCATGGGGAGAAGCAATAAAGAACATAATTTCGCCAAAACATCTGTCACGGAAATTCAACAATGAAACGTGCAATACGAGATATTTAAAAAAAAACCAAGAGAAGGTCTTTGTGAAAGTCAACATTTTTTTTCTATTGCACTTTGCTACATTATGACAAACGAGTAATGACAGGAGACAATTGTACGAGTAGCGGTAATTATAATTCCGGAAGGAGAGTGCATCATTTCCTTCTGTGGCCATTAAAACTACTGTCAGGACACATTTGGATTGTAACCTCTATGTGATTTTGGGCGGCAGGGTGTCTATGCAGTGGTAACAACTGCACCTCACAGAAAGAATGGGCTTCCCCGAGACGGGTCGATTCCCGCCTTGGGCACTTTTCTGTGTGGAGTTTGTGTATTCTCCCCCTGTTCTGTGTGGGTTTCCTCCGGGTTCTCCGGTTTCCTCGCGCGAAACCGCCTGGCTGCCTCCTCCACCTCTCTGTGCTTTCCTCACGACTCTGAGTCGTTCTCTCGTCGAATTAATACCTTCGACATTGGATTAATATGTGCCACGCGGTATACATTTTAAATGATTATTATTTTAAGTTTGAGAGCAAGCAGACCTCGCACATTTAACGCCACACGGTCCCATCCGGTGCCTCAGTTCCAATTGATTGTCACAGGAAAAAACAGCAAACTAAAATCGTCGCAGAAACATTACAAAATCAGTATGTTCTATACTCAAGAAATGAGTTGGAGATACTGCATTGGCAGTGGTGCACAAGCACAGTGAACAAAAACACACACTCAACACTGACGCTGCCTTATATAATAACACTAAATTAAATATCGCGCAAATTCCACACATGGTCGTGGACGAGACACAGATACAGAGAGGCTTGGGAAAGGCAGCCATGCAGGCAGCCGGCGCCAATATTTGCCAAACACTGCATCCTATATATTATGATGTTATCAGCCAAGCCGGAGGAAACCCACACAGAACAGGGGGAGAATAGAAAGTCCACGCAGATAGGCGCCCTAGGCAGGAATTAAACTGCCTCGGGCAGTTAAATTCCTTTTGGGCAAAGGTCCTTCTTTATGACACATATACTAAAGAACATGGAAACAAAACACAAACATTTAAAGCAAGGATTGAAACGTACACTTCGAAATAGTTAACTGAATGTCATCAAATGGATTAGACACATTTCCATAAATGTATGTTATAAATAACATATATTTTATTAAAGGGTTAAGGCCAAAGGTCTAGCAGGTGTATACAAGTGCAATACAAACACACACGCAAACGCAATCGGAGACTCCAAATTCAGATGTGGGCACACAGGTACACATGTGTACAGAGGGCATGGTGTGAGATTTTGTACAAATCTGTGAGCGTGGCTCAGTCGAAATGTAGGTGCACAGATGCAGAACATGGATTCATTTGCAAAACAGTCAAACACACTCAGGTACACTTTCACATCACCCCACCTATCGAGCCAGCCAGCCAGCCACACAAACATCAAACCCAGACACAATGCATACAAATTTTCCACTCCTGCTTATGCCCTCAAAGTGTCATTCAAACTAAGCTATGCATGTAAATATTATGACTTGTTCATTTCGAAAATAAAATGCCCCCAGAAATATAAGGGGCACAGCAGATGACTGGAGCCAGAACATTGTTCGTGCATCTTATGCTGATATGATGACATAAAGGTATTTTATTTTCAGAGATAGGATTGAAAAAACAGATGATACATTGCAACTGTCGACTTTGTTTATTAATGTATTCATAGTTTTGGAGCTACATTTAACTTTACACCGTGACCGTTTTTTTTAATGAATTTTAAGGGTGCACATCATTACTTCTTAGTTAATTTATTTCCTCAGCGTACAGTACTGTATTTAGCCCAGTTCTTAAGTTTTGATAACTCTAATAAGTTGATCTTTAGAGCTGCTCTTACGGAATACCAATGTCGAGCATTCCTTCTTGCTATCCCAAAAGAGCAGCTCTTAAATTAAATTTCAGACATCAAGCCGTGAATATCTACATTAATATAACACTAATAAAATAAGCAGTCCTACACATTCCAGCTCCTGAATGCAAAATTTCTTGAAGTATATACATACTATCTATTTGGGCGGCACGGTGGCACGGTGAGTCGCGCTGCCGCCTCACAGCAAGAACTCCTGGGTTCGGATGCCTTTCTGTGTGGAGTTTGCATGTTCTCCCCGTGTCAGCGTGGGTTTTCGCCGGGCACTCCGGTTTCCTCCTACTGTCCAAGACATGCTGCTGCATAGCTTAATTGGCTTGCAGACTACATTTCTCCCGGTGCCCTGTGATGGACTGGTGTCACGTCTTGGCTATAGCAATGCCTTGCGCCCTGTGTCTGCTGGGATAGGCTCCAGCTCACTGTAACCCTGTACAGGATTAAGCGGTTTCTGACAATGAGAAGAAATGAAATGTAAAGTATAACATTAACACAATTCTGTTGTCTAAAATAATATTGCCCCAACTTTGACACTCGTGTGTGTTTTGGTCTAAAACATGGCTGAATATATATAATCTTCCAAGCCGATTTTATTACCATTTTAAATATAATATTGCCCGAGACTTAATGTCATGGTTGACAGTATGAGCGTTATGAGTATTATAAACCCCAAAGTTTCCATAATTAGACGCCTTATGGCATTCTTAAGTCGCGTATACTGCAGTGAAAGAACTTTTAAGTGCAGCTGTTTGATTACTGCTCTACCAGCCAGAAATGTCCGAGTGATGTGTAATTCTCCGCATTGTTTTCTGTCGCACTGCTCACAAATTGATTGCAGATGATAGATGTTTATCATTACAGCATAAAATACCCAGTGAGCTTGCAAACTCTGAAAGTGGGATTCCTGCGATACAACAAATGTGCAAAATAACCAACATGAACAATACATAAAATCAGAAGGTAATGACCAGGCTGTGCAGGACTTGAAGATGATCTGGAAATGGAGCTCAACTGGCCGGCAGATTTTATTCATAAACCCATGTGGTTATTAAATGTAATCTCAAACTATATACAGTCCGCCTCCCCACCGCATTCCACCACCTAGCTCTCCTTTCCTTCCAGCTTTCCAGCTTAAATGAAAACTGACTGACTGACTCTGCAATCGGTGTCCCTGGCTCGGACTGCCCAGCGGAGGAGTCACGCGAAGGGGCAGTGGGGCCAGGGGTAAACACAATCAGTCGAGAATTATCCTGTAGAATCTGTAGATACAAGCTCAGTCTGAGTGAACACTGCAATCATCGACTGCAATTTTGGTAACAATTCATCCAAGTGCAGTCTCTCCTCCACTTGTGACATATGCGACTTATGGCCACCCAGACTTACGACGGCCATCCCAGTAACTGTATGATATTATTTCAAGTCCCGACGGTTGGTCGTAAAGTCTAATGACGATCGCTCCAGCTGCGGTATGATAACATTGGCTGGCCACAGTGCCGCAAAGCGGCCATATTTGTTATTGTCTAGGTCTCAGTCTGTGTTGGGTGTCTAGCAGCTGGTTGTGTTTTGGTTACAAACTGTTATAAGGGAATTTTTGACTTACGACCACATCGACTTACGACGTGGTCATCGGAACGTAACCCCCCGTTGTAAGTCGAGGAGACTGTAATCCTACACACCTATTACTCAAGCGATCTTTATCTTTATTGTAAATATTGTGTGAACATTGCTCTCCATAGCTGGTCTTTTGGAATAGCCTATCAAGTGTTCCTTCTCTCTCCTGAAAATTTCTGAAAATTCAGAATCGCCTGGTGAAGCATTCAATGTGGGAGGCGAAACGTCGCGAAGGAGAAAGAATGAACGGTCAACACGGCTATCCAGAAAGAACAGCTATGGGCAGCAATTCCCCGAACTCGAGCCATGAAAACGTACATCAGTGCAGTATTCGCAAAACGATTACTCAATCGAATTTCCGAACACAATCACACAGTGGTGAGAAGCTGATACTGAGAGAACCGTCCTCGCGTGACATTTGCAATCAAAGTGACAACTGCGATATCACGATAATTGATATTGCACCAACCTTGGTAGACGATGAGCGGCTGCGCGGATTGTCAGAGACGTGTGGCGCGGGAGGGTTAATACCGTGTGGTTCTGCACCCTGCTGATGTGTAGCAGCGCAACACTCACCTTCATACTGCAGCTTGAATCCCTGGGCACTCACGGCAAAGTCACTGGTGAGATGCAGGCTGAGCAGGGGCCCCAAGCTTGTGATCGGAGGCGGCTCCAGGAACCCTGTTAACCTGTCACGGTAGGACGTATATTTATTATTTTGATAGAAAATTACGTAACTATAGCAGATTTTAAAGGGCGGCACGGTGGCGCGGTGAGTAGCGCTGCCGCCTCACAGCAAGAAGGTCCCGTGTTCGAATCTCAACTCGGCTGCCTTTCTGTGTGGAGTTTGCATGTTCTCCCCGTGTCCGCGTGGGTTTTCGCCGGGCACTCCGGTTTCCTCCCACGGTCCAAAAACATGCTGCTGCATAGGTTAATTGGCTTGCAGACTAAATTGCCCTCAGTTCCCTTTGATGGACTGGCGTCCCATCCTGGGTACAGCCCTGCCTTGCGCCCTGTGTCTGCCGGGATAGGCTCCGGCTCACCGCGACCCTGACATGATTAAGCGGTTTCTGCCAATCTTCTTCTTCTTTGCGATTCTTCAAAGCGCGATGGTTAAATTACAGTTTCCCATTTCTTTACACATTTATTTGCATTTTTATTGAACTCTGCAAGGTCTGCCAATGAGAGATGAGATGAGATTTTAACATTAAGAGGGCGTGATGGTGAGCACGCCGTGTTTTCAAACAACCAGTTACTGGTTCAACGCTCCGGCATGCCTCTTGCCTCTGTCCGCCTAACAGTTTAAATGGGTAATAAACAGTCAATCAGCAGCTTGCATCTGGTGGGGTAAAGTGTGGGTACTCCCACATTTTGTAAAAGTCAAATACCCTCTCGAGGTGCTCTCAAGAGCTCCGATAGTGGAGGGCCTTGTGCCAGCGATCGCAGGAGCTGCTATGTGTAATGAACAACACACAAAACCACATGTACGGCACAGAAAGTCCGCCCATTATATTCATTAACCTCGCATTACAGATGGGGAAGAGTGACAGTAATCAATTAGCCTCACACAAGGCAGTTTTTGCCTTGATGGTCATGAATGATGAATAGTTTATGCATGGTTGTGAACATAATACTTGAGCTATCACAACTGAGCAAAGTTCATAATGTCAGCGGTGAATAAGCTTTGACAAGATTTTGTGTTTCCTCTCTTTCAAAATGTTGATTTTATCAACAATATACAGAAAACAATATTGTTTTTCCAATTCAGTGGAAGACACTCAACCGCCTGAGAACTAGAACGGGACGATCAAAAGATGCTTTGGTCAGATGGGGCTACAAGACCGGCCCAACCACCTGTGAATGTGGAGAAGCAGACCATACTATGGAGCACTGCCTTGTCTGCGCTCTACTACCCAACCTCTGCAGCTCAAAAGACCTTGCAGAGTTCAATAATAATGTAAAGAACTATGTAAAGAACTGGGAAACTGTCGTGTAACCATTACGCTTCGAAGAATCGAAAATAAGAAGAGCATGAGAAATAAATTGTAATTTACCATATACAGACGGAGCCACATCCAAACCAGGTAAAATATTCCAATATTGTCTCAATGCGGCAAAATATATTTTATCTAGATGCCCCAAAGATCCGGGTTATTGAGGACTAATTTCAAACGTACAAAGCCGCTCCATGTAGCTCCACATGTTGCACATTAAATAAGTATTGTTTGTCACCACTGGGTTACGTAAATTGATTTTGTTTATTTTTCTGGCAAAATTACATGAACTTGTTAGTATTTGGGGCTCCCAAAGCAGCCTCAGGGGTCCCGGGAACTCATTAATTATTTGGCCGATAACATCATAATATAAAGGCAGCAGTGTATGGCAATATGGCGCCGGCAAAACCGCCTGGCTGCCTCCTCCACCTATCTGCGCTTTCCTCGCGCCTCTGAGTCGTTCTCCCGTTGAATGAATGCCTTTGACATTGAATGAATATGTGCGCATTATAAATGTAAAATTATGATTATTATTATGATGAAAAGGCTCTTGTTCAAGACCTCAATTGCAGAGGTGGCTGCAAAAAGCTGCGGCCTGAAGGCGGTTGGTGCCTGTCATGGAGGCAACCCTAGAACCCGATGGTGGACACCATCGGTGAAGGAAGCCGTCATGTCGAAGAAGAAGGCCTTCCAAGCAATGCTTTGGAATCGCTGTCCTGACTCGACTGAGAGGTATCGACTGGCCAAGAGGGGAGCAGCTAAAGAGGTTGCTGAAGCAAAAGCTCAGGCGTGGGAGGAGTTCGGAGAGACCATGGAAAACGAATTTAGGACGGCTTCAAAGATGTTCTGGCAAACCATCCGGCGCCTTAGGAGGGGT
>JAZEWU010000002.1:439927-453688 GCA_036362915.1 Geotria australis
GCATCCCAGGTAAAGCCTATGCCAGGGTCCTGGAGAGGAGACTTCGACCATTAGTCGAACCACAGATTCAGGAGGAACAATGCGGTTTCCGTCCTGGCTGTGGAACCATGGACCAGCTTTTTGCCCTCTCACAGATAATTGAGGGGTCATGGGAGTTTGCTAATCCAGTCCACATTTGTTTCGTAGATCTGGAGAAAGCCTATGACCGTGTCCCCCGAGATTTACTTTGGAAGGTGCTGCGGGAGTATGGGGTGCCGGTGTCTCTTTTGAGAGCAATCTGGTCTCTCTATTCCAAGAGCGAGAGCTGTGTCCGTATACTTGGCGTGAAGTCGAATCCGTTCAATGTGGCCGTTGGTCTCCGCCAAGGGTGTGTCTTGTCTCCGCTCCTGTTCGTGATTTTCATGTACAAGATCTCAAGGCGCAGCCAGGGAATGGAGAGTGTCCAGTTTGGGGCTGTGGACGTGGCATCGCTGCTGTTGCTGAGGAAAGGGATGTCTGGTCCACTCTCCTTGGACTGCTGGCAATGCGACCCTCACAAGGACAAGCGGTTTAGAAAATGGATGGATGGATGATGATAAAAATATTTAAACAAAATGTGTTTTTTTGCATGCGCTTCGAATTCATATGTGTGGGATTTTTGGTGTATACCAGCAGGCTTACAATGTAGTTCTGACACACAGTGGGAGATCATTGGCTAACACTGCTCGGGACCCACGGCGCACACTATAATTAACATTTGCTGACAGTCTTACATTTTTACATTTTTGCCACCCCCTGCGAAATCCTGTGCTGAGGGAAAATGTTGCAAATATTTGTATTGTTAAAAAACAATCTCGGCCTATTTTACGTGGTTATTTATTTGTTATTCCCCTTGTCACCAATATGGATGTTATCAAGCTCTAAACTGCAAACACACACTGACACAAGCGGTGTAAACAGGGATGCATGGGCATGCACATACGTCCATACGAGTGTGAAAAGCAATTAAATGCCCTAGTTTTTAAACGTGAGGGCTCATACATATAACGTGAAAAGAGGTGTTGTAGAAAGTTGGCTTTGTGGTGACAAGTGAAAAGTATTGTGCGAAAGATGTGTGACAATTTTTGTTAAGCGGAGAGCGAGAGAAATAGAAACCTGTTTTGATAGAGGAGGGAGATACGGAAGCATAGGTAAGGGCACCGTTTACTCTGAAAATATTGGGATTTGCTTAATGTCTAGTTGGAGAGTCATATACAACGTACATCATACATTATGCAGATCACGTACTATATAGCAAGTAGCCTGCTACAGTGTCCTGTACTAATTTCTCTAATAATATCCTGTTTACTTGGTTGCATTAGTGTTACATCTTAAAAAATGACAATTATGGTCGCACTTAAATTGACAAAGAATACATCTTGGAAATGCAGTTGTGAATGGTTACAAGATGCTAGCTACACGTTTGCTGGCTTTATAGGTGTTAATGTTTAAGATGGCTGCATACACCGACAAATTTAAAATAACTGTAAAGCAAATGCTTTTTAGTGGATTTTCTACCCAGTTGACAAATTAAGTGTTCGGACTTGAAGTCATTATATGATTAGTTATATCTTAAATTAAGTTTATGTTATGTTTGATATGCCCCAAAGTCCATACTTAGATGTTCACAAACAAGTATAGAAATGCAATTAAAATGTAACATTCATTCTTTTCATTCATTTCTTGACAGGAACCGCTTAATCCCGAGCCGGAGCCTATCCTGGCAGACACAGGGCGCAAGGCAGAGCTATAACCAGAACGTGACCCCAGTCCATCACAGAACTGAGGGAGGAAAACTGAGTGCCCGGCGAAAACCCACACTGACACGGGGAGAACGTGCAACCTCCACACAGAAAGGCCCCGAGCCGGGATTCGAACCCGGGACCTTCTTGCTGCGAGGTGCAGTGCTACTCGCTACTCGCTGCGCCACAATGGCCGCATGAAATGTAACATATCAGACCATAATTGTGGTAGCAGCTTAGGAACCATAATAAGGGTATATCATACATGCAGAATTCCAGCTTGACAAATTAATTTAAATTCTAATTGGAACTTTTGCAAACTTTCTGATGACAAATACACTTTTCAATTACATTGATGTGAAAACAGAAATGCAAAACTGCATTGTAATCTTCAATAAATCTGCACCTCCACAAGCAATTTTAATACCCTTTCACAAAAAAGAACAACTGTCATATCTATATGTATACGTAGCATTCATGATTATAATATGAATGTGATGCGTGTCTCTGAAATGTACATATGAAAACAGCCTGCTGTCAAAACTCCATGTGTATGATTTGGTGTTTTGTATTACAGTATATACCTTCACAATGTATGCCACAATGTTTTATTGTCAATGAGTAAACATTGTCATTGTTAACTTCAACTTGACCTAACTTCACTGTATGACCATAATATAACAACACAGTGGAAGTGAGATAACGATTGAACTGACAAACACGCAGGGCCATCGAAAAATATAACCACATCTACAACGTGTTTTGTGATGTTGCATCTACTGTGGTGTACACGCATGCTATAAAAACTCACCACATGTCAATGACACTGCCCTGATTAGGAACATCTTATAGGGATACGTCAAGTGTCCGTACGTGCGTCTGTACTACCTGTGTTCAGTCTTCCATCGAGGTGGACAGATCTAGATAGGTGGAGGAAGGAGATTTGAGAGGCAACCGGCCAACCCAGAGAAACCTGGGTAATGGTCAATAAACCGGTTTTTTTTTTAATAATATAACAATGGAATTCGAAGCACTGCCCTGAGCTGAAAACGTATCTCCGCAGAACCCAACATTCATTAATTCCTTGCTAGAAACCGCTTAATCTTGCACAGCGTTCCGGTGAGCCAGAGCCTATCTCGACAGACACAGAGCGCAAGGCAGGGCTATACTCAGGATGGGACGCCAGTCTATCACAGGGCACCGGGGGGAAATTTAGTCCGCAGACGGATTAACCTATGCAGCGGCATGTCTTTGGACTGTGGGAGGAAGCCGGGGTTCCTGGCGAAAACCTATGCAGACACAGAGAGAACATGCAAACTCCGCACAGAAAGGCGCCCGAGCCGGGAATCGAACCGTGGGTCTCCTTGCTGTGAGGTGGCAGCGCTACTCACAGCCCCACCGTGCTACCCCCAAAACCCTGCAGCACTCGTTATGTGTACAGTGGTTGCTGCTCATCCTAGTACTAGCTGGATCTGGATCATTTGATCATATGTAGTAGAAAAAAATACAATTGTGTTTACATGGATACACATTTAAAACCTAATAACAGTCAATAGAAGACGATAGATTTGTAGATTAGAAATGGATTTTTTAATTCATTTTTATAATCTAAAAAATAGTGTTAACTACAGAAATGCGCTCAGTAAAGAAAGCTAGTCGTTGGTTGCAACGGTGTACAGTTTGATCATAACAAGTGAGCTAATGTTAAGGACTTCATAATGTAAGCATAATACATGTTAATTGAGTTCACTAAATGCTAAAATGGATTATCTCAAATGTATGATTTGCTTTGAATACAAACATTACAGTGTGCCGCTTAATACCCTATTAACATGTATATTTATAATCACGGCTTATTTTCAGCCACGTCTGTTTGGGTCAATGAGCCAAAACAATATTTTCACACCACATTCAGTATAGCCTTGCCATGACCGTGTCAGTTGTCGACTCCAGCCTACCAGTGCCATGGAAAATATTCCGTGAGAAATTAAGCGCTAATTACACATACACAAAAAAATAAAGACAAATATTTGTAGATTACTTTCACGCTTAGAAATGTGTTGATATGAAGATATAATGCAGTGGTACAATGTGGGGCGGCACAGAGGCGCGGTGACTAGAGCTGCCGCCTCACAGCAAGAAGGGCCCAGGTTCGGATCCCGGGTGCCTTTCTGTGTGGAGTTTGCATGTTCTCCTCGTGTCCGCGTGGGTTTTCGTCGGGCACTCCGGTTTCATCCCACAGTCCAAAGACATGTTGCTGCATCGGTTAATTGGCCTGCGGACTAAATTCCCCCCGGTGCCCTGTGATGGACTGGCGTCCCATCAGTAGTATAGCCCTGCCTTGTGCCCTGTGTCTGCCGCGATAGGTTCCGGCTCACCGCGACCCTGTTCAGGATTAAGCGGTTTCTGACAATTAATGGATGTACAACGTGTGACTTGCTGTATACTCCAGCTTATGACACTAATATTTTTCTCCTGTATTTCAAAGGAAAAGTAGGGCGTGCATCCAATAATCTGGTGAGTGTTTCTGACCAGATTTGTATAATTGTATTGACACCGAGCAGAAGTTTGGGGGCATAATACTTCCCAGAGCATCCTTCGAACCAACCCAAATTTCGGGAGTCACATCTTAATGAGCCATTAACCACAGTTCATGAATGTGTAGTTAAGCACAGTTTGTGAATAATGATACGTTACCACAGTTCATGAATCAGCATTTCTCAGACTTAGTCTATTGTTATATGATATGTCTCAAATACAATCCAGAAGTCAGAAAATCTGCGTGCTTGCTTATAGTCATTTACTAAAGATCAAGGTAGAAGCGTTCACGTCGCGATCCCTGTCAAGTAATACTTGGTTTTACCTGCAAATTCTACCAAACACTCGAAGCCGAACCGAAAGACAACGATGTTCAGAAGCTCAACAGATGCCAGAAGCCCCTCAGTCTGGAGCAAGAAGAGAGGCCAATTCCCGCCCGCCTTTAAGGCCTGCACTGACTATTATATCTCTAAATGTTGAAGGGCTGTCTGCAACTGAAGAAGAACTCGTTGCAATGGGAAACTGTCGTATAACCATCACGCTTCGAAGAATCGAATCGAATTCGAAAGCAATGAAACGATGTTCACTTTGTACTTGCAGTCTGCTCTCTGCACAACGTACTATCCACCTGTCGAGTCTTGGGAAGATAAAGTGGGTTTCCTATAAACAGGACACTGCATGTTCATTCGCTGTATATACGTTTCGACATTTTAATCAACCAAGATTATTCATGTTGTGTCTTAAACATTAACACAAAAACATCTTCAAGATACAGTACAATTACACGGAACTGTAAGAATAATTCATTCTAAACATATACATGTTTAAAGGGACTTAGATTTAGCAGGTTGATGAAGACATAAGATATTCTTAAACATAGTCATTTATCATCAGTGAGGTTTTATACCTGAATTCCTCGACAAATATAGACGCTATATTTATGCTTACTGTTTAAACAACGATCAGTTTATTATTCATGTCATTGTTTACAGAGCGACGGTGTCTAATTTGCACGTCACTAACGATTTGCAGTCGAGAATAATAAATCATGTATTTGGAACAACTCCTCGACAAGCAATGGAAAAATCACAGACGTGCGAATCCCTGGAGACTGTAGAGTCTACAGTTTGTACGTCTACAGTGGTAGCCGTACAAATGATGCCTGTCCTTCTTTCAGCACAGCACGCGTGGGATTAAGGTACACACTATTTGATGGGTCGCATTTATTTCCTTGCACATCTCATTATGGCCTAGGCGATAGTAAGATATGGTCAGTTTAATCCAATTCTCAACACTGTAAAATTGCGAACGAGACTGCACCACATATGCTTCCCCGAGTTGTAATCATCCGAATGTTTATCCAAGTTCCCATGAATAATTTAAAGTCCCTCCTCAAGGATAATCTGCATTTGACAAAAAAATGTAGTAAATGTATAATTAATAAATGGTGTCTTGAGTAAATGATAATTAGTATGCGTACATTCTATATACATTAAATTCATATTTAAATACAACACATACATTGTAATAAATACAATTATTCGTGATATTATATACTAACTAAAAGTATAAGTAAAAGCGTTTAAGTAGTGTTGATCATAAATAACATTGTATTATTGTGTAAGATTAAACTGGCTTGAGAATTTTTACTTTTTAATCAAGTGCCTGAAAATAAGTAAATGGATTTAAATGAGTTTGGTTTAAGGAAAATTAATAGAATTAAGAAGAACGTGTCACACACTTGGAACAAGGTCATCCATATGGCAGGTACTATGCTATTATAAACAATAAGGAACCAGTGTGGTCATTTATAATTTTTAAAAGATAATATTTGCGTGTGTTAGTGTTTTAGTCTACATAAAATTCTAAATGTGAAAATGAACCTCAACGAATCTATAAAATCGCTAGTGTGATGGTCCCATTTATTTATTACAAAATTATGTACAGTAGGTCCTTGAGGGGGGGCATTCATCCAGCAGTGGCACAAACAAGCAATTGCAGGGCTGCACTTTTTACCATTGAAATTTTGCAATGTAAATGCAAGATTTTGAAATAGCGCAATATGGTTTTAAATTAACTGACATGTCGAAAAATTAGCGAAGGACAGAATAGCTGCAGTCTTTATTCCAGCTGTAGTGGCCGGTTCTGGATCTATAAATAACTTGCATTTTTCACACCCAGGGTGTCACTACACGGTCATATGTAGCAAGAGGTCCATGGGACAAATGTACATTGTTTGTGTTGCTTGCTAAAGGTCACTGACGCCATTAAAACACATGTAAAGCCAAGAGTGTTACGTGTGTTTTAATAGCGACAGAAAGAAGGTTTTTTCCCAAGAGAGTCTTACTCCTGCCTTGGGGTCCTTTCTGTGCGGACTAAGTGGAGTTTGTGTCTTCTCCCCCCTGTTCTGCGTGGGTTTCCTTCGGGTTTTCCGGTTCTCTCCCACAACTAAAATTCACTCGTTAATTAATTGGCCGATACCATTATTGGCCGATACCATTATCGGCCAATTCGCGCCTCCGAATCAAGTATATTATTATTATATTAAACAGGGACGCTGTGTCTGGTGGGTTGGCATCAGCTAACCGTGTGGCTACCTCCCCCCCACCTCTCTGCAGTTTCATGCAGTGCCTTGGGACTTCTGGGTGAAAGGTACTATGTAAATCTAGTCAATAATTATTATTCGTAAGAGTGCAAATTAAATGTGTAGTGTGCAATATGACTTGTTAATGAACAGTGGAGTGACACTTGGGCACGTGGGACCATCCTGGGGCCACTCGCCTAGTCACCCAAACTAATTCCAAGGTTTGCTTTGCCTCATTTCCAAGGGAAAGTAGCCTCAGCAAATTGATCCTGATGTGACGATTGGACACAGCTTAACCTTCTGTAATAAAACGAACTACCTTTGTTTTGATTTAGGTTTGCAAGACTCGATCTATGAGAATTCTTCTCAAGAGCTGCTCTGTCGGGATAGCCATGTCGAGCATTCCTTCTCTCTCCTTCGTGACGGTTTGCCTTTCACGTTGGGGGCATCACCAGGCAGCATCATCAAGACACCCGATGACGGCTATCCCAAAAGAGGAGCTCTTAAAAAATATCCATCAATCCATTGTCAGAAACCGCATAATCCAGTTCAGGGTCGCGGTGAACCGAAGCCTATCCTGGCAGACACAGGGAGCAAGGCAGGGCTGTACCCAGGATGGGACATCACAGGACACTGGGGGAAATGTAGTCCGCAGGCCAATTAACCTATGCAGCAGCATGTCTTCGTCCTGTGCGAATTTCCCATCCATCCATCCATTTTCTAAACCGCTTGTCCTGGTGAGGGTCGCGAATTTCCGGATTGTAATAATCCTGCAACATTGCTCTGCCCCACTCATCTGTGGTGCTGTCATGGATATATTATACCAACATTATATCGTCATATTTACTTGCTACTGCTATATTATTTAAGAAGCTGTTAAAGATTTTGAATTGCTGGTTGGTCACTAGAAGACCGGGGATCAAGGTAGAGGCGTTCACGTCGCGATCCCTGTCAAGTAATACTTGGTATTACCTGCGAACTCTACCAAACACTTTGAAGCCAAGGAGCTGAAAGACTAGAAGACCAACGTACCAGAGGCTCTGTGCTGGAGAGATGTTGCCTCCCTCGCCTGCCACACACATGGATGTTGGTTCAATCTCGAGCCTTACGCCTCTTCTCCCTGTTGTAGAATGTTCTACAGGTCCACTGGGTTTGCCCAGATTTAGATTATTAGGCTGAAATTACATTCCCATGTATGATATAAGACGCTTGGATGAGTTGTGGCCAGGTCACCTCTGAAACCGTGCAAACGGTAAATACAATGGCAGGCGCAATAGAATGACGTGACTCCACAATCCCTTGTCAGGACAGGAATTTCATTCCTGGTGTATTGAATAGTTTGGGTTGCAATTAACGTTATGGTTTTATTTTAAATTCCTAACGTTGTATTTTTGGTTCATGACACGGGATGTGAAAGTAAAGTAACCAAACCACATGGAATATACTTAATGTATCCCTTTTTATGGGTTACGTCTCGTGTATTTGATGGTTGTTCTCCAGAGCTGTTCTTTCGGGATAGCCGTGTCGAGCGATCTCCGTCTCTCCCTCGCGACATTTCGCTTCCCACGTTGGAAGCATAATCAGGTGTATTTGTTGATGTTTAAACACCTCAGATTACCAAAAGGCCTTCATCCAGCAGTGGATTGACAAAAAGCTATATATTACTAATAATTTAATTATACATTACTCAGAAGAGCCTTAGCGAATCTAATAACTGTTTTTACATACGGAAGTTCCTGCTGGTGATATTTTATTAAGTGTTTTGGGTCTTTTTCTTAGGTGCCGGAGGAAACTCGTTAAATAACCCTCTCGCTGTATGCGATAAGAATACTTAAACTCAATAAGATCAAAAAATCCACTCAAACTCATCGAGGGAGACGGGGAGACGGGGAGAAGACGACTCAGATTGCTCATCGACCAGCTCTTGCTCTCACTCTGTAATGGCATCTCACTCATGCTAGCGTCTTGTTCATAAAGAATGACATTTTCGAGCTAAATTATCCACTCTTTCCAATACATCTGCCATTACCTAAATAGATGCTCTTACACGTCGCACTGCACACCGGTATTCCAATTGGATGCACACATTGAAACCAGGCATCTGTATATGACAAGTGGCAGTGTAGTGGTTAGCGCACTGTGCTTTGAAACTGGTGAACCTTGTTCAATTCCCGCTCGCCGACAACATCAGGATCTCAACCGGTCTTAGTCCTCCCCTAGGTCGACTCAGCCTAAAAATAAATAACAGGTACTATGTGCAAACATCAGCATTGGAGAAACAAAGGTGGCGGTGCATGGTGTTGGCTACCCAGCCTTCAAAGGTGTTCACCAAAAGTATTTGTCCCTATAGTTTGTAACGTTATAGGGGGATCTTTGTCTTTGCAACACACTGTGAAATAAGTACTATGCAAGCATGCCTCTTTTAACGAAGCATCTGCCAACGAATTTTTGTTTTGCGGACAAGAAAAAAATATTCAACAATATATATTCTATAATTGTGGGTATAGCGCTTGCACTCCAGTTCTTTGAACCATACATTGGCTATAAACATTTGCGATTCTTCGAAGCACGATGGTCAGCTTCTGGACATCGTTGTCTTTCAGCTCGGTTTCACGCTTCTACCTTGACCCCCTATAAACATGCTTAGGGTGTTATTTTGATTATTATACAGCATTATTAATAGTACAGTATTATTTTTATAGTATTCATATAATTAATATTCTATGAACGTAAGTACAGTATAATGAACCATGCTATAATAATAATAATAATAGCATTTTATATAGCGCCTTTCACCCGAGGGTCACAAAGCGCTGTACAAGGGCCACGAAGAGAAAGGATTGTCAACAACGAAAGAAAAAAACAACCAATAAAAATCAACGCAACAAAAATAAATGATTAATGACCTCTCTTAACGGATTTATCGATTAGCGAACAAGCCTCAAGAACGCATCCTATCCCCGTTATAAGAGGTATGCTTGTACTTTTGATCCTGTTTTATAGTAACATTATATATTGATTGCTGTACTTGGGTAAAGTAAGCTACCAGCCATCAATAAATATACATGTAAATTGTTGCTTCAGGAATAAATTAAGATAACATTGTATAATTTTCGTACGCCTAATTCTATAATCCTCGTTTTGAAAACACCTTCCTGTATTTAACAAAAACAAACTATAAATTCCCTCATTTTTTAGTGTATGTAACTTTGATTAAAGTAGTTGATGACATTTTAATTGGTTTCTATAAAAAAAAAAGCAGATTCTATTGTTGGATCACCATTTTGCATTAAAATACTATCTATAAAAGTCAGAGAGATAAGGGGAAAAACTAACAGAAACATGGGTTCTTCTCACCAGGCCCTGAACAATGCTTCATTAATATTTATGACGTTGACGTCTACGGCATGCAAACACAGCAGTACTTTATGTTACCTGAAACATATAATTGCTTCCGTACAGACAGTGCAAGCATTGTAAGGCCTTCTTCGAGAATTGATGACATGTGTGCCACTCCCTTGACACTGTCAGCATGCAATAACGTGCAGCAACAAGTGAATTAAAATTAAGAAATAATAATAATAATAGCATTTATAGAGCGCCTTTCACCCGAGGGTCACAAAGCGCTGCACAGGGCTGTGGAGAGAGCGGCATGTCAATAACATCAAGACAGATTAACTAAGAGTCAAGCAAAAGCGATAAATTATAGGACATAGGACAAAGACAACAGAAAAATAATAATAAATCTACAACAATCAAGGAGGGAACAGATGTACCCGAGCATACGCAGATCGGAAGAGAGAGAGAGAGAGCCAACAACTCGGCACGGCCGCACTGACCCGCACCAACAGTCGAAGCCAGAGGAAGGAATACATGTTCCCATGAAGGCGCAGGTGGGAAGAGAGCTAACATCCTGCCGCGACAGCATTGAGCCGCATCAGTAGTCCGAGCCGGAGGACTTGAAAGCTTTACGGAACAAGTGAGTTTTGAGACGTGATTTGATGATAGTCAAGGACTCCGCGGAACGAATTTCCAGCGGAAGGGCATTCCAGAGTCTTGGAGCAATGCGCGAGAAGGCTCCGTCACAAAGGAGTTGGACGGACACTTTGTGCTGACTGTAAAGCTCCTGGAACAACGTTCTGAAAAGCGGGCAATCACGTATACCTGTGTAATGGGCACATTGAGAAAATACATCGTTATTTATAAAATGGCCGATTTCTTGCTGCAGCCAGATGCCCTTCAGCCGAAATGTTCAAAACCAGAAGTAGAAAACCCACCATAGTGGGGAAATTCTTACAATCAGTACGTAGCCGACATTAGAACCGCTTCAGGGAGAGTGAGTAGAACGGGAAGGCGAAGAAAAAGTTTTAAAGTATAGAAATGAAAAGTTGCAAGTTAATTTAACTCAGATTGACAATAATGGCCTTGTGGCTGGAGCCTTTTGCCAAGAGGTGAGGCTGCCTCTGCTGGTAGACCATGATAATGGCATGTCCGCTGCCATGCTTAATGGGGTCAAGGCTTAAACCTGAGAGGTGGGTGGGATAAAGTGGTCGGTGAGCGTGAGCACCGTGCGCCCCAGCTTAGGAAATGGCTTAGCACCACGGTGGTGCGGTGAGTATCGCTGCCGCCTCACAGCAAGAAGGGCCCAGGTTCGAATCCCGACTCGGGTGCCTTTCTGTGGAGTTGGCATGTTCTCCCCGTGTCTGCGTGGGTTTTCGCCGGGCACTCCGGTTTCATCCCACAGTCCAAAGACATGCTGCTGCATAGGTTAATTGGCCTGCTAAACTTCCCCTGGTGCCTGGGTATAGCCCTGCCTGGCGCCCTGTCTCTGTCAGGATAGGCTCCGGCTCACCGCAACCCTGTACAGTATTAAGCGGTTTCTGACAATGAATGAATGAACGGCACGGTGTGAACTGCAATTTACTGTCACGTTTATACTGACTTGCTTCTGCCTCCAACATACGGTGCAATGGGAAAGTTCTCCGCAGAAGGGCATTAATAAAACATAAACAAATAAATTGACCTGCATACGTATCGTTCAATGTTGGGAAAATATGATCTGTGAAAATGTAAGCGTGCTGTGATTCGTCGATTTAATAGTAATTTGATGAAACGTTCCACATATAACATGAGGACAGAACTGAAAAACGTTGCGAGGGAGAGAGGGAGAGCGCTCGACACGGCCATCCCGAATGAACAGCTCTGAAGAGCAACCATCATGAATCGAGCAGTGAAAACCTACATCAGTACATTACAAATATATCTCTGTGTTGGTAATGTGTGCTATGCATGAAGGTATAAGCAGGTCATACTTAATGCGAAATTTCTGAAAAGTTAGAGGCGTGACATCTGCTGTTTAATGACATTGGACTCTTGGGTTTAATGATACCCAGGAGCAGCTCGCTCTCTGTGGTGATCGTGCTTGAGAATCATCAGTCCTGACGCTGCTGACACACCAGCTGGTTGAGCAGACTCTAAGTATTTCAAGATGTGTATATATAGCAGGATTATATAATCATACCTATAGATGTGCAATTGCTATACACGCCGATCTGTCGTCTATAGATAGCCCACTCATTCAAATGCTCCTCTTCCTCTCTGCTCAGCAGCTGATTGGCTGCCATGAATGTGATAGTTCCCAATCATACAGAGAAGAGCGTTTAAAGATGTAATAAGTGTTTGGAAATTGGTGAGAGTGATTCAACACAGGCACCCTTACCATAACTGTGAATTTTAATGAATCAATGCATCATTATAACCTTTCTGTATGTGTTTTACTGTAGACAATGTTGGCAGCTGCACTAAAATATACTAAAAATCTCCTTTAACTGATGGACAAAGATATTGAAACTCCAACTACCTTAGTGCTTGATGTGTGCCTCTATATAGGCGTATGCCAATCTGTAACAACAATCACACAACTCATTTTTAACCATTTCATTACTTTGGCACATTGATTTTTCACTAAGACTTTACTGCCATCGCCAAACATGTAAGTGCTGCTATTACGTTATTCGGCCATTCAGTGAAAAATACCGTATGCTGTTATGACTTGTCCTTCTTAACAGAGGACATAATTTGTGGAAACAAGCTTCGCTAAACCATTTGTTACAGAGTCAAAACATAAACCGCGGGCCAAATGTATTGACGTTCTATTCAATGGCTCCTTTTTAATTAAATCCATGACATTCCAGATTGTGAGCCATGGAGCCTCCATTGAATGATCGTAAATCAAATGGGATGTGAGAGAATCCTGGTTAAACATAAAAAAACCCATACAATATGTTGTGCATTCTACAAGTGAACTCTAGAAAGCCAAAGCATTACCAATTCGTGTGGTATTGTGTCTTCTTCTTTGCGATTCTTCGAAGCGCGATGTTAAATTACAGTTTCCCATTTTCTTACACAGCCCCTTGCATTTTCATTGAACTCCGCAAGGTCTTTTGAGCTGCAGAGGTATTGTGTTAAACTGTTTAATCCGTTTTCATTTTTGTCAATTGTATTTCGCTACGGTTTTTCTCGGAATAAAATTAAAATACAAACAAATTTGATAAACTTGAGTAACAACTCACTTTGCAAATGACTACAAATTCCAGCGTATTAGAAAACAGGAACTAATGCATCACAAAATAACGCACCAGTTATAGTCCTTGTGAAAACATCATTTTGAAAAATATATTTTCAGTACCTTCATCATGGTGAAATAGCTGCCAATTGCGTTTCACGTCAAGTCATTTGTTTTTATTGTGAATTATTATGACGATTAAGACAAGAATATAACGTGTTAACACGCATTTATCACAGACTGAATATGCTACAAAGGATGGGGTTATAACTCTCGTGTCAGGTGATATTCTTTCAGACGAAAAGTTATCCTGT
>JAZEWU010000002.1:458807-505967 GCA_036362915.1 Geotria australis
GGAACAAATATAAATATACAACAGTAGGACCACATTTAACACTAATGCGCAACACATTCCCTGTTGGCAAATTTTTAATTAGCTATTAAAATTACACCATGGGTCCACTGGTTATAAAAGGCCTTCTTAAATGGTATCATTGCCTTAGCGCATTGCAGGCTAAACGTGGGTATTAAAGTCGGCTCGCCTCACGTTGATGGGGAGTGAGCAATCTGCAGCACTATCTTCACAATCAGCAGGTTGGGGTGATAATTAAAGGCATACATTGGGCCAAAAAGAAAACCCTCCGCACGCACTTTCCGTGCAAATAATGTGTCTGGCAGCACATGGACTGCTCTGCAAAATCCCGACTTGCATCTCGAGTGCATTATTCATGACAAGGGCAGGGCTCATTCGCCGTTTGGTGCAACGTGACTCAAATCCAGACGTATATTAGCCAATTTCTTTCAACCTCCCACCACTTCCACCTCCGTATTCATAATTTTATTAATCACACACAATACTGGAGGCTTCAGGAAGAACCCGACACTCACTGTTAATGATACCCCTAATATATATACATGAGCATTTGTGGAATTGTTAGTGTATCACGTACTGAAAACATGCACTGAAACAAAATGGGGGTGTTTAGTAGGTAAATGTTTTGTTATTGGTATTATCAGTCATACAGCACGATTATTGATTATAATAGAATGCTCAATGGGTTAACAAGCTCTGGGTGCCGCATTTGGATTAAGAGAAAAACACGCTCTGATTTTACTCCATCCCAACATGTGTCCCGAGACTGGGGTAGCATTATTTCTGCAATTACTCCCAACGATTAAAATTATTTTGTACAAGTCAAGTTGATTACTTCTGGAGTTGAATTTTGCCTTTAGGCCTATGTAACCCCACATTCTTATAGAGTAAGCTCTAAGACCTTATGACTCGATGTAGCCAAGAAGAACGTGATTAAGCCTGTGTAAACATTTGTGGTATTTACTGGTTGCTGGCTGGTTTGTCAACACTCTTACACTAATGCTGCTGCTACTTTTTTGCCTTGGGCCTAGGAGGATTAAAGACCAACATCTTTTCATTTCATGTCTGCTTTTCAAACTGGAAAGCCTTGCATCTAAATATGATTAATATTAGTTTGCAATGTGATTAATAATGTCATACACTCTCGCCTCTCCATGTGTTGAGCAGAAGGGTCATGAGTAAATACGCAAGTTAATAGAATACTCTTTATTTTTAGGGCATCGATGTTGACAAGTGTGTTGAGTTGTGTTGTTATATTTGTGCTTGTGCACCACTACCAGCGCAGTATCACCAAATAGCGTGTTTAAAACAACTGTTTAGACAGATACAAGATAACGTTATGATGTGAAACATAACGTGAGTGACAAAGAACACACGCAAACAAGCACGGGAATTAAACGGTGTTATTTTCTCATTTAAACTCCGTAGCTTCAATCAGCTTCAAACGAGTACCTGGTGCGGTGTGCAAATATCGCCACTAGGGAGACAAAGGTGGCCCAGTGTGGTGCTGGCTACCCACCCCGTCGGGTGCCGTGCTAACATCACTTGACCCTACAGTCCATTAAGGCTATACAGGGAAACGTTGTCTTTGCGGGTACTCCTACCTCTCCGAAATGCTTTACCAGAGTGGAACATGCATTGCAAATCTCGTGTAGAAGGTCTCCCTTGGGCTCGCTCTCATGAAAGCCCTTCCTCCAGCAGGCTGTGCCAGTCTTTGCAGGGCTGTACCTTATCCTTTGTTTACTAAGTGTAGTCGCACATTTCACGATAATGATTTATAGTGGAGATGTAGTTAATTGGCCTGCTGACTACATTCCCCCTGGTGCCCTGTGATTGACTGGCGTCCGATCGTGGGTACAGCCCCTGTCTTGCGCCCTATGTCTGCCAGGATAGGCTCCGGCTCACCGCAACCCTGTACAGGATTAAGCGGTTTCTGACAATGAATGAATGTGGACCAAATACACGTTTTTGTTTGGGAGATGATCAATGCACTTGGTGTTAGCTCGTGGTGTTAGCCACCTTCAATCTAAACTGCCCAGTAATCAGTGTCTCCCAATGCTGGTGGCTGTCAGTCGATATGTATTTGTATGGAACAAACAGCCTCTGCAAACCATTTCTGTATTGTGGTCCACATTATATGCAACTTTCGGTGAAATGAACCACATTTAACTCTCAGTCCTGCAATGCAATACGTAACACGAATGCATAATGGTGATGATATGCTGTTCAGACATGCCGTGTCTTCCTGAAAATAGGATGGTTATAGTCCTCATGCATTGCTCACATAATCATGAACAATACCTCATCGTGTAATGCTATTTTGAAAATTGCTTCGAGGAGAAGCCTTAGCCAACTTTGAGAGGCCTTTTCAAATGCTCTGTGAGTATAATTCAGACTGAGATTAATGTGCAGCGTATATACACACTGCATACATTCAGGATGCCTCATACCGGTGCAAGTGAGCAGCTGAAAGACACTACAACATCACACAGTGGACAAATGGGCCATTATAAACCCATCTGAGGAAATTCCAGGGTCATATCCCCCGTAATCCTTGTGGCCCTAAACCTCACTCCACGTGGGGAAATGCAATTTCCTTGTTCTTTAAGCTTCTGACATCCCCAGATGTCCAATGAATGTAATTTACAGCTTGCAGCATGTCTTGAGAAGAAAAAAAGCCACAACTACAACTAACAATTATTAATCACGTTGAATTTTCTGTACAAGCGGATTACTGAAATGTGCACATTTAGTTTAATGCATGCATTTTTTTAAAACACGATTAAAATAATTTGTATTGCATCTCGAAATGTCAACATGGAATGGATTGTTTCCATCGTACCGTCGTGTAAGAATATTGGTTTTCTTGCTGTTATAGTGCCATCTAGTAGTACATCAATAGCCGTCTTTTTTATCTAGCTGTCCAACGATTTGGATGACACCCACTTGCATGCATGGTTTTTCCATATGGATGCTGCACATGTCACACAATCATAAAAATAACTCGTCAAACATCCCCAATTCAGGGCCCTCCTGTCAACGCCTGCTTATCCGGATAAAGGGCAATGTATGATTTCCCATCATTTTAACAATACACTCTATTATTAGCATAACCAATAATTACATGAGCATGATTATCATAATTCCCCATTAAAACAGTTATGCAGCAGCGATGTATAATGTCTCATACTACTATTAATAGTGATCTACGCTTCGAGTTTCCTGGCTGGCTGCTGGCTGGGCTCCTCTCTACCCAAACAATAGCGGTTGTTAGTGGCTTCGGGCCGGTGCCACCGTCACTAGCTAGGTAACTGCCTGCATTTTCCGTGTAACCTTGACTTGAAATGGAGCAGCGTGAGATGTTCACAAGACCTAGATTGTGATAATGAAGATGTGGGAGTAACGAATAAAACGGGCACGGTTCATTTAAAATTGCTCTAACTTGGCGATTTGTGTTCCTATTAATGTCATTCTTTTGCTGGAATAACCTCTAATTTCTACAATAAATATATTTTAAAACTTCACAATACATATTATCTTAATCACATATAAAAGCAGATTACTTTAGTGCTCAGAGTACAGGATAGTGAGAAGAGTATGATAATAACAGCTTTCTATTATTTGTTGTTGCAGAGCAAAGGCTTCTCGACGAGGCCTGTACATTATAAACAAAATGTACCATAACAGCCCAAAAAGAAAAAAAAAAGAAAAAATTGTCGCAAAATTTCCCACACAACTGATGTATTATTTGAACAATGATTGGTTACTTCAAGCTAAGCGACGATGTGTGTTTTCTCTTTTCAACCAGGACATTGTTCACAAATATGCATCGTTCAGCGGTTGATATGCATGCTCTCTGGCTATGCCTCTTCCAGCACAGAGCTCGTGTGAAAGCTAAGGAGCCACTTCCGCAGAGTGCATGGCTTTCCGTTTACGTCATGCACTCTATAAAATATAACATGTCACAGTGTCATATTTGCATATCAGCTAAGTCAACTATTTGGCCAGGCAATTCCTGATATCGAAGTCTATCCTCGGATTCAAAGTCATAATGTTTGTGTGTGTGTGTGTGTTTCCTCTCGCTTTCCATGCCGTACATCCAGAGAGAGGACCTTACAAATCGAGGGACGTTTGTAGGTAGTGCTAGATCAAAATGTTCATCATAGATCAAGAGGCTTCTGGCGACTGCAGGATTGTTATGGTGTGTTTGTATGGAGGTAAGTTCAAACAGAACTGCTTGCTTAGAACATGCTCTCTTGTTAGCACAATACAGTAGAAGCGAGAGTACGAGCTTTCATGCATTATCACTCGTGTTTAAACAAGACCAATTCAACTATTTGCAAACATTCTATTAGTTTTCTCTGTGCACAGCTATAGCCAACATCTACATGAAGCTATATTCATGTTATCAGGCATGTTATATGTTTGCCAGCCAAACGATACATGCAGTCAGCACTGCATTCAATACCCAGAGAGAATGACAATGTGTGAGAGGTTATTGGTGGAATTATTGATGATATGGCAATAAAGACACTTTCATGATTAGTATTTACTCATCCAGTATTAACTGTGTACATGTATGAGTGTGTATGCATCGGTGCTAAGTGTCATCATCATTATCGGACCCGCTTAATCCAGTATAGGGTACCGGTTAGCCAGAGCCTATCCAGTGAGCTTACAAGGCAAGGCTCTACCCAGGAAGGGACACCACTTCATTGAAGAGCACCGGGGGAAATTTAGTCATCAGGCTAATGAACCTAGACGACCTTGTCTTTGGACTATGGGAGGAAACCGGAGTACCCGGCACGAAACACACTCAGACACAGGGAGCATGTGCAAAAACACCACGCGTAAAGGGACTCCAGCTGGGAATCGAATCGAGGCCCTTCTTTCTGTGAGGCAGCAATGCTACTCACTGAGTGCACAAGCGTATGCATGTATATATGCACGTACTAGGTATACACAGCAGGCATCACTGATTACACCTATAGAATCCACAGCCAACATTATGTAGCTATTCATATGCTTGAAACCCTCAGTGGAATACAGCACATGTGATTGGGACACGTGTGGATGTGCGGTGTAATGATGAGCACACTGGTCTGCGGATCCCGCATGGCATTTGAAACAATCGTGAACATTCCTTAAATCTCCCCACGGCTGTCCACCCAGCGGTATAAATAGGTGGACTACAGTCAATCGGTATGTCAAGTTAGTGGCATGACGTATAGATTGAAAGAGAAGACAAAGATTCCCGATATAGCCTTAACAGACAGGAGGGTCGCGTGCTGTTACTGAGCACTACTTACGAAGGTCGGCACGGCACACAAGAAGGTGGGTGACCCGTACCACGCCCGGCCGGTGACATCTGATTAGTGTGAAAGAATAGGCCAAATACCCTCCAGAGGGGCACTATAGATCTCCTATTAGTTGAGGCCATTCTAGCAGTGGCATGAATCATACATTTCACCGCTGAACCTTTACTGTATGCTAGCAACCCTCCGTGGAATAGCCTACGTTTTATTTTGACACTGACTTTCAAGAATCATTGTCTTGGCTCGCCCTGTGCATAGGTCTTGGAAGTTCTACTTTAGAAATGTTATATGCAGTTATTATGTTTCACAAGTGCATTCATACATAACACATATATATATTCTTGTGCTTGGATGCATATAAATTAGAACTTATGCAGATATTTTCTGATAAGTAAATCCTCGTATATAGTGACAACTGCGAGTGGTGCCGTGGTTAGCGCACTGCCTGCTGCAGCACGTGACGTGACATCACTACATAGTATTCATTTATCACTACCTTCTATTTATTTTTATTTAGTTAGTCAATTATGTGCAATTATGCGTCTAAATTATTATTTTTGTTCCGTTAATTTGTGATTTTTATTTGTTTGTCAATTCGCGTGTTTGTTGTGTCGCAGGAAACCCCGCAACGAGCTTGCAAGCTCACTGGGTATTTTCTGATGTAATAATAAACATCTATCTATCTACCTAGGTACAGCGACAATAAGTGGCGTATGACATCTGGACCGATAAAGGGCTCCCTTCCACCAACCCAGACTGGCCATTATGGTGAAGTATGGTCAAACAACAACGAAGCCTTCCTTCACCAAGTAGTTGATTGGTAAAGGGCTGTAACTTATGATACATTAGCCATAAGCTGGGTGTAAAGAGACTATCCCCTCTTAGCCAGTGTTGCTCCTACAACAGCATGTACGTGTTGTTTCCTTCTTCCAGTAGGTAAACTGCCCTTGGCCTCTTATAATCACAGCAGAGCCTCACCTAAGGAAGTTAATCCAACCATCCACATGAACACGCGGAGCCCACCAGGCAATCAATACGGATGAGACGTAAGAGCGGTATCCAGCTCCGCAAGCCACCTCCGGTCTACAACGAACACTGTCAGGCTTATTTACAAACACACGGCCTGATTTTTGTAGAGTTTGTTTGGGCACGTTTGCAAGCTTCTGGCACTGTGCGGACATCATGCACGAGTAATAGTGACTAGTTGTGCGCGTTATGAATCGCCACGTAGCATCGGTGGAGCTGCATTCCGCGAACATCCCGCAGCCAACGTGTCTTGACGTCAGACACGCCAATGACAGAGCGAACCGACCAATCAAGATCAATGGTTTTAATAATTTAAAAAATACCTTTTAAAAATTTAAAATACGTTTTTAAATGTAGGCCTTGTTTATAGTATGAGCTTGCATAACTGGTTGAATTTATGCTGAGACAAATGTCGTTTCTTAGTCTGCAAAAACAGAACAATGTTACATTGCATGATATTTAGATTTTCTGATCCATGGTAGGAAACTGCGACCTGGCCGGCACGGTGGCGCAGTGAATAGCACTGCCGCCTCACAGCAAGAAGAACCCAGGTTCGAATCTCGGCTCTGGTGCCTTCCTGTGTGGAATTTGCATGTTCTACCCGTGTCCACGTGGGTTTTCGCCGGGCACTCCGATTTCCCTCCACGGTCCAAAGACATGCTGTTGCCTAGGTTAATTGGCCTGCAGACTAAATTGCCCTTGGTGCTCTGTATGGACTGGCGCCCCATCAAGGGTATAGTCCTGCCTTGCGCCCTGTATCTGCTGGGATAGGCTCCGGCTCACTGTGACATTGTACAGGATTAAGCGGTTTATGACAATGGATGGATGGACCCTCGGGTGAAAGGCGCTATATAAAACGCTATTATTATTGCAATCATCAATGTGTTTCATACTGTGTGTGGGGCTGATTTTTTATTATTGGAGACCACATGTTTGTTACTTTATTATGTTGTTATATGACTTCTAATATGTACGTATATATGCATATGTATCTGATTCTCCACTATGGATGGATAATTGTATATAGCGCCTTTCACCCGAGGGTCACAAAGCACTGCACAAGGGCCGCGAAGAGGACGGCATGTCAACAACGAAAGAAAACAAAAACTATGTCATGGTTTTACCATGGCCGTCATTAGATTTTCCGATCACCTTCTTAAAGCATTACTCAAGGAACTCGAAGCCTTGTTCCTCCACATTTGACACTTGCTTCCAAAAATGCAGTTATTACAGATAATAATAATAAGAACAGCATTTATCCACTACCCATGTAGATTAAACAAAATAGCTCCTAAATATACCTTTATGTGACCGAAATGCACTTTTAAAATGTAGGTTAATAAGTAACAAGTTCTGTACCAATTGCCGCGAAAAAAACGCTTGCAAAAAACACTTGATGATCTTGCAAAGAGCTACTTTTAATGCTTTATTGCTGAGCGGGAATTAGAAACTAAGCTGCAAGTAATATATGTTTTTAACTCGAGATAATAACAAACATGCTGAATTGTGTAGCGCTGATATCCCATAGACAGTAATGCAAGATACCACGCTGCTTAATTAATTCAGGTGCAGTACACACCTGGGTTTTGTTTCCTTTGGAGATGTTTTCATTCGGTGCCACCACGAAATAGTATATTTGTCTGAGTGGGAGCTTAATGCAAGTAGATGTTTTGTCGTTTAGACTAGCCCTGTAGATTGTGAATAATAACTGAAAGTATTCAATCAGGTGTGGTGCAAAATTCGCAGTGTTAATTAACGTGACAGCTCACGTGAAATGGGAACAGTTTTCCGTTTAACGCTGCTGGATATTCCACTGTGTTGTTTTGTTGTGAAAGGTCCGTGGGCACAATTTATGGTGCCAATTTCGTGCCAAAAACTGACACGCACGGCAGGTAAAGGCTGGTGGCAAACAATCTCATGTCGCCAATAATGGATATACTCTAGGTCAGCTAAACATTTTTCCTGAGCATAATTTGGTGACTCGCTATAAATGCACAAAGTTGTACGGCAATTTAATGCGTTTCATGATACACTATATCTGTTCATGGGTGGCTAATTATGTCAAGACAATTTATTGCTAGTGCGCAGGGGCAGCCTAATATAAGCTGCCTATTTTTGGCTGTGGCAGCAAAGCTACAACAGTTCCGTTAAACTATAGCCCAGGGGCCAAAAGTGGCCAGTTAAAGAATAGTGATTGGCCCTTTTGTGCTCTTGCTACAGCCAGTTGCGCTAATGCAACCAGCTCGTCAATGTGCAAAATATATCAAGCGCTATTCTGGCATTGCACCTGCAGGTCGAGTCTATCTGCAAATGAGCTGTTAGTAGCACCTACAACCCTTTACTATTAAGTAAATTATGCACGCATATTCTTGGCCAGTTATTTACCTATACATTTTTGGAAATGCTAATTGCAAAGTCGGGTGCTTGTTTTGAATGAAGTGAATTAAAGTAAGTTTGATGTATTAAAACGAGGTGGTGTCAGCTTGAGGATGCCTTCATCCAGAAGTGCATTGACCATGGCTGACGGTAATGGTGAAATACAATGGACATATCGGACCCGGGTCATGGAGAAGTTTTATCCATTATTCCACCACTCTTTGGAAGAATGACAGCCAATTCAAACTTACTCATTACCAGCAACCACTTAATAATCCTCTATCTATAGGTTTCTGGTGAGCCGGAGCCTTTACCAGCACACAAAGGATGCAAGGCAGGGCTATACTGAGGATGGGACGCCAGCCCATCACTGTGTACTGGGGGTGACAGAAAGCCACCCATGCCAGGAATCAAACCCGGGCATCTTGGTGTGAGGCGGCAGCGCTACTCATGGCGTCACCGTGCACAACACCAGAAACAATTGGCATTGAGAATTAATTGCGTGGCAACTCGAATACAACATATATTGTATGTATTGATGCCTTGCATTCTGCAATTTCAAAAGAAGACGAGTGCAGGGTGATTGGGTGACTCATGGCTCAGAGTGCTGAGCTAGCTGGATGGGAATTTGAATCAAGGCAGCGGAATGGCCTACCCCAAGGTAGTGTGTTGGCTCCCCTACTATATAACATCTACACTAACGACTAGCCAATGGACCAGAATACAGAACGGTTCATCTATGCCGACGACCTCTGTGTAACATCCCAAGAGAGTACGTTTGAAGCAATAGAAGCAAATCTCACCTCAGCCCTAGATGAGCTACTCCTCTACTATGAGCGCAACCACCTACATGCCAACCCAGCGAAGACTCAAGTCTGCTCTTTCCATCTCAGGAATCGTGAAGCCAACCGACCTCTTAACATCAAATGGTCTGGAACACCACTTGAGCACCGTACCCACCCTGTCTACCTTGGAGTAACCCTGGACCGCACGTCAAAAACACCAAATTGAAAGCCGGTTCCCGAAACAACATCCTACTAAAACTGGTCAACTCCAAATGGGGAGCCACAGCACACACATTAAGATCTACTGCTCTGGCCTTGTGCTATTCCTCTGCGGAGTATGCATGTCCTGTCTGGGAGAGATCAACCCATGCCAATAAACTTGACCCAGCATTGAACAACACCTGCTGCCTAATCACTGGCTGCTTGAAACCCACACACACAAACAACCTGTACCTCCTCGCTGGCATTGCCCCTGCTGATATCAGACGGGAAGTGGCCAGTCGAGTCGAGATGACAAAGGCTACTAGTGATGAACGCCACCTCCTTCATGGACGTCAACCCCTGGCCCAACGACTGAAGTCAAGAAGAAGCTTCCTCAGCCATTTGCAGCCCCTAACAACATCTCGAGGGGAAACCAGACTCCAGCTCTGGACGGAATGGCTTGAGAGTGACCCTCCTGCAACTGGCATGGGAATCCCCCCTGCTGAAGATCCTCCCTCCTGGCACAGAAGCACCATGGATTCAGTGGAAGACACTCAACCGCCTGAGAACTAGAACGGGACGATCAAAAGATGCTTTGGTCAGATGGGGCTACAAGACCGGCCCAACCACCTGTGAATAATATAATAATAATAATATCAATTTATATAGCGCCTTTCACCCGAGGGTCACAAAGCGCTGCACAATGGCCGCGAAGAGGACGGCATGTCAACAACGAAAGAAAAAACAATAAAAAACCAAAGCAACAGAAAATAAATAATTAAGGCTACTCGAATACACTGAAAGGTCGTGAAACTGTGGAGAAGCAGACCATACTATGGAGCACTGCCTTGTCTGCGCTCTACTACCCAACCTCTGCAGCTCAAAAGACCTTGCAGAGTTGAATAAAAATGCAAAGAACTGTGTAAAGAAATGGGAAACTGTAGTTTAACCATCGCGCTTCGAAGAATCGCAAAGAAGAAGAAGCACACTGGTGTGTTAGAGGACAGCGCACGGGCCGGCGTGTTAGAGAGCAGCACACTGGTGTGTTAGGGAGTAGCCCACCGGTGTCTTGAAGAGCAAACCCACAACATTTGCAACCAGCTTCATCCTGCACCTCGAAAAGAGGTTCGCACCCATACCGTTTCAGCATTCCACATGATGTGATAAAGTTTAGTGTGACTTGCTCTTTTCAAGAACATAAAGCAATGACCTTGCTAACAGCTGAAATGGAGACATGATCTCTCCTCTAGATCCTAGTAATCTACCCCTATAGGGGCCTCAGACTCATTGCGCACTGCTGCAAAGTGTCTGATCTTTAGCACAGCTCACAAGCTCTGTAGAGACACCACTGTCCCTGATTGATAATTCCATCGTAATTTCATTGTAGTGGCACTAATAGTCCCGTAAATTGGATTGGGTTGGTGGGAGGAGTTGGTGACTTAAAAAACAACCTTCCTTGAAATAATTAAAATAAAGATGAGTAAATTGTTCACAACTTCATTTGCATTTTGCAAGAGTTGCTCTTTTAGCAATCAATCGCAGTCACTCTTGATTAGGTTTACGCGAACCTGGGATGTACCTAATAAATTATTTTAGCAGTTCAACAATATATGTGTTTATCTTGTAGTTTAGTGATTATGGGTGGGCGTGCTTTTGCTACAACTACTTACAAAGTTGACTTTCATTAGATTGTTTTTTTTCGAATTCGCAAAGGCGTTTAACAACGATTGTAACTAGCATGAATATTTGCTAAATTATTTACAATTCTTACAAACTAACATTGCGTTTTTCAAAATAACCTAATTCACTCTCAATATCAGAGTTAAAAACTCATAAAGGCTTCAAATGTTTCCAAACATTTAATGTTTTGAAATATTTGAATGCATTCAACACATGGTCAACATCTCATGAAGAACTGATAACTAAATTTACCAGTCGGGAAAATAGGTGCTTAGATTTATAATATTTATAAGAGCGTCAATAACGTTAATAATGTCAGCCTTTTTGATGTTAATAATAATAATAGCACTTATAAAGCGCTTTTCACCCGAGGGCCACAAAGCGCTGCACAGGGCTGCGGAGAAAACGACATGTCAACGACAGAGAACGAAAAATCAGCAACAAATTATTTTTTTGGGGGGGGTTTTATAATCCGAGCTGTGGAGAGAATGGCATGTCAACAACGGGGAGACAGAATAACTGAGAGTCAAGCAATAGCGATAAATAGCGATATTGAAAATACTGCTGCTATACAAGCAGAAATTAGGTTATTCTTCATTATTTTAAAACGTTTCCACCGATATTAACCTCAAATAAAATGGAGCAATTATCACAAGTGGTCTTTTTTTACCTACGTAACTTATAATTTTAGACAATACAAATTCGCAACAGTGTGCAGATATCTTAAAAGAGATGAGTGCTCATGACCAATAACCGCTTGCCATACATCCACATATGCGCCCATTTTGCACACCATCTCTTATCATTCCTGCTTTCCTTGCCTGCTCTGGGATAAATAAACCAAGAGTGAATCTTTCCAAGTGTCCGTTTCTCTCCACCAACTGCAATTTCTTATAAAAAGGCTCTAGCTGCATGCTTTGTGTGGAATATATAACCTCGAGAGAATTGCCCTCTTGACACACTCTCATACCCCGTGACCTCACAAAATATCTACAACCCAATAAATGAATAAAATAAATAAAATCAGTGCCTACCTCTCATCTCACTCTGCTTCCCTCCACACACTGGCAGCTCCAGCATCCAAAGCTTTCTATTGAAGCGTTAATCAACGTTCACTTAGTGGGAGGTCACTCATACTCTTCTGCTGCCGCGAGGTTTGGATCTTTCTTCCCACAGCTATCCGTGCTATTGATGCCCTTCTCCAGGCATTGCCTATTACATACAATTTGCACTTCATAACGCGCACAGTATTTGTTCAATGTCAAAGCTATCTATCCGTTCGAAGAGAGAACGACTCAGAGGCACGAGGAAACCGCGGAGGGGAAGGCAGGCGTGCGGTTAGCCAATGCCAACA
This sequence comes from Geotria australis, assembly GCA_036362915.1. Lineage (NCBI taxonomy): Eukaryota > Metazoa > Chordata > Hyperoartia > Petromyzontiformes > Geotriidae > Geotria > Geotria australis. The sequence continues at coordinate 471,563 of JAZEWU010000002.1, forward strand.
CTTGCCAGACAACGCTTCCTATATATTATGATGTTATCAGCCAATTAACGAGTGTGTGTTAGTTATGGGAGGAAATCAGAGAACTCGGAGGAAACCCACGCATAACAGGACGAGGACACACAAACTCCACACAGAAAGGCGCCCGAGGCGGGATTCGAACCGCCTCGGGCAGCACCTTTCTGTGAGGCGCAGATGTCACCACTGCAACCTGCTATGAATGACTGTCTATACAATAAACACTTGACCACAGTTTCTGCACAGCATATTGATATTTGAAAAATCCAAATTATATTTTATTGTAAAAGCGTCAGTTCATAAACAGAAAATAGATGGTCCTACAGTGTAATATTGTCCCTTATCTCTCATGAATTTAAACACGTCCGGTCGTTATTTTCACCATGTAGCCTTAATTTCTTTTCTGAGACAGATGCAAAGAATCAAATGTGCATAAACTTAGATACCTATGCAGTGAGAGAAAATGGTTAGGTATAACAAATAAAAATCTCATATTTAAGTAGATATAATACTGTAGGTGCAGTGCTTTAAATTAATAGCAGACCGTATAAAGCATGTATATGAATCCTTACAGTTCAGTATGCAATTTGGACAGTAGGCGCAGATGTAAGTGCAAACCGAGTGCTGCATTTGGACACATGGCCACAGCTGCTGAATATTCCTCATGCTGTTCAATCGGAATTGCATCACGCTACCAGAAAGTTGCAGCATCTGCTGCAAATCACTCACGGATAGTTCATTGCAAGCAAAGCTCACGCCATAAGTTTAAACCACTAAGCCTAAGCAGCGGTGGTATTTAACACTCTATCCTCATGGTGTACATTGCTTAGTTAGAAAAAAAACGATGGTTATGCTATCTATATGTCACACCTTGAGAGGAAATAGCAAGAAAGGCAGCTTATCTTGTTATGTAGCAGTGGCAGGTAGGCTCAGCCAGTTCATCTGTGTCCTGGTTCAAGGTTTTAATATGGAGCTCCGTCCTATCCTCCGGATTGCTCCGTGGCAGGCAGAGCTCCAGCATGCACAGTGTCCTTCAGACAGGTTCTTCCCCTCGACATAAAACATTAACCCGTTATCTTCCAAGTGCCGTCTGCGTGGGGAGCACGGCCACGGCTTACGTCGTTTGCGAATGACAACGGAGCGAGTTCCCAAGTGCAACACGCAAGACAATTTGTTAGGAGACTCGTTTGTGTCGTGAAAATTGGCACAACAGTGATGTGAATGTGAGCCGGATGCGTGCTTTAGTTGATACACACACGTTGTCAATAACGCATTTACCACAATCAACTTTTTCACACTCAGAATATGTGCAGCAGCGCACAAAGTTAACGTCAAATGCATACGTTCACAAGGCTCTGATGCGTCACAAAACGTGCCAGACAATGTAGCGTCACGCAGCTATGTGTGCCTTTCATGGTGCGGCGTGAACACAAACGCACAGCTTTGATGGCTACTTTCGTTATCTCTCAAATGTCAGCCTGCTATACCAGTTGATTTTGGTGGCGTTATGTAGATTGTACACTTTGTTGCGGGATGTACTCTGGGGTTCATGTCAAACTAAGTACATGAGTAAAGTCATCTACGGTTGCACACCAAAGACATGAATACCCAGATTTTAGTTGAGTGGATATGTGCGTGGATGGTATGGCTAAAACATAGCCACTTACAGTGTACATATTTGACATTTAAAAATTTCCACATTTAAATAGTCGATGAGTTATTTCCAGTGAAAATCATTTGATCTAATTTAAATATTTTTTCACATTCGTATAAACCAGAACACACAGGCACTACTGTACCGCTCTTTGAAGATTATTTTTGGGAACGTTATGAGAGTTAATGATGTGCACAGATACCCAGGACGGATACGTCGATTAAATAATTGATGAACACGTATGTGTGTGCATATTAATATATAGAGACACGTATATTGGGAGCGGTTGTTTATCGGTCGCATAGCACTTTGCACTAGGCGACCTGAGTTTGAATCCCGTTAGGGAGACAAAGGCGGCCGGGCGTGGTTCAGTCCACCCACCCCCTGGTATGACAACAAGCTGGTCTGTAGAGGCGCTAACAGCACTTGACCCTACAGTCTGTGAAGGCTATACGGTGGAAAGTTGTATTTGTCTTTATACGTACTTATAGCACATTGAACATAGCACACTGTAAATGAACAATAGTTTACGCCTGGGAGCTCAGGGGATAATACTGAGTGAATTCTGATATTTTTGACAGCCTTTCAAGGCTGCTTCTGCACACTGATCACTCGCGTCATGCTTACGGATTGAGACTATGAACAGCAGTAAGGGTTTCCACCCAATTGTCATCCCTATATCTGTAATTCAAAGCTCTTCAACCCCCTTCGTTGTTCACACCTCTGGTTTCCATGATCCCGCACCCACCCCCTTCAGCCAGTGGCCAATGTTTACCCCCCAAGCTAAAATAATGCAAAGCTATTCGAGGTATACTATGGTGTAGGTCTGGGGCACGGTGGCGCAGTGAGTAGCGCTGCCGCCTCACAGCAAGAAGGCCCCTGGTTCGAATCTCGGCTCCGGGGCCTTTCTGTGTGGAGTTTGCATGCTCTCCCCGTGTCCGCGTGGGTTTTCGCCGGGCACTCCGGTTTCCTCCCACCGTCCAAAGGCATGTTGCCAGGTTAATTGGCGTACTAACTAAATTTCCCCAGGCGAGCTGCGATGGACTGGCGTCCCATCATTGCTGTTCCCCTGCCTTGCGCCCTGTGTCTGCCGGGATAGGCTCCGGCTCACCGCGACCCTGTACAGGATTAAGCGGTTTCTGAAAATGGATGGATGGATGTGTGGAGTTTGCATGCTCTCGCCGGGTACTCCGGTTTCCTCCCACAGTCCAAGGACATGCTGGCTGGGTTAAATGTCATGACTAATTTGTCCCCAGTGCCCTGAGATGATGTAACTCGCTTACCCCTCCCCACAGGATAACTGTCAATAAGAGCTACATAGCTCAGTGGCTCCTTCCAGCTTAAATACAGACTGACTGATTTAAGCTCCGAGACACCCCTTAACACCGTCTTCATCATCATCATCACCCTGGCCGATGGCGACTTCCCGTTTATGCAAATAATCGTACAGTATCGCAGTTGCTAATATGAGAATTGGAAGCACGTATTTCTAGGCGCCATATATTGTACGTTTTGATTCCAAAAATATGATATATTAAATATTTATCATCCTATAAACACGTGTATGTCATACAAATAAGATAAACATTTTATAATGCTAAAATGTGTTGGCAATTAATTACAAGTATCCGCACACTTTGTTCCTACATGGTGTTCATAGATATACGTGAACAGTACTACATGAGACTTAAACATATGCATGGCGTATAATTAGCCTGATGAAGACAAAGATCAAGAATAAGATCTCAGCAAGCATAAAAAAATAATTCATTACCTGCCTGAAGATCATTTCAATGTATAATTGTAAGGCGAAACAATTAATTATTTAAATGCAAGGTGCAGCCCTTCAACCGTCTGCAAACATCACTGTTGCTGGTTGAGTCTCCAATACACAGAGCTGGAGAGAGCCCCTCATGAGGACTACATCACATGCATCTGCCAATCATTTGACTGTGCCGTACTCATGTATACAGCTAGGTCAGCCTTAGCTGCCACACTGGGAAACTGAACAGCGACCTCCAGATGAAACTATCCATAATAGATTTACTGATGTAGGTTTTCACGGCTCCATTTATGATGGTTGCTCTTAAGAGCTGTTCTTTCCGGATAGCCGTGTCAAGGGATCTTCCTCTCTCTTGCCTGATGATGGGAGATGAAGCGTCGCTAGAGAGAGGGAGATCGCTCGACACGGCTATCCCGACAACAGCTCTGAAGAGCAACCATCATGAATGTTTTGTCTATTGCTTATTCACTTACTTGTGATAAATACATGTGAATATTCTGTATGAATATATGTTTAGCAGTGTACACGTGTGGACACGTAAACAAATAGTGATTGAAACAATAAAAAAGCAATTTGAAGTTGCTTTGAATATGTATCCATCAATAAAGTATGATATAACGTGGGTGATTACATTTAAAAAAGCGTATTCAGAAGTGCGCTCATGCATGCTAAAAAGTAATGACACGCGGGGGTATAGGGGGCAAAACACATGCATTGCTCAGTATAAGCAATGCAATTGTAATACTTGATTTACATTTTAGAATCATAACAATTAAAATGTGACCTTCTGGCTTCACTAAAGATGTTGCACAGACATCGTAATATCCCCATGACACATTGTTAAGACTGAAACTAACAAGACAATATTGAAATAAAAGTAACTGTGAATGATCTTTTTCTTTGAAATTTGAAAAAATGAACTTGGTGGTTCGGGCATCTTTCTATCTGTCCCTGGGAAGCTCCCTCGGGAAGTCTACCAGGCACGGCCCACTGGCTAGAGACCTAGAGGCCGTCCCAGGACACGCTGGTGGGATTATATGTCTCGGCTGGCCTGGGAACGCCTAGGAATCTCCCAGGAAGGGCTGGAATCTGTGGCTGAGGAAAGGGATGTCTGGTCCACCCTCCTTAGACTGCTGCCACCGCGATCCTCACTCACCTGGACAAGCGGCTTACGAAATGGATGGAACGTGAATATCTCGGCTAGGTCTGTCTTTGTGTTGTACGTTAGATCTGTACTGCACTGCACTGTGCAGCTTCCACTGGCCCATCAAAGACATGCTTGTCTCTGTCGGCTATTTCCTTGTAAAATAAAGTTATTAAATAATCTGTTTGGGATCAAGCAAAAAGTATAGCTTTACTAACAATGAACTAAGGGTGCATTATTTTTTCAAAGAGATTGCCACAAAAACAGATGCAATCAGAAACAACACGTGGACGATGGACAAGAGAAAGAGCCAGGAGCCGATGGGAAGACGCGATAGACAGAGACTTGGCACATTGCGATCAAATTATTTCAATGGCAGAGCACCGTGAAAGGTGAGAAGAGGCATTGGGACATGCAGGATGCTACATGACGATCGCGGTAAGAATGAATGGAAATTGATAAATTTGTCTGATGGCCTGGCAAGTACAAGATGCTTTAATTCACTTTCATCCCAATCTTGTTTTGCTTACTGTCAGTGTGGTATATTCTGTATATGTTTACAAGATCCATCCATCCATTGTCAGAAACTGCTTAATCCTGTACAGGGTCGCTGTGAACCGGAGCCTATCCCGGCAAACACAGGGCGCAAGGCAGGGATATACCCAGGATGGGACGCCAATCCATTATAGGGCACCGGGGAGCAATTTAGTCTGCAGACCAATTAACCTATGCAGCAGGATGTCTTTGCACACAGAAAGGGACCCAAGCTGGGATTTGAACCCGGGGATTTTTGCTGTGAGGCGACAGCGCTGCTCACCGCGCCATCGCGACTTTCTGTGAGCGAGGTATATTTTGTTTACAAGATCTGATGTGGAATAAAGCCATTATACTCGCGCATTATATTTCGTTCTCCTATTTCTGTGTGGACTCGCTTTCCCTGAGCCAGTGTATCCTTTTGCAGTCACATATATTACTAAATGAGATCATGTATCGCAGTGTATCTACAAATGTGCTGTGACGCTCAATGTATTGTATTTTGGCTTTGAACGCATACTTTACGGTAGAAATATCCAATTATATATGTTGATATCATGGTCACGCTATTAATACACAAACAAATAAGAAGCCTGCTGATGCCTCCTACTTGAGAGGCACAACATCGCGAAGGTGAGAGAAGCAACGCTCGATACGGCTAACCCGAAAGAGCGGCTCTTCAGAACGATTCTCCTACGTCGAGCCATGCAAAGCTACATCAATACAACACACATGGTTAACCAATTTACCTTGCACGCACCCTATCTTGTCAGATCTTAGAAGTTAAGCAGAGTTTGAGCCTGGGTTGTGCTTACATGGGTGACCAACGTGCACAACACAGATGTAGTAGACATCGTGGACAGTAGATGGCAGTGCAGCAAAACCCATAGCTGTTCCTCACCCCTGTGGCACCCCCACAATGACCAACCTGCACTGATCAGCATCGTGAAGTATGGTGTGACGTCGCCCTCACCCTCATCCAGCAGTGGATTGACCGAGCGGTCTGTACATGGACAGAGTACATGCTGCCTTCCGTGAATTTGCATATAGGTCTACTACTACGAAATCTCTCCCATTATCATGATGACCTTATTCTCCTTGTAGAGCTCTTAGAAGGGAAACGCACTGCTCCCCCCCTCAGCCTCCCATCAATCTGCTCTCCGTGGGTGGCCACTCCTTACAGCACTGTTGCTCCTGCGTTGTAGCACAGTCATGCCAGGCGTGTCTGTCTCTGGCTCCATTAATCGGGAAAAATACCTACTTATGGCTGTGTCCCTCATTATGCAGCATATTTAATCTCAGTGTACGTCTTGTGCCGTCCAGGCGTATACATGCACCGTTGTGGTGTTGGCGTATGCAAGGTCTCTTACGACCTATACGTAGATGCTTATGTTAGGTAGATGTTTAGTCTCGCAGCAGAAAATAAACCAGTGAGCTTGCACGCTCTGGAAGCGGGATTCCCGTGAAACAACAAACGCACGAACTAAAAAAAAAATGTGTAACAGTACTCGTATGTGACCCTCGGGTGAAAGGCGCTCTATAAATGCTATTATTATTATTATAACAATCAACATAATGCATAACATGCCACGAATGTTCGTTCAACGTCGAAGGTAATCGAAGAGAAAATTATTCAGAAAAACTGCATTGAGCGGGGGTAAAGCAGACGCCAACATTTTCCAGTGTTCTGTATATATCACTATGATTTTGTGCTATCGACAAATGTCAATGTAGTTTGGTCACTATCACCCATGGTCCATCTATTGCTGGATGAAGAATTGGCCAAGCCGCTGCCATCTCACACAATCCTGCATATGGTTTCATCTCCTCGTTGGACATACTTCTTGGATGCATTCCATCCCTTGGCTGTAATTCCGTTATAATGCTTGAAAATCTGCGATGATTCCTTCTAGCGGCATGTCCTAGCCAAGCTCACTTGGGTTTCTTAACAGTTTGAATAATGTCTCCAACCCAGATACAGTGGTCCCTCCCTTTACGATATTAATCAGTTCCAGAACACGTATCGTAATGTGAAACCATCGTAATGTGAGACCAATAATACTATTACTGTAAGAGCAGCACACACGTGTTTCAAACAGAGAAGTGAAACACTGAGCTGCTATTGGCCGAGAAACTACCCAAGCGCCATGCGTTTGCCTCGCTGATTGGCTGCCGCGCCACCCACGCTTGCATGCAGCCATATCGTGAAACGCATCGTAAAGTGACATTTGATCGTAATGTGATACTAATGTTCTTATAGAGCGTATACCGTCAAGTGATTTCATCGTATTGTGAGGCCATCGTAAAGCGAGGGACCACTGTACATTAGTTGCATAAATATGCCTTGAGTGCACGACTGAAGGCATCTAGCAGTTCGATCGACAAACGGGCTGTACAGGTACACTGGGTGACACGTAAGATATAATTTGTCTCACGTTCTCGTAACCTTGATGGACTGCGTGGCATTTCTCTCAATTAGACAATCTGCTGTGTTGCGGTGGCTTGCATATGGTGGCTTAATAAACCTTTTCAATGAATTGAAGAGCAGCACTACTGACAATTGCCATGGCAGCAAGGTCACAATTAAGGTCACAATTAAGCCCATACATGAGTGTAGACTGTCAATACTTATGCATATGGTTTGCCTGCACTTAACATGTGATTTAATTTCACGCATCTGTGGCGCGAACGGAAAATCATTCGGCCAACCTTTATCTTGTGCTTATTGGGGTTTTCTAACGAAATTACAATGTTTTTTTCACGTGTTTTTCCGTTTAATTTGTTTATATTGTTGGAAATTTGCACATTTATTATTTGTGACTTTTTTTTTCAATTAGTCTAATCGCTATGCCACAGGTACAATACAACCCATTCGGCTTTAGAAGGTCCAAGGTAAGCTATTTTTTCATTTACTGAAGCCTTGGGCTGTCCTTAATATCGAGGAGATAACTGTTTAGAATACAACACTGGAATACTATTTATAATCCTAGTGTGACCTTCAGGAACCTGACCTAATTAATTTTGCTCATCTGATGGCACAGTGAGTCAGCACAAGTGTGAGCACCAATAGGACTTCGTATGGGAACTAGGTGGCGTCAATGTAAAAACGTGTTTATGGGACTGTTTTGTGTAAATCTTATTTGTAGCCACAATGATTCAAGTATAATGGGTTCAAGCTTGGGTATTACCATCCACCTGGGGCATATTCAAGGATTATTAATCAGGTTCAACACAATGTAAAAGATCTTCGTTGTGGCCTGTGGTGGAGATAGAGAGGCAGGCCGGCCGAATTGATTTCACCTGTATACATTAGATTTCGCCTGTAAACATTAGATCCCTCCAAGTGGATTAAGCTCGATGTGTGTCGGCCGGCAAAAGGAAATTCATCACGAATGAAGCTTCATATGAATACCTTCTATATTTGTACTGATGTAAGTTTTCACGGCTCAATTCATGATAGTTGTTTTTCAAAGCCATTCTTTCGGGATAGCCACGGACCACTCTCCCTTTCTACATTTATATATATATTGTTGTACCTATTTTAGTGTTTTAAACAGACAATGACAATTGACAACCAATATTTGTTTTCAAATCCATTGTGGCAAATTCAGCCAATCACAAAACGCTTTAAAGTCTTTAAACCTTATTTTGGATTTTTGTGCGAAACTATCCGATCATCAGTTCTGTTTCAACAGATCTACGTATGCTGCGATTTTAATAAGTGGCAGCAGATCATTCTAGAATCTCTCACTTTGAGAACATACATCAATAAATCTCTCAGGTAAAAAAAAAATCCGTCCAATATTTGCCTAAATTCCACCATGTAATTGCTCTCAGCCAAAGTGTTTCACACCGAAATTGCAGATATTTGTTTAACAGGCTACGTTTAGGTGAGCAAGGCAGTGTGATCAGTAGCCACACGGATGGGTCACCGGCCCGGCATGGCACTTTAACGACGCGTGCTCGCATCAGTAAGCCCATGTAAATAACGTCAGTCATTCATGACGGCTCCGCGTTTTTCACATCGAAGCCAATCATTGAGTGCGAGGTCATCGGGGACTTTGGGCGGCCTTCCCACAATGCCGTGTGCTGCCCATCTCCATGGTGACCCGCAGGGAGGCGCAAGCCAGCCCAAGGTTCTTAGGAGTCACAGAAAGTAGCTGTGACTAAATGTGCCAAATTCAGTCGAGTGAACTAGAGAAAAGAAATTACGACAAAACAAAAACCTCGCGTACACCATTCACACGTACAGTATCGGTTTAACTGAGTGCTGCTAACGGTTCGCACGTTTTCTCTGCACAAGATCCACGCAAGCCACGTGTACGAGGATGTAAGGTGACAGTCTTGCCTTTAAAAAGCACCGTATTCATGAAATGTCGATCGGTCAAGATAAACCTTTTAGTTTTCACCTAATCACTTGCCGCAATTTATATCTCTCCAGTGAGCGGTTTCAAGCAATATGTCAAATCAGACCCAAATTTAAAAACACAAAAATGTGCAACGCACCAGTAATCGCCTCTTGCATATGTGTGGATGTGTTTAAAGCATAGAAGGAATTGAATCTGATACTCTAGATGTTATTTTGCCAAACGGCATTAACCAAGCACTTAATACCCCCCCCCCCGCCCCCCACCATATAGAGTCCGTTAATAGAATCGCACGGGGCCCTACGGTCCAATTAGGGCTTTGCTGGATTAGATCTATTCCATATTGACCACAGCTTCAAATGCGAAGCACTTTTACCCCAACATCAGTTAAGACAGGGCTTTAACTACACAGACAGCAAGCACCCTGATCCGTGTAGTCTGCATGCTAAGTTGATTTCCACATTATTGTAGTTTATTTCTGGCGGAAGCAGTGTCACAATGCTTTGGGAAATACTTTGAAACATAACCTGCGTTTGATTCCTGGTCATGGCTACCATCAGTGGGAAGTGATATGTGAACAGGTTCTGACAACCCCAATGACTGCCTGACTCTGCATGGGCAGGCCTCATTGTTTCCACCAATAGGCACCAACATAGGCTGTGTAGTGCAACATACATATGAGTAATTACCCTTAGAACTCTATTTGTGTAGGGTTCGCTTTTTAATTCAGTTTGCCTGGAATCAATTTAATTTAATCAATGAGCAGCAACATGTTACAAATAATATTTCTCCAACCTACCTCTATCAAATATATCAAGTTAAGTCAATGTAATGACTGATGGTTTCCATATAATTCATAATAAACCTATTGGTCACAGCTGACAGCCTCTCTCGGCAACCCAGGCTTACTTATTGAACCCCACAATACACCGTTTAAATATAGCTCTACAGTTGTTCAATGCAGTGAACTCTACCAATAAACATTCCCAAAATTCCTTTCAGAGTGAATTGTACCGTGCGTTCATTCATTCATTTTCAGAAACCGCTTAATCCTGTACAGGGTCGCGGTGAGCCGGAGCCTATCCCGGCAGACATAGGGCGCAAGGCATGGCTATACCAAGGACGGGACGCCAGTCCATCACAGGGCACCGGGGGCAATTTAGTCCGCAGGCCAATTAACCTATGCATGTTTTTGGACTGTGGGAGGAAACCGGAGCGCCCGGCGAAAACCCACGCGGACACGGGGAGAACATGCAAACTCCACACAGAAAGGCACCCCGAGCCGAGATTCGAACCCGGGACCTTCTTGCTGTGAGGCGGAAGCGCTACCCACTACGCCACCGTGCCGCCCTGTACCGTGCGTTAATGTTGCCATAATAGTTTACTTTCGTTGACTACCTCTTGCCATAGGAATGCGGACGTTCCACCACTGACTGGATCTACCAATTCAAATAAGCACAAGGCAAAGATCGCATGAACAGCGATATTTTTTATAATAAAACAGGACAGTTTCGTTAATTTGTTGTACAGTCCGATAATAATAAAAAAACAACAGAAATAATTGCAGGTCATCTAAAGATGTTGCACACAATAACAATTGATTATAGTCTTCCCCAGATAATATGAGATATGATTATGAATAGATTGAATATTGCAGCTATTCACAGGTATATTCTGATGCAAACTATTCCGTTTACGTTTCCCTGGCTAAATTAACCCAGCCAACTGCTGAGCATTACTTGATTTTAAGCATCCTGAGGTGTTCGTATTAATAAGATTAAAATGTTGAGTTATGGTGTTGACAGGTTTATGCAGCAGTAGACTACGCACTGGCACAAACATCTGGAAGTCTTAGCGCTAGCTCTCAAATTCCCATTATGTGCAAACTTTAAAACCAACCGTAAATGCAGCTCTGTATAAATGGTACTTCAGCTTTACTCTTCGACAAATAAGGAGTCTGGATGTTTTGTTTGAAATTTTCAGTGGTTTCTTTTCGCATTCACTAACAATGACATTGATTGGCAGATCATTGATAGTGTGAGAATTGGAGCAGGATAACTCAGCAGCGAATCTTTCCAAATGTTTGCCCCAGAGATAAGCGGCATTGTGAAAGTGACAAATTTCTGCAAAGTTTTTTGGTAAAAAAAGCATGGCATGTACCCTACTTACAATATGCTTTAATCAAATGTAGCAGCATATAGTTGTCCAAAACACCTCAATGTGTAGAACCTGTACAGATATCCTAAATGGTCTTTAAAATGGAAGATTCACTGTTGACGTCCCAAATAATACGTCTACAAAGCACTGTCCAACAATATAATGTATACCCATCTGCTCCAGAGTGTGTGGTTATTTACGACACTCGAGTCACACACGAGCTATTATTTGATGATTACTATCATTAATATCGTTACTTTTTTTCATTCATCTATTTAAACATTTACAATGTTTAATTGTTTTTCAATATTTTATGGGGGGGGAGGTTGCTGTGGTGAGACGCACAATAGGCTTGAAAACCAGAGGTCACCAGTTCGATTCCATCTTCTGGCAGTTAAAGCGATGGGCACCATCTCAACCCCCATCCTGCGCCTCTGCCAACCGGCAACGTATGAATTGGTGCACCGCGATGTTGGTCGATTGGCAGGAGGCCTTGTGTTGTTGGGCAAAGTGAGGCTCTGCTTTCCTCTTCAATCAAGACTGGTGAGAGCATTTGCAGGCCTGCGACTTTACCTTTTGTTGATAGAGAGCATAGTCAATGTCTATAAATAAAGCAAAATGCAACTGGTCCGCGTGGGTTTTCACCGGGCACTCCGGTTTCCTCACACAGTCCAAAGACATGCAGTTGCATAGGTTAATTGGCGTGCTGAATAAATTGCTCCCGGTGCCCTGTGATGGACAGGCGTCCCATCCAGGGTATAGCCCCGACTTGCACACCGGTGTCTGCCGGGATAAGCTCTGGCTCACCGCAACCCTGTACAGGATTAAGCGGTTTCTGACATGAATGAACTAATTGGTATAGGTTGCCTTCCAATGTAAGGATCTGACTAAAAGATATAAAACACCCAATAACCAATCAGTGCAATTCTAGACGTTTTACAATTTTAAAAGCCAATAAAACACAAACTTAAGATGACCTACTTAGGAGCCATTGTACTGAATCTTAAATCCTAACGCTGGAAAATTGTGCCGTTGCTGTTTATGTGTAATTTGCATTAAGAAGCACTTAGACATCCATCAATGTCTGGCTCCTGGTCAAGCTGGCTTAATGAAGCTATTGGTTCTTTTAATGTTATAAAAAGGCTACTGCAAGGACGTGCTCACTTAGCTTTACAAATGCTGCTCTCCAAAGTCTGTCCAACATTCATGAAGCTACCAAAATAATGATAGCAAGTATAACGTGCGATTGAATATTGAACACATATCATGTGGTAGAAGGTAGACCAACCATTATATATCGTCTTAAACATCAACACGCATACTGTGTTGTTTGTTGACATCATTTAATGTATAGGATCTATGTTTAATATAGATACGAGCAAGTACATCTTTACTATTCTGTTTTTTTCACGGCAATTTGTTTGGTAGCTATATGCCAATGTCGGAATCGCCTCGCCTTGAGTAGGCTTTAGGAGAGAGTGAACGCAGTCTGGCTATGCCACTAGTGAAGTCGTGCAGACGACAGTGCTATACTATACGGTCCATAGTTTGGTGTGTATGGACGCAGTTGCACTATGGCTAATTTTTTATTTTCCATTGATAGCCACGGCCCACTGGGCTGAGACCTAGAGGCCGACCCAGGACACGCTAGAGGGACTATATCCTTCGGCTGGCCTGGAAACGCCTGGAAATCCCCCAGGAAGAGCTGGAATCTATTGCTGAGGAAAATGGATGTCTGGTCCACTCTCCTTGGACTGCTGCCACGGCGAGCCTCACCAGGACAAGCGGTTTAGAAAATGGATGAATGGGATGGACGAACGCGATCTCAGCATCAGCCTGGTGATGTTCTGATCTGGTTGATGGTTCCACCAGTGTCTTTGGGGACAAACGTCAAAGGTAGGAGGTGCAATGTTTGGGCTTCGTACAAGTTTCCATTCTGGGCATCCACGTTTGTTCCAGTGTGTTCACTAGCGTTTCTCTGGCTCTGAGATTCTTGCATAATGAGAGCGTTAACCCAGAAGAGCGATCGGGACCTGAGTTGACAGCGATGTGCATTATTGAGCTCTTGGTGGTTGTAAACTCCTTTACAATGTGCATGTCTCTGTGGATATTTGGTGGCAGAATGTTCGCCAGAACAGGGAACTGGTGTCGGTTTCCGTGTTCTGGTTATGATGCGCATTGTATTATTTAATTGTGCTTCTCAAAGTGTTGTGCATGACCTCCCGGCCCAGTGCCACTGAGGAGTTCAGTCAGAGGGCAGCAGTTGCCATCACATGGCCTGAGGCTTCCCAGGTCTTTCCTGAACGTTTCTGTAGCAGATCTGTTCTATCTGGGGCTTGAAGGTCAGACTTGCGTCCATGATAACCCCGAGATATCTCGGAGTGGGGTCACAGCTTATTGTTGACATATCAAGGGTTGCGTCTGCTGTACGACTGCTCAAGTGGAAAAAGCACTTTATGTCGTTTTGAAAGGATTAGGTCAGAGTCTCCAGTACAGTTCTAGCAGCTGTCAGAATTGTATTTGCAAAGTTCTTGAGGTGTGTGCCCTCTGCATATATATGTACCGATGTAGGTTTGTCACGGTGGCTCGATTCATGATGGTTGCTCTTCAGAGCTGTTCTTTCGGGATAGCCGTGTCACTGAGCGATCTCCCTCTCTCCCTCGCGACGTTCCGCCTCCCACGTTGGCGAGAGAGAGATCGCTCAGTGACACGGCTATCCCCAAAGACCAACGACGAAGAGCAACCATCATTAGATATGAACTCCTCACAAATTGATGTGCGTGGCTGGTCACGGATACGGTTTCTGAAAATGGATGGATGGGCTGGTCACGGATACATTTTAAATCGTGACAAATACTGCTGGCAGGCCTTATGAGAGACCAATGTTTACTGGCGAGTTGTACCCTGAACGGATGGTTGCTGAGCACCGAGTCAATGACGTGTACAATGCTTTAATGTGCAACATTAACGAATTCATTCTCTAGCACGATCACACTCAAACGTGAAAATATAATGAGAACGATGACGATTATGAAATTGCACGCTGCAGTGATGAATTCATGTGTCCTTTTTTCCCCTCCAGGTGACGTGCTTCAACTGTTAATTATTTAACAATTCTGGTAATGTCACGGCATCTGCATGTGCATACAAGTTCGCTGGTGCAGAATAACCGTGGCGTTCAGGATGCCACCTCACAGGCACACGCTGAACCACGGACCAGGGAGCAGCGTTAGCGGCAGACGGAGGATCCTATTCCCGCCCTCCAGCATCCTGTTGTCATCCATCCGTCCATTCATGATCAGAAACCGCTTCATATCATACGGGGCCGCGGTGAGCCGGAGCCTATCCCTGCAGACAGAGGGCGCGAGGCAGAGCTAACCCAGGATGGGATGCCAGTCCATCGCAGGGCACCTGGGGGCAATCATCATTGTGATTCCACATGCAGAGCAAAGGGCGGCACGGTGGCGTAGGGGCGAGTAGTGCTGCCGCCTCACAGCAACAAGGAACCGGGTTCGAATCCCGGCTCGGGTGCTTTTCTGCGTGGAGTTTGCATGTTCTCCCCGTGTCCGGGTGGGTTTTCGCCGGGCACTCCGGTTTCTCCTCACAGTCCAAAGACATGCTACTGCATAGGTTAATTCGCCTGCTGACTAAATTGACCCCGGTGCCCTGTGATGGACTGGCGTCCCATCTTGGGTATAGCCCTACCTTGCATCCTGTGTCTACCGGCAAAGGCTCCGGCTCACCGCGACCCTGTGCAGGATTAAGCGTTTTCCGACAATGAATGAATGAATGCACAGTAAAATCCACCAACAGCAGTCACCTTCTCAACATCGGGTCTGAACAAAATAAGAGAACAGACCCATGTGCAAGCAAGCCATTGAAAGGCATGCTAATTGAGATGCATGTCTGGTAAAACATATTACATAATAATTGTTCTAAATTGTAAAAAAGCCAACAGTGGGAAAAACACTAATGATCACACAATGCGGAAGACAATACATTAGGTATATGAATTCTAGTACGTTTTAAAATCACATCATGCTGAATGTATGACCTCTCATTGATTTATGGACAGATTTAAACACGGGACATTGCAAGCAGGAAGCCCCAAATCCTTGAACTACTACAGCAAATACACGTATGCATTATATTGTCCGTCCATTCACACCGTGGCAACGGAATTGATGTTTTGTAATCAATGTTTGCTCGTAGGTGTTCAATTTCAAATCAAATGAAACGTCACTCAAACACCTGCATCATTGTAACCATCAAAAGGTCCTGACCTTTGGCGAAGCAACAGCATTACCGTTCTCCGTGGGGTCAGTTGCTGCATGTGAATTAACACACTGCCCTGCGGGTTATAGAAGTAGCGTATATACGTGTGTCTTACCACCTGTACATGCACCCTGTTTAGACCCCTGCCTCAACCTCTTCCAAACGTTGTGCTAATCAAGGTGACAGGTCAAGAGCTCAACCCGCGTTCTGAGTCCTCAACAGTAATGCCAATGCCAGGCTTTAAAATTCACATAGGAACATACCGATGGATTTGTACTGCATGACTTATTTTGAAGCATATGTGCTGCATGCTGCAAGAACTCCGTGTCCTTTTGTTATCGCCTGGTGATCTCCCCAATGCACCTTCATCTGTGTAATATATATTGAGCCAAGGGCTCTGAATTAAAAATTAAGGCTGCAGCAGTGGTTAAAACCATTCTTGATGGAACAAGTTACCAGTGGTGGCAAACTTAAAGAGTTTTCAAAAAGACAATGAACAAGTGACAGTAAAAATCTAGTTATCCTCTTCAATATGTGCTGTCCGTTTAGGTCAATTTCCAGAGCTTATGACATGTGTTTGGTTAAAACAAGTGATAAGGCTGCGGAGAAAATGGATCATTTAGAATCACAACTGCTCAGTTGTAAAAAAAAAAAATCTATGTCGCACAAAACAGCAATAACAGTCAATCTTATCTGCATGTGGTTAGAATTGTATTTAAATGGCACTTATGATAATATGGCATTTCATGCTTACTTTAAATTATGCAGCATATGTATATTGCTTGGACGATATGGCGTGTGTAAGGTGTTCTTCTTTACATAAAATTGCTTTTATTGGAAATTCTTATGGTTATATAAATGACAGAATTTTGCACACTATATTTCAGTGCGCCTGCACTGCCATACAAGTTAAATAACGTTTGTGTTTTAATTAACATTTCCACTGCTGGATCTTGACAATCGAATAGATTGTCATACTCGAAGAATAGTGGCAATTGGTATTGTTTACCTTCTGCAGACATGTGTGTCTTAAAATGGACACAACTCGTACTATCATGCTATATTCAAAGCAAACCCTATATGACATTCTAAGCACAAGCTGTCTGTGGTGTAATTCCAGTAATCTTGTGAGGAATATATTATCAAGTGCTGCATCCCAGCAACCTGAGCATCCAAAATGGCCAGCAGTTAATGATCCGAGTGAATGCCTGTATTATTTTGTTCCTGCCAGGGTAATTTTTTTTATATATCAGCGCTGTCACTGAATCTCTGTAGACACGCAATATCTGCTCAAGTTGTATACAAAGGCCGCCGAGACGGTGATTCGAACTCAGGAACTTCTTTCTGTGAGGCAGCGCTACTCACCGCTACGCCACCGTGCAGCCCTCAAAGTGGTATACAATTACATAATGTAATTCATTATGCCGAGGGTGACCAAAACCGTGTGTTCTCAATTACATTTATAAATCTGATGGGCAATGTTAGAACCAGCTTCTCAACGTGTGGGAAGGCACAGCGATGCTGCACACACGTTTAACTACATGCAATATTTATACAAGCGCCGTATAGGGCCTTTGAAAAGTGTAAAAGATAACGATGTAGTTGTGAATAATTTATAGCTAATGCATACTTGCTGGAAGGTCCGTGTAGGTCTCTGTATCAGGGATTTTATTACAAGTGATAATTAGTGATGATGGGCACATTTTTTTCCGACCACTTGTGAAAGTTCCTCCGTGGGTGTTATGTATGCAAATGATTTAAAAAAATAAAAAATCGTTTCCGCTAATTAATGTATGTTATTTTAAAGGCAGCCATTTCATAACACTGTTTAGTGATGTGCACATTCACTGCTGTATAACTAACAGATACATTAAACATCTAATTCATCGCATTTCTCGTCAGCATTTTTACAGTTTGAATTTTAATATTACTATTATTGTTACCACCAAAGCCTGACCAGACAGCATATGTTCCCAATCAAACATGATTAGATTTCAAGGCAGCTGCTCAGATGAAAAAAAAAGGCTTGAATACCCAAGTTGTAGTTGTTTTTAGGTACTGGACCATCCCCCCTGTGATTTTGGGTTCATGCCCCAAGGCAGACTAATGAAAAATGTACAATTTTCTCAGGAATAACATGATCCGAATGCATTGCAAGCTTCACGGTATTGGTCAGCGGTGATCACACAAAAAATGCACCCGACACAAACATGTGTGTTAGTTCTTGATCGTGTTTTTGTTATCGCCAAAAGAACAACCAGGCTTGTTGAAAAAAGGAACACTGAGGTTTTTTTGCATATGGGTAAGTCCCTGCATTCGTGCATTTAAGTACATCATTCATTCATTCATTTTCAGAAACCGCTTAATCCTATACAGGGTCGCGGTGAGCCGGAGCCTATCCCGGCAGACACAGGGCGCAAGGCAGGGGAACACCAAGGATGGGACGCCAGTCCATCGCAGGGCGCCTGGGGAAATTTAGTCAGTACGCCAATTAACCTGGCAGCATGTCTTTGGACGGTGGGAGGAAACCGGAGTGCCCGGCGAAAACCCACGCGGACACGGGGAGAACATGCAAACTCCACACAGAAAGGCACCCCGAGCCGAGATTCGAACCCGGGACCTTCTTGCTGTGAGGCGGAAGCGCTATCCACTACGCCACCGTGCCGCCCCATTTAAGTACAGTATGGAGTAATTGTGAAAAAAAATAGTATGTGGTGTAATATAACCTGTCTTAAATAAGCATACACGGTCAAAGAGGTGGAAACGTCTACATGGAGGGAACATTCTGCTTCTCTGCGTTGCGTAATATGATGCATAGTGCGTGACGTTGTGCTCATGCAGTTTGTCCCCCAAGCGTCTGCCACATGACGGAACCTACATCCACTCGTGTCAGCCCATTGGAGAGGTGATGCAGGTTTCTTTTCACATTGATAGTGATCATGCTGACCGCTGCAGGTGAGGTCATACAGCTCAAACTAAAATAATGCTCATCTCAAAATGGCAGATTTTTTTTTCGGGCTAAACACTGAGACTAATTATTATTATTAATTGTTATTATTACTAAGTTATAAATAGAGCTGTCTCTGGTGCGGGGCAATCAGTTTCTAGGCCAATGCATATATTATCAAAGCATTTTGTTTGCATGTTTTTTGCCACAAGCATGTGTGGCTTCTTGCAAACCGGACCCTTTGAAAAAAGGTGTCCATTTGGTGTTTTTAAGATCTTAACACTTGTCTCATTGCTAGTAAAGGTAAAACCTTGTATATTTTACATAATCTGTTCGTCATCTTTGACTCCCTTATATCAACCAAACGTCCAATCCGTGCAAACTATGTGGCGAAGAAACGTGGGCTCTTAATGTTGCCGATGTGATAGTTTTTAAATTGAAATCTTCACAATAATCACGTTTAATAACATCCGTGTCGCCATTAAGATGGCTGTGGCATGGAGCAGAACATCTCGGGGCATCATCATGTTCTTGAGAGAACACTGACATTATTCATCACAGATTGCAGGTTATTCCATTAAACTCGTATCAAAGTACCTGCAATCAACACAACTCCTGCACTATTATGTTTCCCTCGCTTCGGTATTAAAAACCCATTGCTTGAAGGAGGATGCCAATTGGATTAATTTTGCTAGCTTGGACCCATGGCGGAAGCAGAGCATTAACTCAAACATGGCCTCGTGATTGTGCTTTCCCGCCATCAGCGATGGGTGAATATCCAGTGCCGTCTCAAGTGCTCCTTGATTCTTATTATTTTTTCAACCAAATCTTTCGTAGACATTATATTGTTCTAATCACAATTTTCCTCTGAGTTTTACCGATTTGTATCTTTGGAACATTACAATGAAATGTAGCAGTGTTATATAATTATACTAGAAAGAATTATTCTCCTCCACAGCTCTGTGGCAATCCACTGCTGGATGAAGGCCTATCCGTGCCATGTCGGTCATGCCACGGCTATAGTTTGACCATACTTCACCACGCCGGTAAGTATGTCGTTGGTGAAGCGGTACCCAGGATGGGTTCGGATATTACTAATGTTAGCCGTGCTAGGTGATCAAGCTCATATCACAAGGTTTGTAGTGCAGTGTGCTAATCACTGTTCCCCTCCCCTAATTAACTATAACATGTTTAATCTTCTCCCGAGTCTGATTAGCAGTAGGTGTGTTGTCGATGGTAGATTGATCAGGGTTGATGGTGAAGTGATGATGACTTAATCAATTGCGTTATCTTCTCATTGTAACGCCAAATGCGTGCTCACTTTACTTCCAACAACGTGGAGCAATTTAAATTAAACCATGATAGAATTCGTTTTTCTTTTCAATTTAAATTAGTACAGTACATATACGCTACCGCATGGCTCTTTCTGACTATACTGTTGTGTGAACATGTTTTTGAGTGCATGATTTTTAGCCATTCAGTTTTGTTAAGACACATTTATTTTTGTGATAATGCCGCCAATGAGGGAGGCGAAACCTCGTGAAGGAGAGATCATAATGATAAAATAATAAATACAATTTGTAACGTGTGCTCATATTCATTCAATTTCGAAGGTATTTATTCGAAGAGAGAACGACTCAGAGGCTCAACAGAGGAGGAGGAATGCTCGATGCGGCTATCGCGAAATAGCAGCTCTTGACAGCAATTCCCGTGCCTCTCTCCTTCAACATACTTTGCCATCTATGGGTACCTTTATGCTAGTATACAAATGCTGTAAAACGGTACCCATAGATTTAACAACTCGACCCGAGCTACTAAAGCAATAATATCTGCCTTATCCTAAACTGCTTGCCTTTTGGAAACACTTGGCTAACAGTGGTGAGACAGGGTCTAACACTGGTGAGACTAGGTTATAAAGAAAGCTGTCTCTGGTGCGGGCCAATCATTTTCAAGGACAATGTATACATTATGAAAGCATTTTGTTTGCATGTTTTGCGACAGGCATGTGTGGTTTTTTGCAAACTTGACACATTGTGAAAGGTGTTTATTTGGTGTTTTAAGATCTTAACACTCGTATTATTGCCAGAAATGGTGAAACCTTGTATCTTTTCACATCATATGCTTTCCCATCATGTGCGGAGGTCCCGTGTTCCTTACCTCAACATCAAGTTGTCCACGTTTGGCTCTCCGTCGTAAACAAAGAGGAAGTCAAACTCCTCCTCCAAGGCAAACGAGACGAACGACAGCTGGATGCGGTTCGCCTCCTGGCCCACAATCTTCCAGCTGCAGTTCGCTTTATTTGGGTAGCCCTGAGGAAAGCCAGGGCTTTCAATAATTCCACTCAACTCCTGCAGAACGCCACCACAGCTCTCCTGACCTGTAACACATTGTAAATTCATCATCATCATCGTCGTCGTCAGAAACCGCTTAATCCTGTACAGGGTCATAGTGAGCCAGAGCCTATCCGGCAGACACAGGGCGCAAGGCAGTGCTATACCCAGGATGGGACACCAGTCCATCACAGGGCACCGGGAGCATTTTAGACCAATTCACCTATGGAGCGGCATGTCTTTAGACTGTGGGAGGAAACCAGAGCGCCCGGCGAAAACCCACGCGGACACGGGGAGAACATGCAAACTCCACATTGTAAATTATTAGCAATAAAGATTATTGCAACTAAAAACACAACAGCGTGGAAATCAAAATGACATCCGTTTCAAAATGGCATCTGTGCTGAAAATAACAACACCTTTTCCTTGGCGGGTGAGGTGAGGGGAACGTGTTTGAAAGTTGTGGTGATAAAGGTACGTATCAAACGCGTACGACATTTTCCGGACAAAACGTCTGCAGTTCACCACCGAGATCAAATATATTGTCAGCCCACACCGTGAGCGAACGGTTATAAAGGGTCTAATGATATTAACAAGGGGCGAACGTTTTATGAAATAAAGCGAGCCCCGGGCAGGCAGCAAAAAAACAGTGTATATCAGGCGCCATGAAATGTTATTAGGTTTGTGGCAGTCCAAACCACTCGCTCCCGCTGTTCGTTCATCTCTGAGAAGTGGTCTGCCAGTTCTCGCTGCCCATCGACATTGGAAGAAGGCATTGTCAATTAAGTATATTCTGGCAGGCGGGAGTCAAATCAATTAACCCCTGCCTGTCAAATAAGGTTAAGAGGCCTGTATCTAAAGTAAACTGGTAAAATGTCGCGCTGACATGCTGTAGTAACATCGACAGCACTCTTGTAAAATGTGAAAAGCGCAGTCTGATCGGGGTTATTGCCATAGAAATTACACGTGTATAATATACACGCACACTGTGGGAGGAAACCGGAGTGCCCGGCGAAAACCCACACGGACACGGGGAGAACATGCAAACTCCACGCAGAAAAGCACCCGAGCCGGGATTCCAACCAGCGGCGCGCTTCTTGCCGTGAGGCGACAGCGCTACTCACCACACTACTGTGCCGCCCACTGTTTAGTATGTTAAAGTCTGAATGCATAACATTGGTAAACATGAATGTCTTTAAAGAGCTTTGAGGCAGAGAGGAAATATTATCAGGAGAACCTTTATAAAGCAGTCACCCATGAAGGCCTATTGTTATTACAACTGTATATCTCCCACGCTCTTTAATGGGGCACAGAAATATGTGCAATATCCCTTGGTTGATGCTAATAAGCCCAACAAAGATTAACTTCTCAAGCCTGTGTGTCGCTTCTCAACAGTTGTGGCAGCACTTATTAATTACGTTTAGCTGTAAAGTTTTACATTAATTTTGGTTGATTGGTTAATGCTATCAGAAAATACAACATTTAAGAGCGCTTTAATTGTGCACCAGTTACTTGCAATGTAATTGCGAGCAGATTTTAACCAAGATAGTAACTAGTGGACACAGTTCTACTAGTAAATATTTAAAACATAAAGGTGCAACACTGGCATATTTTGCCTATGCTCCTGCTGATGGAAGGAGTTCCACCCGGAGGGGATTCTAAAGACACGTACGAGAGGGCATCTAGGCCTCCTCTCCCATCCATCCATCCATCGTCAGGAACCGCTTAATCCTGTACACGGTCGCGGTGAGCCGGAGCCTATCTCGGCAGACACAGGACGCAAGCTTTCAAGTCCTCCGGCTAGGACTACCGATGCGGCTCAATGTTGTCGTGCCAGGATGTTGGCTCTCTTCCTACCTGCGCCTTCATGGGAACATTTATTCCTTCCTCTGGCTTG
This sequence comes from Geotria australis, assembly GCA_036362915.1. Classification (NCBI taxonomy): domain Eukaryota; kingdom Metazoa; phylum Chordata; class Hyperoartia; order Petromyzontiformes; family Geotriidae; genus Geotria; species Geotria australis. The sequence continues at coordinate 494,666 of JAZEWU010000002.1, forward strand.
GACTGTTGGTGCGGGTTAGTGGTGCCGTGCTGAGATGTTGGCTGTCTCTCCTTCAATCCGCGTCTGCTCGGCTACATCAGTTCCCTCCGTGATAGTTGTAGAATTATTATTATTATTTATGGTTTCTTTATGTCCTATAATTCATCGCTATTGTTTGACTCTCAGTCATTCTGTCTTGATGTTATTGACATGCCGTTCTCTCCACAGCCTTGTGCAGCGCTTTGTGACCCTCCGGTGAAAGGCGCTCTCTAAATGCTATTATTATTATTATAATCGCGTTAGGACGCTTGTCCATCACAGGGCACCGGGGGTAATTTATTCTGCAAACCAATTAACCTGTGCAGCAGCATTTGTTTGCAATGTGGGAGGAAACCGGAGTGCTCAGCGAAAATCCACGCGGACACGAGGAGAACATGCAAACTCTACACAGAAAGGCACCCGAGCCGGGATTTGAACCCGGGATCGCTGCTGTGAGGCGGCAGCGCTACCCACCGCGACGCCACCGTGCTGCACGGCTTGCTCTCCCACACCGGCAATCCCCACACTTTCCCCCACCACACACAAGCTGCCTATCGACCGCCGTATACCATTGATACAGCTCGGTGGACAGAGGTGGGGGGGAGGATTTAGAAACTTGCGCTGTTGTTTAAACTGCCATGACGAGAGATCGAATCCTTCAGGTGACCTCTAGGTTTCAAGTCCATCGCGCTGATAACCAATACACTGCGGCAGCTTCCCACCACTGAATTATGGTGGTCGCATGAGAAATTGAGCACAATTTAGACAAGACTGATTCCGAGCATTACTTTCTTCATTTGGGGTGGCATGGTGGCGCGGTGAGTAGCGCTGCCACCTCACAGCAAGAAGTCTCCGGGTTCGAATCTCGGCTCGGGTGCCTTTCTGTGTGGAGTTTGCATGTTCTCCCCATGTCCGCGTGGGTTTTCTCCCACAGTCCAAAAACATGCCGCTGCATAGGTCAATTGGCTTGCAGACTAAATCGCCCCAGGTGCCCTGCGATGGACTGGCGTCCCATCCTGGGTATAGCCTTGCCTTGCGCCCTGTGACTGCCGGGATAGGCTCCGGCTCACCGCGACCCTGTACAGGATTAAGCCGTTTCTGACAATGGATGGATAGACTTTCTTCATTGCCAGGCACACAACGCCCTACACGCATGCTTTCGGTATCATTGCAGATATTTTGAAAAATTATTTTTAGCAAAACGGCATTTTGTAGGTCTAGTGCTGTGGCGTTCACACTTGCATGGCCACTTCACACCATTCACAGCACATTAGCAGCGAAATGTGTCACTTGAAAGGACCATTATACTTGTATTACAGCCTTTAAAATGGTCGTTCTTCACCCACTATCGGCTCAAACATTTACATTCCAAGGGCAGTGCAGTCCTCACTGAGAAACCCTTGTCACACCGGCTCGTCATAGCAATCAGGAGACGGGCTTGAACAACGGCGGACGGTGGATAAGGCACCGAACAAGAGGCATGGATCGTGCACGATGAAGCGTGCACACGTACCGAACACGATGTCCAGAACCATATTTGATGTTTGCTTTTTTAGCATCGCGTCTCTTGTTAGAAGCACACTCTATTGTATCGCACGGCCATTGCACTGTGAACCCACTGCCCTAAAGTGCCACTCTCAACAAAGCACTTTAGTGGAAACCTTCAACAAGAGATGTTTTTTTCAGTCTACACATGGGAAGTATTTATGACGGAAGTAATAGCAATACAAAGTAAAGGTAGAGATGCAGCCCTGACACTGTTTGCTCGCGCCACTGCTGCTGGGCAGCGAGCTCTCGAGAGCCCCTTCAGAGGGTATTTGGCCTACTCTTCCACACTGGCCATATATCTAGGAAGAGTTGGGAATACTCATGCATTATCCCACCACATGCTACCTACCAACAGACTAACTCTATAACTATGGCCTGCACATTTATATTGAGGCAGGGCGGATTTAGGATTTACAACTGCCTTGCCTGGAGGTCGGACCGATGACTTAAAGATTGCAAGTCTTGTCTGGTAACAAAGGACCACACAGCAATATTACTGTTTGTAATTGTGATTAAAGAAAAATATATATACGGAAAAAGGTTAATGCTAGTTTTCGTAATTATAGTTAGCAATCATTGTTACTGTAGGGTGTGATGGTTGCTCTTCAAAGCTTTTCTTTCGGGATAGCCGTGTCAAGCGTTCTCCCACGGCTATCCCAAAACAAACTGCACATAGAAAGGCGCTCAACCTGGGAATCAAACCCAAGACCTTCTTGCTGTGAGACATTAGTGTTACCACTTGGCCAATGACAACACCAGTGACAAGCATGATCTAGAACCTGTCTTGAGAATGCTCTAGATCACCTCGGTGTGTTAGTCTAAAGGGGAAGCCATTGTCTTACTGTGTGTGTGTAGGTCATCTGGGTGAATGCTCTCCATGGGGAGATTTGGGACATACATCACATTTGAGTGAAAACAAATATCACTTTTCCAGAACCTCGCTAAACATGTTTTTCTTTTCCCGATCGACAGACAACATTTTGCAAGGATTAATTTTAATCCTGTTACCCAGTATGTTGCCAGTGCTGCGGTTTGTTGTTCTGATTATCACTGCAAATTGTGTCCATTTCGGCTTTTTGTTGCCGTCCTATTAGGACGCCAAGCAGCCCTAGTGTCACCAAATCGCCTTCTGCCTCCAGGGCAAAAGAGTTTTTTCTTCGCGAATTATTTTTTAAATCTCTTTATTCCGTCGAACGCTTATTTTCTCATAGGCCTAAAATTTGCAACAGTATTATAATGATAATACAGGAATAAATTCAACTTATGACGCGCACATGTTCATTCCATTTCAACGATATCAACTCGAAGAAATAACGACTCAGAGGCGCGAGGAAACCGCAGAGATGTGTGGGAAAGGGGGAAGGCAGCCAGCCCCAACATTCGCAAGACACTGCTTTCCTATATATTTTGATGTTATCGGCCAAGTAAGTAATGGGTGTTTTTGTTAGTTGTGCGAAGAAGCCAGAGAACCTGGAGAAAACCCACGCAGAACAGTGGGAGAACACACAAACTCTACACAGAAAGGCACCCGAGGCGGGAAACGAACGCCTCGGGTAGGACTTTGTTTCCGTGAGCCGCAAATGTTACCACTGCGCCGCCCTGCCGCCACACATACACATGCATTTCCTTCTCTATCTGAGCAATGCACAGTTACACAAGACAACGGATTTCTTCATGGAGGTTTTCGCGGCTCAGTCCATGACGGTTGCTTTTCAAAGCAGTTCTTTCAGGATAGCCGTGTTGAATGCCCCCCCTCTCTACACGGCTATCCCGTAAGAGCAGCTTTGAAAAGCCACCAACAACGAATGTCGTCTAACAACTGCCGGACATTGACCAGTAGTATGGTCAGCATGATTATCATGGTTGCTCTTCAGAGCTGTTTTTCGGGAGAGCCGTGTCGAGCGCTCTCCCTCGCGACGTTTTGCCTCCCACGTTGGAAGCATCATCACGCGCGGGAGACGGAACGTCTCGACGGAGAGAAGGAGATCGTTCAACACGGCTATCCTGAAAGAACAGCTCTGAAGAGCAACTATCATGAATCGAGCTGTGAAAACCTACATCAGTGGCATGATTATCAGCACTGCCCTTAACATGGCTTATACTTGTCACACAGGACGTGATTTCTATACAGGTATCTTCACAAACATACATGTGGCCAGCAACGAAGTGAAGGTTACACGTTTACGCCAGCCCCGAGAGTACTGGTGGTAGGTGCTCGCCAGGGTGTGCTTCCACGCGCAACCACAGCTGCACAGCACACATCTGTGAAGCTCCAACACGTTCCTTGCAATTCCGCATTACCATGTGTTACAGGTAGCTTTGATATGGTTGCTAAGAGGTTCGGTAGGTAGATTGAAAGTCACGTGAGATCGATGCATCGCTGCTGAGCGCGTGAAGGGAGTCAGGCAGAAAGTGACTCTCAAGGCTGCTTATAGCGCAGATTATAATAATAGCATTTATAGATTGCGGTTGCGATGTCTTTAAAAGCGCGGACAGATGTGTGTGTGTGTATATATAGGCGAACACAATGCATAGCCGTTATTCCGGTTAATAATGGCATCCAATAAAAGCCCATCAGACTTATTGGCCTGCGTTCCAGTGCGTAGAATGTTGCTGACCAGTCAGAGCGTGCAAACAATATGCCGAGAGAATTCCCCAGAGCCTTAGATTTTGCATGGGTGAGCAGTAATCAAGACTTTTATCTGCCATGCCGCCTCGCGGTAATTGAGTTCCCATGCCACCTATTAGCACGTCACAGACTTAGGCGCGCACACAATATGACGGAGAGGTCCAGTCTGTGACACCTTCAATTACAGTGTTATTAAATGTTCCAGAATAAAGGCGCCATTCATAGGGAGCCACAACAAAGAGGAAACGTGTTTCACTCCCACCTCCTCTCTCTCTCTCACGACGCGCGTCCACCCTCTATTCTCTCGATGTAAATGTGTCGTGTTTACCAGGACAGCATATATTACGTTTAAAATCATAATGCCAAGCTCAGCTTTTTTTTGTTTTACAGGGGAACTTTGTTACGGCAAAAGGGGAAATCATTAGAAACCAAATGGATGCAGAAAGCCCTATTCTCATGGTACTTCTTTGTGCTGTCGAACTAACTCACTTCACTTGGCTTTCGTCACATCTGGAATGTACATTTGCATACATCAGTCTAAATCAGTTAATGCCTTCAATCGCAGTGTTGGTGCTGTGTGATGCTAATGTGGGTTGTTGCGAGGATGCATGGCAATGAAGGCTCGATCCCAGCACTGCACGAGCACAGAATTCACCCCGTCTTCATGTTTGATTTAAGAATTCACCCCGTCTTCATGTTTGATTTTAGAAACAGGATATGGTTGGATCCATTACTCGAGGCTCCTATTTACTTGTGATCGTGACATTTTAAATCGGCGAACGTCAAGACTTCAGTCTACATCAGCGTGTACGATCACTGTGCCACTGTGGCTTGATTGTGGTAACTTTGCAGGCCATCGAAACCGTTGTTTCCCTGGGTGAGCGAGGAACGGGAATGCTTTCTGAACGTTGACCGCGCCGACTTCACGGTTTAGCTGTGTCAACTCTTCTTCTCTCAGTGTTTTTCATGAGTTTTTTTTCCCGTGTGGTGTTTTCGTATAGTGGAGTTTCTTTTGGAGTTAATCGTGTTTGTGGGATATCTTACACTGCGTTGTATAGTAGGACCTGTCGGGGTATTTGTAGGGCGGTTTCATTCGTGCTCAAGAGAATGTTATACTTAAAGCTCCCCAGGAGAGTGTGTCAGATATTACTTACGCGATTATACGTACGGATAGAAAACAGATGCAGACACAGGATTTGAATTCACACTATTCACGAGGAACAATTCACTCCGATCAATTCTGTGGAATAGTGAATTGGATTATGTCTAGTCCATAATATAACTTTGGATCGGATCCAGGCTCTGTGATCATCTATAGAAGATGAATTACATTTTAAAATCCCTGCAGCACACACACACACCTCTATTATTAACCATTTCTTACAGGGAACTTTTATTTGTCAAGTTCGCAAATATGTGGCGTCAGTCAAATATGCCCAACGGCAATCACAACAACCGTCTCATTATCGTGAAAACATAACGACATTCATCATTTGGCGAGGTAGGAGTAATGCTCTGGCTGAGGCACCCTGAGTGAGGCATTCTCACTTTGTCAATTAATATGAAGGGAAACTGAAAGGCATTGGTTTACTGATTCCCGCGTACAAATGAGCTCGAAAACATTGCCTATTTAATTGGTTTGCCTAAAGCTAAAGTAGAACACATTGCTTCAAGCAAGGACAGAGAATTGCAGTGTTTAGAGTGATGCACCTCCAAGACCTGCGTAAGCCTCCTTTTTCATGTTAAGTACGAGGACCACGTAAATAGGAGAGTGCACAATGCAAATAGAATCCACCGTTTGCTTAACTCGGAATATTATGATCAACATTTCTCAAACAACACGGATTTTTATAACAATAATGAAACGTGGGCGAAAGTACGCTCAGATAAATAAATGAAAATGTTTTGGTTCCCCAGATGTCTTAGCAAACACTGATGTGGCGATTCATTAAAAATAATGAGCGAGCAGAATTCACCGGCCAGCAACAATGTTACGAGAACTCATCTCATATACAGCATCTCTACCAAATATACAGTTATCAGATGAAAACAGGAGCACGATCATCGTTCGCTAATAAACAATAATACGTGTAATATTTGTATGCATACAGCATTGAGCTGTTTGTGGCAGAGCAGCGGTGATTTGTCCGTTAAAATATGTTGTGATTATTTTAAATTGTATTTGTAGTGATTAGTAAACGAAATTAATCATCACCATTATCAGTACCCACTTAATCCTATACACGGTCGCAGGGGCCCGGGGCTGTCTCGGCAAACCCAGGGCGCAAGGCAGGGCTATACCCTAGCTGAGACGCTAGTCTATCGCAAGCCCATCCATTGTCAGAAACCGTTTAATCCTGTATAGGGTAACGGTGAGCGCAGTCTATCCCGGCAGACACAGGGCGCAAGGCAGGGCTATACCGAGGATAGGACGCCAGTCCATCGCAGCCACCAGGTGCAATTTAGTCCACAGGCCACGTAACCTTGGCTGCGGCGTGGCTTTGGACTGTGGGAGAAAAACGGAGTACCTGGCGGAAACCCACGTGGACACGGGGAGAACGTGTAAGCTCCATACAGAAAGGCACCTGAGCCAGGAATCGAACACGGACCGTTCTTGCTGTGAGGCGGCAGTGCTATCTGCTATGCCACTGTGCCACTCTATAAACAAAATTGAGCATGTCGCCTATTTCGCAGTTATTCATAGTAACGTTAAAAGGTGTTTTTCATAAATAGATTTGTTGGCGACGATAATTGTGACAACCAATGAAAATGAAATACAGGAATTGATTGAAGAACTTAATATGGAAGGTTGTAAAGCTGTGCTCAATAAAAACGAGTAAAACAAAAGTCATACACAGCAAGTTTACAAAACAACTGAGGATGTATTTTGGAACTTTCATACTTAGTGCAGTTATTGAAAGTGGACTGGGGGTAAAAACGATCAATAAGGCAAACTGGGCTCGAGTGCTCTTAGAAAACTGAACTTAATACTTTAATGAAAACATATCATTCCGATGTGTCGAAAGAATAGCATTTTTAATCAGTGTAAATGAACTGCTTCGACAAATATATCAAGAAGAGACACTGGCAAACACAAGGTTTAAAAGTACACATTGGATCGGAGAGAGATCAATACCTGACATTACTTGTGAGGGACAAAAAGCGGGACTGGATTGTTTTGGCCATCCTTCACCACGTTAGTCAGCCGTGATGCTACAGTCCATCGAGCTCCACCATCTGTGAACGCATCGCTCCAGCTCCTGGGTGGTTGGACGCCTGTGGGGTCATACCTCGTCCATTTTACCATCAAAACTCCTAGCGATGTGTCCTAGCTGCCGTGCTAACAGTTGCTACGATTTATCTTATTTGCATTTGTACTCTCAGCTAAGGGAACTTCTTTCTGAGAATTGCTCTCAAGAGCTACTCTTTGAGGAGAGCCGTGTCGAGCGTTCCTCCTCTCTCCTTAACGACGTTTTGCCTCCCATGTTGGAGGCATCACAGGCATCCAATACGGATATCCCGAAAGAGCTTCTTTTTTTTTTCATTCATTTTCAGAAACCGCTTAATCCTGTACAGGGTCGCGGTGAGCCGGAGCCTATCCCGGCAGACATAGGGCGCAAGGCATGGCTATACCAAGGACAGGACGCCAGTCCATCACAGGGCACCGGGGGCAATTTAGTTCTTCTTGAGAGCAATTCTCATAGAGAGATTCCCTTAGATGAGAGTACACAGTCAAATCGGATGCATCGTAGCAACTGTTAGCACGGCAGCTAGGTCACATCGCTAGGAGTTTTGATGGTAAATATGGACGAGACTGGTAACAGAGTCGCAGCGAGGGCAGGGATGACCCGCAACCACCCTGGACATGGAGCGATGCGTTCACAGATGGCGGAGCTGGATGGACTGTAGCATCACGGGTGACTAACGTGGTGAAGGATGGCCAAAAAAAACCCTCTCACCAAAACGCATGGAATGGTTGTCATCCAATAGAAGATTGACAAAGGGCTGTGAATGATATTATCATTATTAATGAAGAAATTGACTGTGTTCGTTTAGTGATGTGTTGGGTAGAATTTTTTTACAAGTACAAATGATTCAGACCATTGCTTTAGAAGGAAGAAAATAAAACCGCCTAAATCTGACTGCACTGGAACAAGCTATTTAAGTCGGCTCCTCCGTACGTTGGTTGATTCCAAATTAGTTCCCAGCACCCGTGAGTGTGTGCTTTAACAACAAAACAGTCAACATTTTTTGAGAATAAGGAGATTATCATCATCAGCCATATTATGTAAGAATTATTCAAACAATGCAATCTGGAAGGTCCGTAACTTGTTGACCGAGTAAAGCCACACCTTGCGCATATACTCTCTTTCAAGTCGATCCTGGACTGGGATGTTTGATCAACACCAATCACATTGTATGGTTTGTGCTGCGAGAGCAAAGCGGAGAACCTGGAGGAAACCAAGCAGAAATCTATCCTACAGTCGCTACTTTTGGCTGCTAAACACAAGTGTTCCTACACTGCCACTCTGCTGCCCGTTTATGTTTGAGTGCGACTGAATCGAAACGTCAATAGATGTGTGGTTCCGCATACATATAACACCCTACGTTTGAACAGCGCTTACATGAGTAATGCCGACTCGGCTTCGTGTGTGGACGTTATGTTAATATGCCATTAACCACCGCCACCGACATAGTTCATTGTGTATTATGCAAGCTCGGGCAGAAACACTTTTTGGTATTCACTTGACGTGCTGGAGCTAAAGCAAGGCGAGCTGATTAACCGGCACTCCGTTCAGTGACGCTTCGCTGAGACGCACCGAAAATAATACAGTCGCTTCTTAGCAATCTGCAAAAAAAGTTTCTGCTCGCAATTATATGTACATTTAAAATTGTGCTCTCCGTATCTGCTCTTTCGGGATAGCCGTATCGACAACAATCTCATACATCAAGCCGTGAAAACCTACATGAGTACACTTAACATTGTTTAAACGTAACATAAATGTTAATTATCGTTATGCGTGCGAGTGTCAGACTTTGAGTATGTGCTAGAGTCTGTGGCCGGCATTCTCTCCATGAGGGATTGAGCCTCCGTGTGAGTGGGATGTTCTCTGAGTACACGAACTTGATAAGAACGTGTTCGCGCTAGGCAGCCATGTCCACTCCGAGTCAATAGTAGCAACAGTTAAATCCATCACATTCGAATGGATTTTACGACAACAACCATTAAGGGCCGCGACAAGGAAACATGAAATGTGATCAAATCAATATATTAGAATGTATATCGGGGTTGTGCAGAAAATTAAGCGGATTGCGAAGGAACACGTGTGGCCAGACTTGTCTGTCTCCTCTGTCGACGCGCTAACAACTAACAACCGTCAAACCAAAATTCCTGACCAAGTGTCAGCAATGAATATTGTCGTCAATTCGCATGTATGTTGGGTCGCAGGAATCCCGTAAAGAGCTTGCAAGCTCACTGGATATGTTTGTGCTGTAATAATAAATATCTATCTATCTAATGAAGCGGTAAAAACCCCCAACATAATTCACGTATTTCCATTTTAAAACGTCACGATCTAGTTTCGGCAGACATCGCACGATCATTTGCGTAACTGCTGTGTTTCGACGTGCGTGAGTCACTGCAATTCAAACTGCATTCGTTCTAATCATCGACGTGATCGCCGATGAAGAAAACGTGGACTGACTGCTGTGAAAGTTGCTAGCATTCATATGAAAGGAAGCATGAGCTGGCGAGAACGCCGCTTGCTCGGAGCGCTAAACGCCATCCGGATCGCCACAGCGACGCGACCGAGGACACACAAACGGACACGCCGGCAGGAGACACTGCAACCAGACATCGTGCTGACCCTGGGGAAAGTGATTGTGTTTTTGAGTCGAAAGGTCGCGGAGCGGAAACGTGTTCCGCGAACGTGAAGCAACATTCTCGAGGATGCGTTGGCACGGATGAGAAGTTTAGAAATAAGTGTGGACAATAAGCGTGTGTGTGGGCGCATCGTCATCTCACGATCGCTGAGCAGCGAGGACTGTGGCGCGTTCACCGCTCCGACCAGCGCACGGCCGCTTTACCTCGAAAGAAAATAGTGTACAGTGAAGAGCGCCATTTTTAGCAACGTTCACAATTTGGGTGAGCGCGATTCCAAATTTGACATCAAGCGATGGAATAATAGATAGATAGAAATAATACAATTCGTGACGTGCAAATTCCCACGTCTGATTACGGACGAGGCACAGATATTATGGATGCGTGAGGAAACCACAGAGAGGTGGCGGGGAAGGCAGCCATGCAGCTCGCCAGCCCCAGCATTTTCCACACACTGCGTCCTATATATCATGACGTTATCAACCAATAAATTATTAACTTAGGTTATTCAATTATTATTTCATTAAACCGGAGAATCTGGAGGAAACCAACCTCGAACATGGGGAGAAAAAAAAAGTACTAATTTAGGTTTTCACAGCTCGATTCACGATGGTTGCTCTTCAGAGCTGTTCTTTTAGGATAGCCATGTCGAGCGCTCTCCCTTTCTCCCTCGAGACATTTAACCTCCCACGTTGGAAGCAACGAGAGAGGAGACAACGCCTGATGATGCTTCCAACGTGGGAAGCAAAACGCCGCGAGCGAGAAAGGGAGAGCGCTCGGCATGGCTATCCCGAAAGAACTGCTTTGAAGAGCAAGCATCAGAAAACACAAACTTCACGCAGGGAGGCGCCCGAGGCGAGAATCAACCCACCTCGGGAAGGACTATCTTTCTGTGAGGCACAGATGTTACCATTGCACCACCCTGCCGCCCAGAGTGGCAGGGTGGCGTACCAATGTTTACTCATGTTTAACAACAGTAGATAATGCAGAATCACTCCATAACACTGCCAAAGAGAGGTAAGATGCACGCATAATATATCCGCAGTGAGCAGGTTAACTAGCTGTTAACTAGCAGTAAACAGGCAGTTTATCTGCTGATAACCTGGATGTCCAGCGATGAGCTATACCTTAATAATAATAATAATTCAATTTATATAGCGCCTTTCACCCGAGGGTCACAAAGCGCTGCACAAAGGCCGCGAAGAGGACGGCATGTCAACAACAAA
>JAZEWU010000002.1:506489-518409 GCA_036362915.1 Geotria australis
GGTGCTGGTCACCCACCCCCTCGTGTGCCGTGTCGACCTGCATAGGTGCTCGCTAACGGCACTTGCCCCAACAGTCTGTTAAGGCTATACGGGGGATTTTTGTCTTTATCTTTGTCTTGTGTTAGCGGCCTTTACTGCCACAACTGTGTTTGATCTTTAGTATTAGGAATCATTAATTTACAGCTCATTTTCAATCGCTTGCTTTGGCCTTGTTGAAGCATAGTGCGAAGTAATGACAGTGATTTGTGGCTTGCGCTATGAAGTTATGATTAGTTACTAATCACAGCACAGTAGCCTTTTGCTTTAACAAAATGTGACGTTACGGTACGCGTCCCTCAGTCGTTATTGTTTCGGGATAGCCCCTCGTGTCCGTCTCTCTGTCTTCCTGTCTCTGTGTCCCAATGTATCCCCCTGTTGCTTCACCCTCTCTCCGTGTTTGTCTTTAAGGAAGTGACGGCCATCTTTGGGGACGCTGGCAGATTTTTTTACCGCTCTTAAGATTGCCAGTTGCACGACCTTTCAATGTATTCGAAACAGCCTTAATCATTTAATTTTTGTTGCTTTGTTTTTTTCTGTCGTTGTTGACATGCCGTTCTCTCCGCGGCCCTTGTGCAACGCTTTGTGACCCTCGGGTGAAAGGCGCTCTATAAATAAATGCTATTATTATTATTATATTGTTTTCAGATTTGTATATAATAGTGTTTAGTTTAAGCTGGATTCATCACCAAGACTATCTTCGGTTGCTATGGGGTTTTTTTTCCACTGGAAAGTTGATTTGGCATTTGCACAGGCACTCAGTGGCCAATACCTTTACAAAACATTGTGGGATATTTAATATTGTAAAATGAATTAGGAATGCTGCCAAACATTGCCTCTGTAGAACACTATGGTGTGCAATGATCTTCCCTGAACAGTAGGTAAGGCCAGCTTGACTTGAAAGCTGCCAGGAAAAGGACTCGATAAAGAGTAAGCCAACCATCTCAACTGCCCTCTCGGATTAATCTCATAGTGTTACAGTCACCCCGGGAGTTGGGGTATGAGGCTATTGTATGTGGGTCACTTACATATATTTAAAGTCAAGGGAACAGTAGAATATCGCTGTATCAAAACAATTCACACGATGACTGTAGTACACCTCTGGGTCCCTCCCTAGCGCCGCATCGAGCTGGTTTCACATAGAGATAATTTACGGCTTCTTTTCACCACTAAAGATGAAAGGCTTTGGATTATTAATTACAATAATTTATGTAAATGTCTGCTATAAGCGTGGCGGTGCAAGATTCTGTAAAATGACTGTTATCGTGCTTGGCACAAAGTAAAGTCGCCATCCGTTGGCTCATATTCAACATCGTCTTTATTTTACGTGGCGCGACGCATTTGTACGCGACTTTTCACAGTTTAAGCCGTGAAAACCTACATCAGTACAGTTAAAGCTAAAACCTACATCAGTACAGTTTAAGCCAAGGCAACGCATTCAACCACATACGTTTTGCCGCAAATATTTCCCTGCACATCATCGCTATGGGACTTTGGAGTCGCGGTGACATGTTAGGATAATGGAAGCAATCCTGTTAGGACATGTAAATCATTGGCTGGTGGCTGATGTTGCGGTAGAGGCACACGCCTCCACGCTCTTCAAATGAAGAACGTCGCCAGCAAAAGCAGCTCTCCTGCTTTGCCGGTCGCCTAAACCCAAGACCATCCGTGAGATCGTGCCTGCTCCTTTGTGAGCCTCCAATCAGCACATGTCACATCACATGGCCACTGCAAGGCATGCACAATATCAAGAAACATATCCTTGACAATACCATGTGTAAATTATGTCACTTGTGGCTATCGCCGCCTAATGTGTTTCGTGGAGGAACATGAATAAGCCGTTTTGCTGTAGCAGTAGCTTTATATATACACAAAAAAAACAAATTCCAAAACAATTTTGAATGTGTATTTGTGTATGTGTGGGTGTAACGTGGCTCAGTGGTTAGCGTGCTGGGCTACAAACCTGGCCACCCGAGTTCGAATCCCGCTCACGGCCAACACCAGTGACGATTTTCTGAACCGATCCTGGGCCTCCCCTAGGTCGACTCAGCCTCAAATGATTACCTAGTGCTGTGTGTAAACATTATCACTAGGGAGAAAAAGGCGGCCGGGCGTGGTGCTGGTCACCCACCTCCTCATGTGCCGTGTTGACCTTCATAGGTGCTTGCTTACGGCACTTGACCCAACAGTAAGGCTATACGGGGGATCTTTTTTCTTTTTGGGTGTAACGTGTGAATTCTGTGTGTCGAGCGCTCCCCCTGTCTCCTTCGCGACCTTTTTCCTCCCACGTTGAAGGCATCCTCAGGCGTTCTGAGACCGTTCTGAGACTGGAGCGCTCAACACAGCTATCCCGAAAGAACAGCTTTGGAAATACATACTCCTACAACGAGAAAACCTACGCCAGTGCTTACATGCATATACACAGCACAATTAATAAGCATAAAAAACGGGACTCTTTACACTCCGAAACCTTCTTTGAAGAAGGCTGCTTGGCTGAAATGTGAGCAATTCTAGACATTTTGAAGAAATGAGTTCACCAGTTAAGCTACATTTCACTAAAATAAAACGATTTAATGTAATAGATATTGGGTGTGTATATGGGGGAAAATTAATGTTGTGCATGAACAAAACACCTACATTAAAGGAATTCGGTTTTTTGATTGAGGCAAGCTGTGATAGGAGTAACAATACCATTGATATTAATGAAGAGAGAAAAGCAGCATTGGGTAATTATCGGGCAAATTTACTTACACATATTACTGTAATAAATGTAATAAATGTCTTTGAAAAAAACATTCCACAACTCCGCTCTAAAAATGAAGATGAAATGCAGCGAGAGCCTCGGTCTCATCATAATCCTTAGCTTATGCTACTCGCTGTCCAATTTATAGATTTCAATTTTTGCCGAAACTGAATTATATTCGAAGCTTTAGCCCCAGTGGCTATTTTCTGAGAGATACAAAAAAACTGGACTGTGTGTTGGTTAAATAGCATAGACCTTTGGAGATTTGCTCTCAAGCGCCGTTCCTTTGGGATAGCTGTGTCGAGCGTTCCTCCTCTCTCCTGATGACACCTCCCACGTCGGAGGCATCATCATCAGGCGAAAGGTCACGAAGGAGTGCGGAGGGACGCTCGACACGGCTATTCAGAGAGAACAGCTCTTGGAAGCAAAATTCATACATCGAGCTGTGAAAACCTACATCAGCACACGGAACTATTGCCCAGCACTAGAGGACATCACGATGCTTTGCATAATGATTTAGATCAGGATCTGAGGAGCAACAGCTGCTGTATATGTCATTCACTGTCAGAAGCCGCTTAATCCTGTACAGGGTCGCAGTGAGCCGGAGCCTATCCCGGCAGACACAGGGTACAAGGCGGAGCTATACCCATGATGGGACGCCAGTCCATCACAGGGCACCGGGAGTAATTTATTCCGCAGGCCAATTAACCTGTGCTGGAATATGTATTGTTAACATTGCAGTGTCTGTTTCTATTGAGCATCGTTTGCCGACTTCATGAAACAACAGCTACGTCACCTCTACACCCACACACATTCATTTTTATTCTCAGTTAACGCCGTTACTGTAGCCATACTGTACACATGGTTATTATAATCACGGAGGTGTTACGAATCGTTATTTGCTGTGTCAAAAATTTAGACGTTTGGTATATTGTGCACAACAGGTAATATATTCTAAAAACGATTTGTAGCACATCATCCACTATTAATATGCTATGAAGGGCCATTGCCTGAAACATCGCCTATTACATGTTTCCTTTCAAGGAAGTAATAGTGACAAAAGTGTTGGGTTTTGTTTTTCTCAGCGGCCGACAGAATCGTGGAATTGTCTTGTCCCCAATTTTCTACCGATTGCGCTTTCAGCGTCACGAGATGAAGTATTCACTCAGACCCTGAGTGGCCCATGGAAGAGAATATCACAGAACCGCTGCTGAAAAATCCCTTCAAGTGACGTCTGGCACACACCACAGTGGCGGCACTTCTTCCCCATCCACTTGGTCACCCAGAGTGACGTCGGTTTGACAGTTAAAGCCAATATTTTCAATTCTCAAGCTGGATTTTAGCCAAATAAAGTGCAATAACACTTCTAATATGAGATGGGGCTTTTTTTGCGTGTGCTGTCATGGGTGATTAGGCCAAGGTCACTGACTGACGACATGCGAGAACACGGTTTAATCGCTGGCAGCGACCTGGATTCAAACACAGGGTCTCAACTCGGCACTATGACCTGTGAATCACCCGGACCGAATATTTTGACTGGCATTCAGAAAAACGTCATCCTCCTCAAGATCAGCACCCGCTTAATCCCGAAAGCCTTCGTGTTAAATTGATTTTGTCATCGTTGTCAGTACCTGTTTAATCTTGCACAGGGTGGCAGGGGGCCGTAGCCTATCTCGGCAGACACAGGGCGCAGGACAGAACTATGCCCAAGGATTGGATACCAGTACATCACAGGGCACTGGATGCAATTTAGTCATCAGGCCATTTAACTGAGTGAGGCAGTCTCTCTTTGGGTGGCAGGAGGAAACCGCAGTACCCGCCGACATCTCACGCGGACACTGGGAGAACATGCAAATTGCACACAGAAAGTGAGGAAATGCAACAGCATTTGTTTGTTTGTTTTAGATTGGCGTTGTTTCCCCCTCATGTCTGTCTCTCTGTCTTCCTGTCTCTGTGTCCCTACGTCTCCCTCTGTTGCGCACCCTCCCTTCCTGTCTCCCTCCGTGGTTGTTTTTAAGGAAGTGACGGCCATCTAAGGGGACGCTGGCAGATTTATGCCGCTCTTAAGATTGCCAGTTTCACGACCTTTCGGTGTATTCGAAGCAGCCTTAATCATTTAATTTTTGTGGGTTTTTTTGTGTCGTTGTTGACATGCCGTGCTCTCCGCGGCCCTTGTGTAGCGCTTTGTGCCCCTCGGGTGAAAGGCGCTCTATAAAATGCTATTATTATTACTATTATAATTACCTGGGCTGGGATTCAAACACAAGGATAAAACTTCTGTGAGGCGCAGTGCTATGACGCACTGTGACACTCTTTATAAACACAACACAATTTGCATTCATAACTCATTTAATTACCATCGCGTGTGAAGCCACCACATAAAAAGCACAATGTGCTCTGTAAGTGAAGGGGTTACTTAAGCGGAGAATAAGGGTGCTAGGGAAGACAGTCAATGTACTCATCCAATTACTTTGATAGATTAAAATGGTCAGTCATAAGTAGAGGAAAGGAAAGGCTTAAGCCTGGACTTGAAAAGAGGGATGGCATCAGCTGTGCAGACAGCCAGAGGGATGGCGTATAATGTCACGAATGTCAAGCTTTGTTGCTGCTTCAGATGAAGCTAATCTCTGTGTACCTATTTCCGTATGCTTCATTTTGAATGCCCACTTCGTTTTGATGTAGCGCTGTTTCGGCGTGTAATTAAAATGTAGCATGTCTCCTGTATTATATTATTGTGTTACGGGTGTCGAGGTTTAGAGGTTAGCTTTATTGGCCGGCAAAAAAAACCATATGTAGGAATGTAATTGCCAGCGAGAATGAAAAGCCGCTGGCAAGTTTCTTAATTGCCTGTGTAATCTAATTGTCTGTGATGTAAAATTACTTGACTGCGTCAGCTGATGAATGTTTTGCGGTAAAAAGCGGTACCCCAAACATCTTCCGTTGCATTTACAGCTGGTGCATGAGCCGAATGGTCCTTGAAAGAGGGAGGCGTTCTCTCAGCACTGGTTTGAACACTCTGTGCAGGGGCAGACCTTTTGATGCTTTAGATTCCATTCAGTTTTTGCTGCCTGAGCCATTCTGCTGGAAATTAATGTTGCCAGCATAGGACAATGTGCATGTGATGAAGGCAGAGCTTGAATCTCTGCAGGGACACTTTCAGCTGTATCCGCTGTTGGTGTTAAGTCAGGCTGTAGAGCACGTTTGAGGCAGTCTGAAAAATACCGCAATTTGCAGGAGGTTTTGACCTAGGTCATGACAACCCAATAGGGCTCCTTTATTCCAGAGGCCCACTGTTGGACGTGCTCTGACATCGAGTCTCGAGCCACACACACACACGTGTAGGGCATTTGGTCATGGAAGATTCTATATCTGTTTCCACGACAAATTCCCTAAACCGCGATGCCATTATAGAGCGGGCCGTGAGTATGCTGTGCAACTAATTACTAACCTACGCTTTGTAACGCAAGGTCTGCTGCTGGGCATACAGGTGGTAGCAATGATTAAGGGCAATTTTAATTTCTTTAGGGATTTTCTTTTTTTTGCTATGAAATCAGAAAATCCCAAATTCCCCTACCACTCCATCCTGCTCTCTCCCTAGAAACCTCTGCAGCTTTAGGGGTTATTTATAATTAGAAGCGCTCCTATGGAATAGCTGTCAACTTCCCTATAAACAGGTAACCGCACGCTGCATATAGCATTATACGAATAAATTAATCTTCGTTGGTGACTGAAAGTGAATCCTCTCCAAGCGGTGCTTCACCGCTTGTGAAACACACGTGTGCCCCATTGGCACCGGAGTAGCACATTCTGTCAGCATTGCCGGAGAAAGAGACGTTTAATGTTTTAATTAGAATCCAGATTGTCCCGTGAATTACGTGGAGATTAATTTGAACTGGCCGAAAAGATTAATTGATTCATTAATTGATTAAGTAGTAATGAATTGGAACGTTTTGTTCACCTGACAGATCTTAATAATTGGCTGTGTCGGGTGGAGGCGGATTTACAACACTTTTTGTTTACGTGACCCAACCCATAAACGGGATATACTGTGGATGACGTTGTGACGAAACCCTTCACGTTAGATTAATTAATTCTGGTGTAGCATTTAACGGCTCGATTCATGATGGTTGCTCTTCAGAACTGTTCTTTCGGACTAGCCGTGTCACGGAGTGATCTCCCTCTCTCCCTCGCGACATTTCGTCTGCCAATGTTGGAAGCGTCATCGGGCGTTATATGATGCTTCTCTGGTTTCTTTCCACAGCTTAAAAACACTCATTAGTTAATCGGCCGATATCATATTTTACAGGAAGCAGTGTTTGTCGAGGAGCGCCTGGCCGACTCCCTTCTTTGCCCTGGCTTGGAATTTGCGCGACGGCGCGTTACACATTCTATTATTCTCATTATATGACTTGACAGGTTGTGTTGCATGAGCTTCAAGCTGCGCGCAGTCTCGTGTTGCTGCGACGTATGCGGTCAGCGACGGAGAGAGGCAAACGCCGAGGCAAGTCAGTGACACGGTGACTCGGCGACGGGATGTGCGGGTGTGAGAACGGTCCAGGCGACGATATGCAAGTTATCTCCACGCTGCACCAGTCAAGTCACCAGTTAAACGGTTGCTGTTGCCTCGAGGACATTTAAGGTAAAGCCTTCCTCACGGAGCACGGAGGACATGTCCTGTGAGTCGGACAATTTCAGCTTACATTTACAATGAAAATATAGTTTGAATAATAAAAATAATGTAACAATTTATGCTGCAAACGTGCGTATACAGTCCCTTGTTAGACAGTTCATTTAATGGCAAGATTACTTTGAGGTGCGTATCTACTTGAAAGTTTGTGTGTTGCTTTAAACAAGTATCTCAAAATGCATTCCATTCACGTTTAATTAAGGGAAATTAATAAAAATAAAAATACAGGCGCTAATAGACTATTAACAAACAGTAAACGTAGGTGTGGTGGTCTATATCCAAACAAAGGCAGTTCAATTTCCTAAATGGTACTTCGCATAGCCAGCGGAACATAGGGACTTCTCTCGTTCTGAGAGGTGAATTGAGACGTCACAAGGAACAATGTGACAACTTGGCCACTTTAGTTATTCTGCATTCCCTCCCAAGCAGTGTTAACGCTTTGTAAACTGGAAGCGTTTCCATTAAATAACTGTCCACCTCGTGTGGACGCGCACGCTTAGCTTGTGCGTGTCGCTCAGCAATTTTGGAAATATTATTCTCGAGCTCATCTCATCTCATTGTGAGAAACCACTTAATCCTGTACAGGGTCGCGGAGCCTATCCCGGCAGACACAGGGCGCAAGGCAGGGCTACACCCAGGATGGGACGCCAGTCCATCACAAGGCACCGGGGGCAATTTAGTCAGCAGGCCAATTAACCTACGCAGCAACATGTATTTGGACTGTGGGAGGAAACCGGAGTGCCCGTAAAAACCCACACAGACACGGGAGTATATGCAAACTCCACATAGAAAGGCACCCGAGCAGGAATTCGATCCCGGGAACTTCTTGCTGTGAGGCGGCAGTGCGACTCACCGTGCCACCGTGCCATTCTCCTAAAAAAACATCTACAGCTCAAACACGTATCAAATCAATGTGCCATCTGCTGATGTTCGTGTGACTATAGATGGTCTCCACGACGCCATGGCAGGCAAGCTCTCTTGACTTCATGCGCCCTGATTGCATCTCGACTGTGCCTATGGGTGTGTTACTTGAAACTAGGTTACGTGAATTTATGGCATATTTAATTAACGTGCGGTAATTATAATGTGCTTCAGATAAGCTAGGCAGAAAGGGCGCAGGCAAAGGTACTGTGGTAGTTTTAAAACATGTTTCATACAATTGCACAGGTCCGGCTATAGCTATACAAACTGCTGGGCCCAGTACTGTTAGTGAGCAACTATTATGACTTAAGTGGTCAAGAAAGGATGGGTGTGGTTAGCACCCTGCTGTCACATTCGTATCCCTAACAGTGATGTTTACAGACTTACGTCACGTGCTCTCTGGCATTATTTAAAGAGATGTTTGTGTTGTTGTTTGGAATTTGATTATTTAAGGCTGAGTCAACCTAGGTGAGGTCCGGGACAAGTTCCAATACCACTTTGCCACAAACTTAGGGTTTAAAATGCCATATGGTATACCAGCTATTCTCAACCGCTGGGCCACGAGCGCCATTGAGTGGCCTGTGGAGACCAGACCCAAGCGGGCTAAATAGGCCTTGAGGTGCAAATGGTCGACAACCCTTGATCTAAAGGAGGCCCTGAACCGCTTCAAATATTCGCCACTGTTATTGGCCGAGATCGGGAATCGAACACGGGTCCCCAAGTTCGTGGTGCAGTGTGTTAACCTCAGTCCACCACAGCGCTGCAAACGCACACGCAGACATGAATGGACACAGGGTGACGCATTCCTTGCAGACATGGGTGTGTCACGATCTCCATTATTTACTATATATGGGAATCTTTGCTCAGGCAATAACGTTTTGAAATCAAATAAAATACCACTTGTTTAAATGGCCTACATTTAATCGATAAGTAATGGAAAGTAATATATTAGGCATGCAATTAGTATCAATTATTAATTGCATCCGCTCGACCCGGTCCCGATTGAATCCGGCGACATACGTAGCATTAGTTGATATCTTTTCCGCTTACATATGTATGAGAGGCGAGGTGACCGCATTGCCACACGCATCACACTCGCTCCTACATTCGAAGGTCAGCGTGTCGGAGCCTTCGTCGGAGGCACGCACCTCGTGCGCCGGTCGCACGCGCGTTATTGGCAACACCTTGCTCGAGCAGAAATCAATACTGAGCACATGCTGATAGCAGTGTACCCAGCTAATTGTCAATAAATACTAATTACTGCATGTTCATAGATCAGGCAAGGGCATCATTGAATGCATTAAAATTTTAAATAGTTCAATTATGCATAGCTTATGAACACCTAATTGTCATCAACTCTGCGCACGGCAGCAGAGGGGATTTCTGCCTCTGGAATAATCATGGCGAAGGCGACAGCATCCCTGGGTAATCACAATCATCCAGCAAACAGGTTGGTTGGGATAGATCTGTTTTCAGAATTCTTGTATGAATTGAACGATTAACCGCAATCACTGATGAGACCCGAAGTTATTTCATTTAACATTTCCACGGTCTAAAGTTTCTCAGCGGCACTCACGGAACATATTTGTCCGCATTATTTATTCATGACTCGCTATCTGTTCATTTTGGAATCGTCCAAACGCATGCAAGCGCTTGATATTGTGCAGAAGAAAATGGGTACACAACGCACAACGTTACAGCTCGCAACACGCATGTGACGCCATTTACACAAATAATGCAGTGGAATTCTGCAGTTTTTACAATTTGCTGGCGAAATTTGGTGCTTATACAGATGCGCTCTTTAGTAGCGTATACATTCGTGTTACCTTATCCAGCAGTGGATGAAACGGGCTGTACATGCACATCATGTATTCTCTCTGAAAATGTATACAACTGCCACCTCCACTGGGAGGGATAAAGTAACATTAAATTTATAATGCGCACAGTATCCGTTCAATGTCGAAGGTATCCGTTTGAAGACAGATCGACACAGAGGCGTGAGGAAACCACAGAGAGGTGGGGTAAAGAGGCAGCTACATGGTAAGCTGGCGCCGACTTTTGGTACATTAATGAGCGATGGTCGCTCTTCAAAGCTGTGCTTTTGGGATAGCCTTGTCCAGCGCTGTTCCTCCCTCTCTCTTTGGTGACATTTCGCCTCCCACGTTGAGACAAAACGTCGAAAGAACAGTTTTGAAAAGGAACCATCATGAATGGAGCTGTGAAAACCTACATCGGTGAATTAATGAGTGTGTGTTAGTTACTGGAGGAAACCGGACAACCAAGAGGAAACCCACACAGAACAGAAGAAAAACACACAAACTCCACACAGAAAGACACCCAAGGGAATCGAACGGAGGATCGAACCGCCTCGGGCAGAACCTTCCTCCTGTGAGGGGTGGGCGTTACCACCGCGCCAGCCTGCCGCCCGTTAAGTTGAAAACGCAAGGACAGAAATGTAAACACGCGGGAACAGCAATTAAAAAGTACAAAGAGACAAAAAAGGACGTTGGGGGGGCAAACAAGGGCATCGTGCGATTTGGAATGACCACTTTCCCAAGAATGCTCCATTTCTGCAGCACTTCATGTGGCTCATTACATATCGCATGCCCCGTTAATTTTCGTAGACCACATTGGTCAACCACACATCCTCTGGGGGGATCATTTGAAACAGAGCTTGAGAAAGTTCATTGATTCATTCATTGTCAGAAACCGCTTAATCCTGTACAGCAGGGGTGGGGAACCTTTTGTCTGCCACGGTCCATTTGGATATTTATAAGATCATTTGCGGGCCATACAAAATTATCAACTTAAAAATTAGCCTGCTATATTTGGTCAAACATTTAATTAACTAACCCCTAATGTGATGGCTGGAACTGCTTCTCTTTGGTAAGGCGTGTGATGTTAGCTGGTATTGATGTTGTTGCCTTGGCAGGGCCAGACCAAATGATTTTGCGGGCCTTATACGGCCCGCGGGCCGGACGTTCCCCACCTCTGCTGTACAGGGTTGCGGTGAACCGGAGCCTATTCCAGCAGACACAGGGCGCAAGGCAGGGCTATACCCTGGACGGGATGCCAGTCCATCACAGGTTAATGGGGGCAATTTAGTCCGAATGCCAATTAACCGATGCAGCAGCGTGTGCTAGGACTGTGGGCGGAAACCGGAGTGACCGGCGAAAATTCACGCGGACACGGGGAGAGAACATGCAAACTGATTGAGAAAGCAAAACGGGAAAATAACTCGAGGTGGATGACAGACTATGACGATCGGTGCTAGGCTGCCACAGTTAACGCAGCTCACATCAAGCCCTTCCACCCTCGCTTGTCCACCCATGGCCGCCGCCGGGTGGACCCGGGCGGCACGGGTGGGAGGGTTTAATTAGACGCGGCCGTTCACCTGCCACGCCGGGAGATCAAACTCAACCGGCGACCGTTGGATTGCGAGTGCAGCGATGCTCACGATTGCATGGTGGCGGCCGCGCGTACATTTGAACGTGGATGTAATCTTTCAGGGCCAACGGCGCAGCGCCCTTTTG
>JAZEWU010000002.1:534177-555713 GCA_036362915.1 Geotria australis
CACTTTAGTAACAGTTGCCATAATTGCTGAATAATTATTTTGTACAGGTACCAAAGGCCACATCTACACAATTAACGGCAATCATTTAAAATGCATAGTTGGACACCGGAGTCAATAACATTCTTAAATGGACCTGTTAATATTTTCACCTATTCTTAATTGGCAATTAATTAGTAAACAATCGACTACAGAATATGGACAACACTTGACCTGTCTTGCACGATTGCTTGATTACACATTTGTTTTACTTTATCGTGATAATAGTTTTCACCTCAAAAATTACTATTCTTAATAAAAACGTCCTGGTTACAAATGTAACTTCTTGCATTACAGCACGTAAGTATGGAGGTGTAACTATCGTGACAAAAAAGGTAAATGTTATTGAATTACCACCAAAAATCGTAGCAATCCACCCATCCATTATCAGAAACCGCTTCATCATGTGCAGGGTCGCGGTGAGCCGGAGCCTATGCCGGCAGACAAATGGCGAAAGGCAGGGCTATACACAGTATGGGACGCCAGTCCATCACATGGCACCAGGGGAAATTTAATCATCAGGTCAATTAACCTATGCATCGTCATGTCTTTGGATTGTGGGAGGACACTGTATAATATACACGCACACTGTGGGAGGAAACCGGAGTGCCCAGCGAAAACCCACACGGCCACGGGGAGAACATGCAAAGTCCACACAGAAAGGCCTGCAAGCTGAAACGTCCTTCCACTGTTAATCTCAGCCTGTGCAGTTTCGAACAGGGTCCAAGAATAACCAACTGGGTAGATGCGAGTTCATGAGCTGTATTGTGAAAAATGGTAATGCATAAAAGTTGCCATTTGCCAGCTTTAGCGCACATGCCATTGGCAGCTCAGTGAGCCTGTTCGGCATTGACTGGTTAAGCACGGAGATGTAATCCTGCCAGAGTACGAACCAGCTCACGAGATTCATAACGCGAGTGCTTTGTGATCCATTGATGGAGAGTTCTCATCAAGCCTTCACGTTGTTATGATTGATGTTCCGTCCTGCAGCTTACCGTGCATCGATGAGCATTAGGTCATTGACATAGCATAAGTCATTAAGTCGAAAAAGCAACATCATGAAATTGTGCTCTTGGGTCAGTGGAACTGTTGGATACAGCGATTCAGTTAAGAGAACGCGCAGTATCGACATGCTGTCTTCAATCATTATGTTTTGCCTGGTGTCCACATCAGGTACGGCTTTTTATTGATCGATCACCAACCTCTGCCCCAATGTTAAGCATTACACAGGTTATGACATCTCTTAAATATTTAAAGGGTAATTGGATGGGCGGACAAATAGTGCAATATATTTAAAGTACTGCAGGTAAATCTCACACAGCGTTGTTGTGAGCCGAAGAAATGCAATAAAAAGTATTCCGGTGACTAAGAGGTACTCAAGCTGCATGTCCTTTCCCGTCCAAGCTCGACTGCAAGCACTGAGCACCCATGAACTTATCACTCAGTGCTGCCCTTCACCTGGGACCTCACACGGTGCTGTAGTGCCCTACAGACGAGGGGGGATACATGTCAGCGAGGTTGAGATATTGTCTCGCGAGTGTATTTGGAGTTTTCACGCGATTAATTTGTTTGTCACACGGAACAAGGTAAGTTTGCTCTCAGTGAAATTAAATTACTATTGACACTTTTTGAATGGAGGTGCATTTCCGTCGCTCAATTACATAGAAACGCGTGCTTTCACGCAAGATCCTAAGTCAGCATTATAGCAATTGCGCTGGCAAGTTTGCAATCCTAGAACCAAGCATTCTGCAAGAGATCTCGAGCCTGGAACAGGGATTATTGTCCGATTACGGAATTCTGAATGGCACTGATAATTTCACCGGGGCACCAAGCGAATAGCTAATTGTTTGTGGCAGTCGCATAGGTATAGACGAGAATGAGGAGAAAACCACGCAAAAGCACATTTTCATTATTTCATAAAATTGCCAGCGTTTGCTGCGGCAGGTGAGTAATGGTTACAGCAAGCGTGCAACATTCTCTTGCATTGCAACATCGCACCGTTGCTTAGCTCGTAAAGTGTCCCCTGCAGTGGGTAGGATCCAAATCCTGTTGTTTGCACAAAAAGTGATGCTACAGACATTACACGAGAAGATGACACTGCAGACAGAGGTGGATCTAGAACCTTGTCAACGGAGTGGGGGGGTTCTGAGATGGCAATGTTCTGGAACAGGAGCCTGCATTCATTAAAACAACAGTCTATTTTGCTTGGTAAACATAAAAAGACACCAGTTTCCGAGGTCTCGCTCACTTGGGGGGAATCACCGCGATCCCACCAGCACCCGTGGAGCTGCCGCTGACTGCAGATAATCGCCGAATGAACACGATGCAAACACGTGTTGTGATACTAGATTGGCAGTGCACAAGCCAAGCTGAAAGACGACCATGTCCAGAGGCTGGCCATCGTGCTTCGAAGAATCGCAAAGAAGAAGAAGGCAGTGCACATATAACACAAACTCAACACATTCATCAATAGCGCTGCCCCAGAAAGGAAAACAAATATGCAGTAATAGGCACAATCTTGGGCAATTGGCCCGTCTGTTTTCTGCTACGAATAAGAGCCATTGGCAATTTGTTCATTTTAAGGCACTGTTGTTGATGAATGTGCCGGGTTTTCAATAAATATTCTATGTTACGTTGCCCATCTCGATGAATTCCACTTGAACAGTACACCTATGCTCCCACGTCTATGCTCCTGCCAGCAAAAGTCCCTTTATATTTTTATTTATACCAACCAACATTGACCAGCGTGGTGAAGTACTGATGTGCAGTGTCGTGCAGAGGTTTGGCGATGCCCGGGGCCAACTCCGACTCCTTGATTGTATGCCCCCAAGAATCAAGTATAGGGCCTAGTACCGAGGAATGTGAGAAAGGAAGACATCTGAAATATGTAAAACAGATTAAATAAACGTTTTCTTCAAATTAAATATAACTTGTTGACGGTCGTCGACAGGGCACAGTGGATGATGAAAAATAATATCGATCGGCGTCGACAGGGCACTGAAAGAGTTAATCGGCATCACACACCGTATTTACACGTAACAGGTTCTCTACTCTGGTCTCGCTTCTTAAAACACGCATCCGCATTCACACCAGCTTGTGGGACTGTTAAAGTTCACTCTTTGATTGGATGCCCCCCCCTTGAAATGGATGCCCGGGGCCGTCGCCCGCTCTGCCCCCTTCTGCACGCCACTGCTGATGAACTAATAATTAAACTCATAAGTAAACTGTCATTTCAGATCCTGCTCCTGATGAAGCGGATTACAACTATCAGCGAAACGTCATACTTTCTTTGTAGGTGTTGTAGGCTCGCTCGCTCTCCAACATAGCGACGGGTTTACGACACATACACTTTTCACGTGACCTTACTCATGATTTAATGA
The DNA here is from genome assembly GCA_036362915.1 of Geotria australis. Classification (NCBI taxonomy): domain Eukaryota; kingdom Metazoa; phylum Chordata; class Hyperoartia; order Petromyzontiformes; family Geotriidae; genus Geotria; species Geotria australis. The sequence goes on from JAZEWU010000002.1 coordinate 537,594, forward strand.
AAGAACTAGACTATGGATAACATTGGTCACGAACGCCTTCGAGTTAAATAAGTAAACTGCTTATTAAACTCCTGGACAATGGTCAAGTCGCAGTTTGAGTGAGATTATTAACTGCTCTATCCCTTTGATTTGGTCTGATGTCATTATAAATCTTTGATGGCAATCAAAAATGTGCCATGAACGTTCATTCATTCATTATCAGTACCCGCTTGATCCTGCATAGGGCCACTACAAAGCCGGAGCTTAACTTGCAGACACGTGACGCAAGGCAGGGTTAGACGCAGGAGGGGACACTAGACCATCGCAGGAGCACCGGGGGCAATTAAATCAGACAAATTAACATTGACAAAATGCACTTGGACTGTGGGAAGAAATTGGAAGAAATCCCGGAAAGAACATGCAAACTCAACACAGAAAAGCACCCGAGCTGGGAATCGCTCCCAACGTGTTCTGAATTTAAATATTAAGAGGGAATTGTTTCACAAATGTATTCCTCCGAGCACTTCACGGCAATTCCTTGTCAAGCTCCCCATCAAAAAGAACACATTTACCAAAATATAACCTTTATCAAAGTCAAACCAGTATTTATTTCTTGTTATCGTGTCCTAAATTAGTGGACATTCTTGAATCAATTTGTCTCGCTTTTGTCACTCTAAGATTTTTCAGAATTTCGTTTTAAGGATCTAATATTTAGTATAAGTAAACACAATCTTTCATCAGTAAATAATATGAGAACTTAAATTGAAAACAACAATGAATCACGTGTTTCGAATGTTATCCGTGTGGGTTAAAATGGAGAACATTTTAAATGGCAGACATTATTCTAAAACGTTCCAGCAGAGCAGTGCGGTTGATTTCCAACCATTTACCAGTCTACGGAAAAACCATAATGTATTCGGTTCAAATCAATAATCCCAACAACACAGCAAGTCTGCAGAAATGCATTAGCAGGCTTGCCAAAATCGTTCTAGTCTTACACAGCAATGACCACGGAAATGTATATCATATGTGTGACTTTGTGCATCTGTGGATGTGGACTAAAATGTGTGGAATAACATAAGACGTAAAGCAAGAAAAGCCGATATAATTTGCACGAAGATCATTGGCAAGGGCGGCACGGTGGCGCGGTGAGTAGCGCTGCCGCCTCACAGCAAGAAGGGCCCGGGTTCGAACCCCAGCTCGGGGGGGGGGCTTTCTGTGTGGAGTTTGCATGTTCTCCCCGTGTCCGCGTGGGTTTTCGTCCCACAGTCCAAAGACATGCTGCTGTATAGGTTAATTGGCCTGAGGACTAAATTGCCCCGGGTGCCCTGTGATGGACTGGAGTGCCATCCTGGGTATAGCCCTGTCTTGCGTCATATGTCTGTCGGGATAGGCTCCGGCTCACCGCGACACTGTACAGGGTGAAGCGGTTTCTGACAATGGATGGATGGACGGATCATTCGCGCAAATGGAAGTCATGAAAGCAGCGATACTTAGACATGTAGAGACTGCATGCCTTAGAGAAGACGCCTGCTTTGTGTTGCCTTCAGAGACGCTTCTTGACGTCACGAGACAGACAACAACAAACAACCTTCTGTCTGCATTGTGATGGTAAATTCTCCTTACACGATGAGACAAGATCAGCTTAACAATTGCCATTAGCAATTGTGTTCGTTGACATTAAATTAGGTGTGTTGTCTTTAAATCTAACATTTACAAATCTGTAAAACTGTATCGTCCAAGTGGAAGCATGCATATTTCTTCTCAACTGAGCAGTGAAGCAGCACTCGTGTCAGTTGGTGGCCTTGAGCCAGTGTTGAGAATTCATGAATCTCACGGCGGCTTACAGTTTCACCGAAAGACCACTACTGTTTACTGCTCATAAACTAGTACACATTTTTATCAACCGCATGGGGATAATAGCGTGAGTGGACACACCTTGCGAATTTAAACTCAAAACGTTCTGTATCAAACGCTTTAATCGCAGTGCTACCTGGCCAGATTGCTACAATTTGAGTGCATGCATAGTAGTGTATCGTTTCCAGATGTAATTAATATCAAGTATTTTCAATGACCAAATCACTGGGAGTGTGCCCATCTCATCACAGCGTGAAGGCTAAGATAGCTAGAGCCTGCGTGATGCTCCATTGCACGAACAGGTTGCCGTGCCTTGCAGGGACTTTAGAGGGCAGTGCAGCAAAACACATTATTGTACCGCACTGCCATGCTCCCACATCTATGCTCCCCTCCTTCAACGTGCACTGACCAACGCCGCTCATTATGTAAACAATATACAAGCTTTTACCTGTTTCTGGCAATGAAGGTGTCCATTTGGGGTTTCTAAGATCTTAACACTCGGATCATTTCCAGAAAAGGTAAAACCTTGTATATTGTTTGCATTATCTGTACACTGGCAAAAGGGTGCGCAAAGTCTTAAAAGCTAGACCCGAGCTACTAAAGCATTGATATTTGCATTCTCCAAGGCTGCTTGCCTTTCGGCAACACTTGGCTAGCACTGAGACTAGGCTCTGAAGAAAGCTGTCTCCAGTGTCGGCCAATCAGTCTCAAGGACAATGCATATATTATCATAGCATTTTGTTTGCATGTTTTTGCCACAAGCGTGTGTGGCTTCTTGCAAACTGGATCCTTTGCAAACAGGTGTCCATTTGCTGTTTCTAACATCTTAGCCTCTGTTCTTGAGGCTAAGATGTTAGAAACAGCAAATGCAAGGGGCTGTGTAAGAAAATGGGAAACTGTAATTTAACATCGCGCTTCGAAGAATCGCAAAAGAAGAAGAACATCTTAGCACTCGTCTTATTGCCAGAAAAGGTAAAACATTGTAAATTGTTTACATTTTCTGTACACTGGCAAAAAGCTGCCCGTAGTCGTTCATTATGGTCAAATAATTCCCACGAGTCATACAGGTGTGGGGAAGCCACGGTCCATCCGAGAGTTGGCAAAAGGGCTGTCCATGCAGATGCTCGTCAATGCGAGGTCCTGGGATGTTTCCGATATATTTATACGGTAGATATGACATACAGCATACGCTTGCCTCTAAGTATTGCCACGGGGAACATTAGATGTACCCAGGAGACAAGGGAGAAATCTGCCCAACATTTATACAGCGTGTACGCGGCTGGGTATGGCATTCGGTAAAGAAACGTACGGCACGATGGGGAGGCATCAGTGTGCAAAGTTTATTGCCATGTAGGCCATTGGCATGAATCGTAAAGCAAGTGCAGTATTGTGCCATGGAGTTTGCCTGTGGATTACGCTGAAATAAAAACCCACGTTTTCGATTATTAGATAGAATTTCTGTCCATTGCAGCAAGTATTTAAATAGCATGTAAATCCCCTGTGTGTGTGTGTGGTAGGATGCTCAAAGAACACAATTTAAAATAACACATGCCACACATCGTAACAGAAGGACTGGATTTGGCTCTGCAGGTTACGGGTATTAAAACGTCTATGTCTTGATTCCGGGATTTATTTTGAGATTAAATTAGAGGTTTCTGCACCGAAGCCCAGCGAAACCCAGCGACTGCCCAGAATCCACTTCACATTTTGAAAACCCATGCTCATGATATATGACTGGATCATCTGTGCCTTATTGATGCCGCCTGTAATATAAGTTATATATTGTCCTTCTTTCTCAACAGCCATGCATGCACGTGCACTAATGCCTAAATATAGGTTATCGGAATTGGAATGAAATCCACCTTCCAGCTCATTGTAGCGAGGTACAGCTCGTCACATTAACCATTTCATGTTGATTTATAGAGCGATATGTTCACTTTTCTTATTGCTGTATTTTTATTGCAAATAATATAGATAAAAATTAGTTGTGAGATATATGGCTGCGGTTTTTAAAACCTACAGTATATTAAGAATTTGCGCTACGTTTCTATATTTAGCCGGTGTCATAGCTGTGCTGTACAGTACGGGTCTTGCCATCACAAGCTGTGGGTAGAAAAATTACAGTTTGGCCTCGCCTTGTACATTAATACTTCCAAGGTCGGTAAAATTAGCACCGCTTTGTAAGGAAGTCTGCAGTGGTTAGTGCTTTGGATAGTTTAACCACTGCCATAGCACTGTGGAATTTACAACCCCGGCTCCAGGCTATGAACTGGATATGAGTTGCATCCAAGGTTTGATTAACCAAGAAACAACTTTGACCTTTTATATTATTATCTAATATACGAGCTATATTTCTGTAAATAATTTAGCTAAATAAACACTATTTGGTATACTGATAAAATAAGCACATATATAAGGCCACACTGTAAAAAGGCTACACCGTCAATATATATTAAATTATCTACGTAATTGTTTTAATGTTTTCTAAAATATTTTACAATAATATCCTGCATTGTAACAAAAACGTTGTATTCAATTATGCATTGGTGAATGATGCATGTAGGGAAGTGCACTTGCAAACATCGCCGTGTCACCATCCGGCACCACGACAAGGCATTTGGTCGTTTTCCCCCGCTGTCTTAAACACACGGACAGCCACGTTGTCGTGTTGTCACTGCACGTTGAACGCTCATAATGAAACTCTGTCCCATTCATTCTTAATTGGATCTTTAGGCTCGGCATTTGCCAGCAAATATGTGTGTGTGTGTGTGCGCATGTCCTCAGAGTGATGGCAACGGCAGACTGCAGGCACTAACAACTCCCTCACCTGAATGCCAAGCGCATGTCCATTGGCAGTGAAACAACTAAGGGCTTCGTGTTTCCGCTGGCAACAGAATGCTTTGTATTAATCCAGGAGAGATTAATCGAGTCTTACGCCTTTTTTCAGGCGCATCCTGCTGCAGATTATTGATGAATTACTGAAAATATTCGCAAGTAATAGCACATCGGAATGCCGAGATAAAAAAAATTCTACAAACGCCAACTAAGAACATGCAAAAGGGGTTAGATTCTGGCTCCTGACGGGGTAATGTGGAACCTCAGCTGTAATCTATCTCAAAAGGCCGAGGTTGTAGATTGCTGCAGGATGAGAGAGCGCAGTATCCGTAGCAAGATAAGATTTTTTATATGTCCGGTCTATAATTGCAAGAATTCCATAACGATGACACGGCGCTGTCATATTCAGAAGGGAATAGCTGCTTTCTGCACGTGTCGTAATGAATTCCTGCAGGTTCTGTTCTTAGGCAACGGCACTGATGTTATGTCTGAACTGTCAGTGAACACTGACAAGACACATTTTTTTCCCCATTTTAGCTTTTGCAAATTCACACAAATAACAATACGGGCGTCCAAATTAAACATTATAATTGGTATAGAAAATTGTAAACATTTGGTTTGTGATTACCGTATATTGCACACCGTGGTTAATGTGTAGGGTAAAATAAATAACAAATGTTTTTTGAAAAGGACTGCACCTTTCTGCTCATTATATATAATCACTATGTCATATCTATTCCCTTCCATTTCAAATTAATGCTACAAAAAAATCTATATTTTAACAAACACCTCATATTTGCATTTGGAATATCTATTAGATGCATGATGCTCCATTTCAAGAATTTTTAACAAGTGAGAATTGGTTTCAAATTCTCTCTCCGTGAGCATTGATTGCGTGAAATGGCTATATTTTAACGTGAGTGAATATGGGTGAGCATTTTCCGGCTGAATATATGGAGATCGAGTATAGACTCCTATTTGTTTAGGTTACATTTAGATATAATGTTTTGATCTTTTGGCAGCAATGAAAATTTCCTAGTTTTCAGGGTTGCAAGGAAGGCACCAATTTTGTTTTATGTTCCCACCTATAATAATAACAGAGTAGAGTATACTATTTCTGTGTTTATCCAGAAATGGGAGCTTAGAAAACGACAAAATAAAAATTCTGTCAAGATAGTTGATACAAAAAATGTACGAAGCAATGTAATACCAACAATTCTTGAGTAACGTTTATAAAGTGATGAAAGCATGCTGAAAATGTTGTTCATACTACTCTTTAGGAAGTAAACGTTGCAAGTCACAGTTTATAAAGGATAGCTCCTGGACCACTTAGTTTGACTGTGGAGATTGAGAACAGTTGCTGAAATACAAGTCTAACACATCAGAGTATGTATTCCTAGGGCGGTTATTGAAGGCATACAGGACCGCTATGCTGAAATAAAGAAGTGAGCAATAGGTTTGAATGTTTTCGTAAAACAAAACCTAACAAATGGTAATAAGAAGGTCAATATACGTATGTGCCAAAAGAAGACTGTTTTTCATTAGTTTGTATGCCCCGCCATAGCACATGGATCAGAAATAGTGGTATTTTATAACGAAAACATGAACAAAAGCTGAAAAGCATGCAAGAAGCATGGAGAGATGTAATTATTTGGACTGCATTGTGAGCCAAGAAGAGGAAAACATGGATTATAAACCATACGTCGGATTGAGCGTGCGTGAAGAGCGAGCAGGCTCAGGCAGGACATGTTGCTAGAATGGATGACGACGGGTGGTTCAGACTAGCAATGGAGTGACGGCCAAAGGAGGGAGCACACAGGAGGGAAGAGGGCGTGATAAAACCATCTTGTGCGCACGACCCAGGCGGATTGTTGCTTTGTGAAAGCACGAGAGATGGTGATGACTTGGGAGGTGATAGCTGGGGGCGGTGCAGCGGTAACATCCGCGTCCTGCCCGACGCGGTTCGATGTCCGCCTCGGGCGCCTTTCTATGTGGAGTTTGTGTGTTCCCCCCAGGTTGTGCGTGTTTCCTCTGGTTTCCTCCCCCCACAACAACCCCGCCCCCCCTAATTAATTAGCTGATAACATAATATATAGGACGCTATGTCTGGCGGGTTGGCACCGGACAACATCGTGGCTTCACTCCCCCCTCTGCAGGTTACCTCGCACCGCTGAATCGTTCTGTCTTCGAATGAATACCTTCGAAATTGAATGAATATGTGCGCGAGATACTTTTTATTTGTTAACATTCTTCTTCTAACAGTGCTTGTTACGATTATGACATTTTGTAGCCTGCATTGTTTTTATTATCCTCACGTTCATTGTTGCGTTCAAAATTTACAATTAATAAGTTTAAAATGACAGACAACGTATAATTATGTTGTGGCCTGATAGCAATTAATCTTAAAATAACTAAATGTCATGTGAGAAAAAAAAAAGATCGATGTTACGCAGTTAAGCAATGTATTTTTTGTAAGGTATACAAATACAGTGTTCAGCTGGGCATTTTAAGTAATCGTAATAAAATCTTCATGTCAGCTACTTTGTATACAATTAGACACCACCCGAGGGTGCCGTTCCACGCTGAAGGCACCCCTATTTATACATGCTTGTAGAATATATTTTTTAATGTGGCTAATTGGTGAAAGATGTGTCTGCGGTAAAAAGATTACGAGCTCATAAACGCAATGGGCGCCACAACAAAATGCATTTGAGGCACCAACATCTCTGGTCGGGACTCTCTTTGAGAGGCATTCACATGCAGCTCCACGAAATTACTTTTCTCTTTCTTTGAATATAATATAATAAAGTCACCCGGCTGCACTCTGAATATCTTCCTGTGCCCCTGCAAATTACCTGGATTTGATGCATGGTTGTAATGAATAATCTTTCGTGTAATATATAGTGACATGGGTTCTGATTCATGCATTATTATTTTTTGGAGCCTTTTAATTTGCTGCATATGATGGTTCGGTAATAACCCAGCCACTCGCCGTCCTCCTGTTAAGTGTGCACTCTATTTTACGGGAAAAAAATTCTCGTAATATATTTCACAAGCAATATTACTGCTTCAAATGTTACGTGTGAGTGTGTGTATTTATGAATGTGTTCTTTTCAGTGCTAGGATTCATCACGGTATAAACAATTGTCTATTGTGTAGTTGTCAACTGGAAACAAAGGGTGTGGAGTTCAAGTGAAAAAAAATAATAATTGCTAAAGAGATTAAACGTTATGTTGTTAATTTATAGGCAACGAATCTTTATACACGGCAACAGATTTTGTAATAATGTAAGCTATATTTTAAGAGTCATTAACTCTGTTTCCAATGTGCTTGTTACATGCTGCACATGCATAATTACAGCTTCCGCCCTTCATTTATGCATATGCGGCAGCGACTGATGTATTAGACCAAATCACTCCTGGGTTTTTTTGTAAGCTTGCCTTTTGTGCTCAGTGTATTTCTGTTGTTGTCCCAATGTGGCCTAGAATTGGTAATCCCTAAATTATGTAAAAGTGTACATCAAATTATTTTGGAGCATTAGAAAAGTGAGTTTCCACCCACGCCTACTGTATTCTCTGGATTATACGAGGCTCTGGTAAATAAGATACACCACAAACTCCTGGATGAAGTTACATTATTATGATGATATTATTAAGTTATATTATTATGATCACACAGGCACCATATAACATATGATACCACGAACCTCAACTGTAGCTTTAAACTACAGGGGGGGAAACAGTGCGTCATAATCTGGATAATACGGGAACACCATCAGTCCACTATTCTCAGAATATCGACATTTTCAAAATCTGCAAATCACAAGTGGAGTGGGGGGTTGAGTAGCGCTGCAGCCTCACAGCAAAAACCCCGTTTCGAATCCCGGCTGGGGTGCCTTTCTGTGTGGAATTTGCATGTTCTCCGCGTGTCTGCGTGGGTTTTCGCCGGACACTCCGGTTCTCTCCCACAGTCCAAAGACACGCTGCTGTTGCTGCATTGGTCAATTGGCCTGCGGTATAAATTGCCCCCGGTGCCCTGTGAAGTACTGGCGTCCCATCCAGGGTATAGCACCGCCTTGCGCCCTGTGTCTGCCGGGATAGGCTCTGGCTCACCGCGACCCTATACAGAATTAAGCGATTTCTGACAATGGATGGATGGATGGACACGTTCAGTGAGACTTTCATAACGTGTTGTGAACACGTTGAGGCTGTTGCTCATGCTTGGTGACGGTTATCGTTTACTTTAGTTTCTTAATCCGGCCCTCCTCCATGCATTGTGGACAGCTCCTTATTTTACTTTGTACTAGGTTAAGAAAGTGATTCCCTGCTCAAGCGAACAGCAAATCTTGACCCCGGGGACTGTCAGGACAACCCACTCTGTGGCTCAACGACAGACCCCAGGGCATGCTGTCGGTGAGTGCCCCGTGACCCCGTGACCCCACCGTGGTCCCAGGGCCCGCTCTCTACACTTGGAAAAGCGAGGGAAGGTAAATATAATAGTGAGGCAGTTGCTTGTGGCATTATTAGTATTATTAACTGAACTTATCCTAAGCACAATAACATTAATTAATTCATTGTCAGAAACCTTACAGTCATGTACAGGGTTGCGGTGACCCGGAGCCTATTCCGGCAGACAAAGGGCGCAAGGCAGGGCTATCCTCAGAATGGGACGCCAGTCCATCACACAGGGCACCGGGGACAATTTAGTCAGCAGGCTAATTAACCTATGTCGCAGCATGTCTTTGGACTGTGTGAGGAAACCGGAGTGCCCGGCGAGCAATCTTGTATGTGTGTTCACTTATTAATTAATCTAAATATAAATGAAGGCAAGAGCATGTATCGTAATGACAATGACATGCTTCTGTGGATGAGTCCAGACCATATGCTGTATGCTCGGCATTAGATAAACTACTATTGCGGTACTCGAGCAGGACTCTATGTTAACTGTTATGGCCTTCGACGGTAAAAAGAGTTGTCAGGGAGGCATAAATACACCTCTGCAGAGTTCCTTTGTCGTAAAACAAGATTCTTTTTTACTGCTTAGCTTCATTCTGCGAGGGTGATTAATAATGTGTCAGCGTGGCTTTTCTCTAAGTGAGGTATGGCATGGAAGCAGCCTGCTAGTGAATTAAGTACAAAGCATGTTTTGATGCTCGACTTTCTTTTTATAGCCCTTTGTTAACGCTTTAACGCTATCGCCAAGAGAGCATATTGACAGACACTACTCTGAGCAACCGTGAGTCTCATGTGTGAAAAGGTAGTGGACATACACACTACATGTGCTGGTTCATGGATTCCATGAATACTTTTAATGAGTTACAAAAACACATTCTTCTGACGAGAACCTTACGAGCCTTTTGTTTCCACCATCGCTACTGTTATATGCACTAAACCATTTAAGACAGAGGCACACATTAAAGAAGAGACCTTGCATTACTTAAAACAAAAGTTTCTGTCCTCAAATTGAAACAATTCTCAACTACAGCACACCAATTTCCTTTTGGCAGATTTAGCTCGGTTATTGGGAAGACTAACCTAAGCTTTATTATCTATAACATTACTATTATCTGAAAGAACAATACATATGTTTAGCAAATAGAGTGAGACGGGACATGTTCAAAAGAAGTTTGAATGCAGAGAACAATGTAACATGTTTTTGGAAAAGATTGAGAAAATTAAGCATGAAAAAGACATCCTGTCCACCAATGAGTATGAAAGCAGTATACAGGAGGTTGAAGACCAGTAATTCACAAATATTAAACTTAATGGGGAAAAATGTAACCGTAGTACTTAATACAGATCAAATTATAAAGTTCGTTGAGGAATTTAATGCAAATCTCGAACTAAAAACAAATTAAAGTAAGCACATACATTACTCATTAGCCAGCTTAGTTCTCTAAGCACTTTTATTTCTGGGTATCCATTCATCCATTTTCTAAACCGCTTGGCCTGGTGAGGGTCGCAGCCGCAGCAGTCCAAGGAGGGTGGACCAGACATCCCTTTCCTCAGCCATAGATTCCAGGTCTTCCTGAGGGATTCCCAGGCGTTCCCTGGCCAGCCAAGATATATAATTCCTCCAGCGTGTCCTGTGTCGGCTTCTAGGTTTCCACCCAGTGGGCCGTGCCTGGTAGACTTCTCGGGGGAGGCTCCCAGGGGGCATCCTTACCAGATGCTCGAACCACCCCAACTGGCTCCTCTCAATCCGAAGCAGTAGCGACTCGACTCCAAGGTTCCCCCGGATTGCTGTGCTGCTCGCCTTGTCACGGAGAGTGAGCCCAGCAACCCTGTGGAGAAACCTTATTTCTGCCGCTCCTATCCGAGATCACATACTCTCGGCCATTACCCAAAGCTCATGGGTATCTGCTCTTATTTCAAATAAAGTTATTGAAGTAAATTGCTCTCAAGGAAATGTTAATCACATGCATTCAGGAACAGCATGCAAATAACACTGCTGTCCCATTGTGCACTTTACTGATTTGAATAAAAGCAATCTACCGATTTCCCTGCAAGGCATTGCAGGGTAAACCGTATTGTATAGCTAGTCATTGTAGAACATCATTGATGCTTGCTTAGGGATTAAAATAATCCCATGGGTCAATCACGCAGTACACGTCAGCTCTCAGATGCCAAGCCCAGATGCGAAGCCCATCCGCTGAGTCTGGATAGTGCCCGAATGTGTGGCCATGCACAGCAGGTTATGGGCTTCCGCGAGGCTATGGTGCGGGCACCTGATGCCAATGCAGCGCATCAATTGCACCAAAGATACCCCCCTACAGCCTTAACAGACTGGAAGGTCAAGTGCTGGCACGTGACCACACGAACGAGTGCGTGGCCAGCACCATGCCCGGCCGCCTTTCTCTCCCTAGTGGTGATGTTTACACACAGGAACAAGTCTTCATTTGAGGCTGAGTCAACCCAGGGTAGGCCCGAACCGGTTCAAAAACTCGCGAGCGAGATTTGAACTCGGGGTTTGTAGCGCAGCGCACTAACCGCTCCCCATAACATTGTTGTACCGTACACTTATGCTCCAACGTCTATGCTCCTGCCAAAACAAATCTACATTGACCAGCGTGGTGAAGTACCGATGTACGTTTGTCACGGCTCGATGTTTGATCGGGACAGCATTGTCCAGCGTTCATCCTCTCTCCTTTGCGACGTTTCACCTCCCAAGCTGAAGGCATCATGAGCCATTGATTATTCATGGGAAGCGAAACGTCGCAAAGGAGACAGGAGGAACACTTGACACGGCTATTCCATCAGAGCAGAAACATTCTCACGGTGAAGGAGAGTAGAATAACCTCCACGAGCCACATTGAGGACAGGCCCTCGTCCGGCAATGGGTGGACCAGAGTCTGTGAATGTACACGGACACAGAGCGAGCTGTACGCGTGCCTCGCCGATGTTTCAGCTAAAACCCCTACATTGCCTTTGATCTGCGGGTGACTGCATACCTACAGTTCTGTGTTAAAATGTATAATCGCAGGAATCACTCAATAGGAAAGAAAATAAACACACCCCAAAAGGGGTTGTTTTTTCGACGTCACTTCCCAATAATCCGTGCACGTTCGGTGCCAGTAAGCGAGCGGTGCCTGTAAGCGAGCCGCTGACCTGTCACTCACTGTCACCGATCGACCCTTTTGACTTGAGATACAGAGGTGTCTTGGATGACATCACCCTGCCGGGGTGACGAATCAGACTCATGCCCCCCGCACCCCGATTCATGGCCACAACGAAAGAGCGCGGACTTCGGTAACATGAAAGAACGTGGCTTAGCTTTCTTGACATCGTGTTTCGCGAGTCACACGGGCTCGCTGCCAAGCTGCGCAGTATTACCAAGGCGCGCTCCGCGATGGATCACGGTGCAATTACAGTATGGTAATTCTTTCAATTATCTGTCCTTTCTTAAGTGTTTGAGTGAACGTATGAAAAATAAATTTAAACCAGGTTTTGTCAGAGTCTTGGCTCCGTTTTTGCAGGGTGATTCACTGCTAGATACCGCACTAAAATAAATAGCAGAAATAATAGAGAACATTATATTTTGAATTTAAAAGCCTCTACATGCCGCCAACCAATGAGTATTCTATCCATTCATTGCCAGAAACCGCTTAATCCTGTGCGAGGTTGCTGAGTTATCTAATTAAATATTGTAACACTCCACTGTAAGATATGGAGTATTCTATCTATACGTGAATCATCGTGTATTATTGCTTAACCTGTCATACATATGCAATGGTTGCAAATTGACTAATTGCCGAGATTTTACTGCACCCCATGGATGAAGGAGTTGACTATAAATATGTATTCATAAAGGAATGCGTTTATTAATGGAAGAACATAATGAGGCCAAGTTAATCGGGAGCCAAATTTACAATGGTTGACAGTTTATGCCCGCTACGGAATATTCTGTGAGTTACTGGTCAGCCATTCATTAGCTTGTGTTTTGAAATGTGCTCGTGAACAGCGTCCGGATTCCTCCAGAAAATACATTGCCATGATTCAAGCTCATCAAGGCGTTTATTGATTTTTGTCTTGTTTTTGCTGTCTCATTTGTGTTTCGTCTCTTATTATGTGCGTCGTTAATCTTCCGTTTATATAAATGGTGACACCAGTCTAATTGTACGTTATCATTAAAATTGCTTTTAACATGCATACATTGTGAATACTCAGTGCTTGGACATATAATTTGAAGCGTGCATTGTGAGCCTCAAATCAATGTAAATCGGTAAGTTTATACATTTACACAAAATAATTGTGCAATGGTTTATTATATTATCAGTAATGTTGCCCATTTACTGCTTTACAGAAACTGTAAGGAATTATAAATTTAGATTGGGCTTGATGTGATGTTTGTTTAAGCCTTGTTTTTTTCTAAACACATCTAACAACAGTGATAAGTGGTGTCGCCTCACAGCAAGATAACCCAGGTTCGATTCCTGGCTCGGTTGCCTCTCTATGTGGGGTTTGGATGTTCTCCCCATGTCTGTTTGGGTTTTTCTTGGGTACTCCGATTTCATCCCACAGGCCAAAGACATGCTGCCTAGATTAGTTGGCCTGACTAAATTGCCCTCGGTGCCCTGCGATGGACTGGCGTCCCATCCTGGGTATCACCATACCGTGCGGCCTGTGCCTGCCGGGATAGGCTCCGGCTCACTGCGACCCTGCACAGGATTAAGCAGGTACTGAAAATGAATAAATGAATAAATGAATGTTGAACAAGGCCAATTTGTCTTTTGAATTGAGCACCAGTCTTTTTTTAGTTGGCATTTTAAAGAACAATACGTTCCATGCTATCACAGCGAAAGCACGTTGCTTAATGCCAGTGTAGTGTTTATTTTAAATACAGCACAGTCAATGACCTCTAACATGAAATCAACGAGGATTATTAACCAACATAGGTGTGATGGTTGCTCTTCAAATCTGTTTTGTTCGGGATAGCCGTGTAGTCCGCTCTCCCTCTCTCCCTCGCGCTGGAGAGAGCGCTCGACACGGCTATCCCGAATCAAACAGCTTTGAAGAGCAACCATCATGAAACGAGCTCTGAAAACCTACCCCAGGACGACATATTTATGATTGTAAAATCATGATATAATATTCTAAATGTGTCTGATAATAGTTTAGAGAATATAGATGTCTTTGTGCGGCTATTGGTGACCAGGCTTTGAACATTGACTCACTACACTTGAGAATTCGGTTTCATCAGGGGCTCGATCTCAAACCCAGGCGCTCGGCTGTGGAGGTTCAGTGCTCTGCAGAGGAAAGCACTGCTGCTTAATGAAGACCTGTTAGCATCACGATCACGCCCAGTCAGCTGTCACCTTTGGATCCCATGTGATGACGTTTGCCAACTGAACCAAGCGCTGTATTCATTATGGCTGAGCCAACCTAGGAGAGACGCAAAACAAGTGTAAAAACCACCGGCCACATATGACCGGGATCACAACACAGAACGCAAACAAACTGTACACCCCTCCCCCAGCTGCACGCTCTCCCTCACACACACAGGTTCTTAGCAAAAATGATGTTGAGCTAATGGATGCAGCCTTCTAGCTGTCATGTGGTCCAAGAAATATCATCCAAACCTCAATCATGACGCCACGTGATTTACAGTAAATCCCATGTTGGAGTATACCCAGTGGAGGTGATGGAATCATTTTCCAGGCATACGACCAGGAGGAACGGTAATATGCCACCGGGCTATCCACACAGGACACCCGAAATACCTCGCATCACTACTCCGGCCACTCGCCCTAACCACAATCCCGCACTCTGCGCAGCTCATCACAGCACCTACTCCACACACCGCGCTCACGCACAACCTTCGCACAACGCCGATTCTCGGTCGCGGCACCCAAAACCTGGAACAGCCTGCCACATCTATGATGCCTAACACAGTCCCCCACAACCTTCAAACAACGTTTAAAAAGTCACCCCTTCACCTCGGAACCAACGGGTGCAACGCGCCCAGAGAATATGCGCGAGTTACAAATATATATTAATATTATAATAATATTATTATTAAATAGATGTTTGTTACTACAGGAGAAATATACCCTGTGAGCTTGCAGGTTCTGGAAGCGAAATTCCTGCGAAGTGGGCATAATTCACGTCGGCCAAGCCATGTCTCCGCTTGCGGCCTGGGCGGTGGCACAGCTGAGAGCGGAGGCTCTCCAGCCCTGCTCGCCGTGCGTGCCTCGCTCCGCGTTGTCCCCAGGCTGACCTTGCCCAATCAAGGACGGCTGCGCTCTCCGGGGCCCGGCATTGTGTCAAGAAGATGTCTGGCCTCCTTCACGAGCAATAAAGATCCTCAAAGCTCTGGGACAGCGGGATTCTTCTGGTTGATTACAACCCTTTTAAAGCTATGAACAGATTTTTGCCAGGAAGTACCGAGATGATGTAAAACGAACAAAAGGGGTTTACACTTTCTGGCAATAAAACAAGTGTTAAGATCTTAAATCACAAAGTAGACACCTGCCACAAGATGTCAAGTTTGCAAAAAAGCCACACATGCCTTTGGCGACACATGCAAACAAAATGCCCTCATAATGTATGCGTTGTCCTTGACGTTGATTGGCCCACAGAGAGGGTAAAACCTTTTCTCCGTTTACACCTTTTTGTACAGTTTGGCAATTCGTAACAAATTCAGACCAAATGTCTGTTGTTCTTTTTGTTGTTATAAATGGAATCCAGTGTGTCTAAAGAAGAATATAATGTTTCAGTCGCACATAATTTAAACGTGTGACGGATAATAGTTCAGCAAGAGTGTCATGCGCCTGTTGTTAAGATTGATAAATGTTCCGCATCGGCGTGCACCGCCTATTGGAGTACGCGTCACCTGTGTGGCGGACTGAAGCCTCTTGAGGAGGTATGTGTGGCGAACACCTCCCCTGGGCGCGGGTGTTCTGCATGGCTGCGATGGAGGCGAGCATGTGATGTATGTTGTGCTTGGTTATGTTCTCTTTCAGTAGCCATTGCACCAAACTCTTTCAAGTATGATGAATTAAAAAGGACATAATATATATCCCAACCCCCTGAGGCCATCGGGTGGTAAGAGGGTTGGCTCCTGCACTCGGTCAGACACACTTCTTCCACTCACCGTTATGCTCCCTACTATGCCCTGGGCCACAGTATATTGCTTCTGGGTAATTTAATAAGAGGACTTCAAAGGCAGCGTGAGCACGATCATTTTCATAAATGTCCCAGGTTCACAGTGCACTGTGTCTCGGGCTATAAATTCATTTCCCACTGCAGTAAAAACACAATTGCAGAGTTTTGTCACTGTAATTTCATTTACATTTTCTTAAATGCCCAAATGTGAATTTAAACACAGAAGGGCTTGCATTATGGTCTTGATGACAATAACGTTTAGCCTCATTTAATCACCGCTAAGTATGTTTTGAGATATGTATTCACTCCCAATACATAACAATACTGTAATCCAATCCATGATGCATTTATAAACTGGTTATAATTTTATTAGGCATATTCATGGGCTTTTTTATGTTGACATTTATATTCAGAGGGAAAAATGTTCCAGAACATATGGGCTTGAAATACAAATTACCCTTTCAAATTACATACACAATCAACTACTAAACAAATTCTAATTCCTGTCCAAACGAATCAAGGATTACAGATTTGGCCTATTTTGGAAGTGTTTCCTTTTAAAAACATTTTAAAGCTCTCAAAATATAGCGAGTTACAAGTTATAATGTAACGTTCACAAGTTGCTATGCTTTGACGTGATTTGTACATTTGTTTTAGCAGTAACGAAGGCATGCAAATTGCGTGTGCATATTCATGAAGTGCAGGCGATATGTCGAGACTGCCTGGGAATGTGGGGGCGTGGGAGACCTGCTTTTTGGAAAATAAAAGGAGGGAAAAAAACTAATGCAGTTCGACAACAAGCGCCCACATATCTTTGGTAATTTAAATTCATCCTGCATGCTTGCATACAAGCATTCAAACCGGCACACAGATGTGTATATGCTTAACAGTGAAACGAATTTGTAAACTAGGCGGTTAACAGTACACTGAGTATATTTGGTGGAACTTGTTTTCACAATAGCTAAGGTTAGACATTCTAATCCTCAAGTAAAGACGTATAGGTTTAACATGAGCGTTCAAAAACACTCGATTTAACGTCGCTTTGTGCAGCGATAATATAACGATTTGTGACATTAGTCAGCGAAGCGTAATCTGCCGACGGCTCCACACCGCTTCAACGAAGACTTGGTAAGACCTCGGCGAGAACGAGGCGTTTCTCCATCCGGCGGAGCAGTTGCTTTGCTTCTGCTGTGACCCAGAGAATGTCACTGTTGCTCTGGGCAGCTACTCTACGTGTACTCTCCGGCTGTGGCAATAACTGTCGACAAAGATCGATGGCGATTCTAAAATCCTGCAGCCGAGTCTGTGTGAGACTCCTCCACTGCTTCCCCTGCTTGCCGTGGTGCGTGCAGGGATAGGCGCTGTGCTCTCAGCAGCACTAACACTGCTGGTACTTTGTCTCACAGTCCAGGAGAGCCTCGACATAAACGTCTTGCCTGTCTGTCGATTCCCCCCCGCATAACCGGTTCCTGGATTTTCCCCCCTAACCGGTTTGCAGATTTCCCCTCTAACCCGTTCGCAGATTTTCCCTCTAATGCATCCATCCATTATCAATTTTCAGAAAACCACTTAATCCTGTACAGGGTCGCGGGAATCCCGAGCCTATCCCGGCAGACACAGGGCGCAAGGCAGGGCTATACCCAGGACGGGACGCTAGTCCATCACAGGGCACCGGGGACAATTTATTCCGCAGGCCAATTAACCTATGCAGCAGGATGTCGTTGGACTGTGGGGTGAAACCAGAGTGCCCAGAGAAAACCCACGCGGACACGTGGAGAGCATGCAAACTCCACACAGAAAGGCACCCGAGCCCGTAGCCGTTGCCCTCTAACCGCGTCGTGGGTTT
>JAZEWU010000002.1:555805-577789 GCA_036362915.1 Geotria australis
TGGTGTCTAGCAGTAACTGACGGCTGCAGCTGAATCTTGATGAAGACGTAGACGTAAAAAAAAACGAACATTAAAAACATGAAAACACCGTACTTTGGGTCTGAGAGTGGCTGCAGCGTAGGGAACGCGCCGCCATTGTAGCCCCGGGGGAGGGGCTACCCCCTAACCCGTTCGTGGAATAGTCTCGGCGCGAGCATTTACCAAACGGGGGTTTCCAGCAATGCAGCCCTTGCGGTCGACGAGGGACTGCAGTGCCGAGGTTCAGGTGAAAATCGAAGGGCACGTAGCTTTCTTCATTTGCTGTCTTTTCGGCAATGGAGGCAATACATCTTATTGTGTTTACACAATATGTAAACATTCAGCGAATCATCATCATTAGCTTAATCCTGTACAGGGTCACGGAGGGCTGGAGTCTATCTTGGTTGACAAAGGACATAAGGCAGGGCTATACCCAGGATGGGCACACTTTAGTCAGCAGGTAAATTAACCCAGGCAAGACGGTGGGAGGAAACTATAGTAACCGGAGAAATCCCAGCGGAGCTCGGAATCAAAGCCGGACTCTTCTTGCTGTGAGACAGCAGCGCTACCTGCTATGCGAACGTGCCACCCACATTGACTACATATGTCTGGTAATTGTGTTGAAAAAGCAGATCCATCTTCTTGGATGATGCCAACAGATCGTGAGCTGTCCCGTTTCCCATCGCGTAAACCGCACCTTTATTCCGGTAACCCTTTTCCTTTTCATCGTCACTTGTTTTGACATTCCCTCCACTATTTCTATATTTATTCTTGTGATGTTGTCTCATTTGGACACAGTATCAATCCGAATCGCAAATGTAACTAAGCAGTTGAAATCTCAACACTCCAATTGTGTGCCTCGATGTCACCGCAGCGCCGGATGAACACTTATCTATCTCTGCTCGCTGTTCCATCACACACACAATTGCCTTGTGAAAAGCGTTCTGCAAAACAAAACAGTTTGTTTTATAGGCAGGATAGGATTACTTCATTGTTTACTTGGTGTTTTGTGGGGGGGCAGGTGGCGTCCTTTTCATCCAGACATTTTATTTATAATCGCGTGAGGTCATATTTGCGACTCCGTTTGTACCTTCCATCTGTACACGCATGGGCATGCTGTGTGTGGGCACAGCGTGACGTGACACTCTGCACACGAGCATCACTGCGAGTCCTTATGATGCCGTTTAAGCTGTGTCGATTTAGGTGCCTACAAATGCACGGAATATAAACATGCTAAAACGTGCAAGATACTCCATTAATAGACCATGAGAGCAACGACAAAGATAGCACGTATAGCCTTAACACACTGTACGGGCAAGTGCCGTTAGCGAGCACCTGTAAAGGTCGACACGGCACAGGAGGAGGTGGATGACCAGCACCACGGCCAGCCGCCTTTGTTTCTATAGAAGCAATGTTTGTACACTGCACGAGGTAAAATATACAAGGTTTCACCTTTTCTTGCAATGAGAGAAGTGTAAACCCTTGTAAAAGGTAAAACCTTGACCATGTTACATTATTTGTTGATTGGCAAAAAAAAGGTGCCCATAGACTGCACTAGGTACTCGTTTGAGGCTGAGTCGACCTAGGGGGGGCCCAGGACTGGTTCAGAAAATCGTCACTGGTGTTGGCCGTGAGCGGGATTCGAACTAGGGTCACCAGGCTTGTAGCCGAGTGGGCAAACCACTGAGCCACCGCTCCCATGTACCATGAGAGCACGCACTGTGTCATGTACACGTCACTGGATGTATAATTATGTAATGTATGCATTCAAGGTAAGTTAAACATTTCCAATTACAAACAAGTAGTGGATGACACTTGAATTTATTTTTTCACCGTTTCAATTCGGAAATAAATTGCAGCGGGGTTAATTATCACACGCTTCAGTGATTAAATGCATTTGGGGAAACTGAATAACCATAACTATTACGTGATTTATTGCGTTAGCTGCATCAAAGGTGGCCTCGACGAATTCACTCAGACACATGCACTGGCACAATCGCATTTTACGTTCTCGAGTTGCAAGAATATAACGCAACTTGTCAATATTATATGACCTGGGGTGGCAAGACCTATTTTTCTTACACATTCTGCTGAGTTTCTTACACGATGTTTTATTAAACAAAGAGTGCCAATTTTCGTCTAGCAGATTGCCAACGTGAAGCAAACAAATAATGCTATGGCGTACGATTAATCAAGGTAGAAGCGTTCACGTCGCGATCCCTGTCAGGTAGTACTTGGTATTGCCTGCGAATTCTACCAAACACTTCGAAGCCAAGCTGAAAGACGACGATGTCCAGAAGCTAGCCATCGTGCTTCGAAGAATCGCAAAGAAGAAGAATTGGAAAAACAACAAAAACACGCCAATGAAAACTCACGGCGTGTTTAAATGTGGGGAAGGAGCGAATTAGAAACGGAACTGTTTGCGCGGACAAGTAAATAAGTACAAATTCTTAGCAAAGCGTTCTACAATATGATAACGTGACCAGTCACAGCCCATCATCGGGTTGTCACCGAAGTTGCACGTTGTCAGCCGGTGTCAACTTCAGCCGGGAAAGTTCTTTGAGGCGTTTGTGGTTTGGCCGTCGCCAGGCCACGGTGCTTCCCGGCCCATCCATTGTCAAAAACCGCTTAATCCTGTACAGGGTCGCAGTGAGCCGGAGCCTATCCCGGCAGACACGGGGCGCAAAGCAGATGGGACTCCAATCCATCACAAGGCACCGGGGGCAATTTAATCCGCAGGCCAATTAACCAATGCAGCAGCAGAATGTCTTTGGACTCTGGGAGGAAAGCGGAGTGCCCGGCACGTTGCGCGGGTGACTATGGGGATGAGTGGAGTGTTCCCCGCCCCACAATTAGCTTAGCATGGCCGAGAGGCGAGCCTATTGACTCGCGGCCATGATTTGTGAATTCATGTCTGGGAGCAAGAGGCCAGGAGGCGGGCAGACTTCACTCCCGTAGGCCTCGCCTCGAATTTGTCGCAGGGAGAAGTCGGCGAAATAGTAATTTAGGAGAAGCGGCCCTCAGCAATAGCTTCATTTAATGCTTTCATAGACAGCACTTACATAATAGGCAAGCACACATTTCACGTACTTTGTTACACTGATGCATTTACCGATTCCAGCGCTCGGGAAGAATTGTGGACCGGGGAAAATAAGACGGGGTATTCGAGGAGATGAATTGTAGTAAAGCTGAGCGTATCAAGGAATACGTTTTTGAAGTAATATCAGCTTCACTAATGTCTATCTGCTTTAATGGTGTATGGCTAAATTGATACCTTGATATGCTCAGCCAATAATAACGAAACAATTATATTGCCAGCTAGCAACCACACCGAGCAGCCAGTTTCACTGATCAAAGGATCCCACCCATTCTAAAACAACACGGGCAGAAAGAAAGCAACCTCTTACAGGAGCAAGACCAGAGAGCCACCTTTGAAGCTTGCGGGCGTCATCTGAGGGGATTGGTGGAGGCCACACATGAAGGCCCCTTTGTCGGGTGCCACGTGGACACAGAACACACATCTACAACTCCGCTCAATCAAGTTACACACTCAAACGCCTGAGGACACTTCAAACGCGGGAAGCGAAACGTCGCCAGGGAGAGCGGGAGCGCGCTCAGTGACACGGCTATCCCGAAAGAACAGCTCTGAAGAGCAACAATAAATTATATTGCCATCTAACATTGAAAAACGATGCACGTCGTTAAAATACTACTGGATAATGTGGAATATGCGTTAAGTGAGTAGTAATAACGCGTAACAGTTTTGACCGTTTGGACCCATCATTGGTGAACTACTCGCAGTATTATTGTTCACTGCGTACGACACATGGGAAGCAGGTTGTTGTTGAACTGTAGACCTTAGGAACCTCATAGCAGGGTTAAAAAAACAAAACACCTTATGGCATCATTAATTATAAGAGCAGGACATTGTGTGGAAGTGCCATAACCCACATCTTTTTAAATTACCCTCCAACAAAATGATGCGTCTACCGTTGGCCAGCTCTCCTTTGAGAAACAGATAATGAATCTCAAATTGCATCTTACCTGGAAAAATAAAGGCCATCGGTCATTAAATTGATCAATTATACTTCAACCAGAAATAATTGGCCTCCATGAGCATCATTGTAATAATTACGTACAGTGCTTCAACACCCTTTCTCATTTTAATGAGAGTTTGACGCTAGCTTGCAGAACTTAATCATTTACTGAAGGCCAATTAACGACTGTCTGCATATGTATAATAAATTAGATATCTCTACTATTTCTTATGCACATAACACACACATCACATTAATAGTCTCTCATGGAGGCCATTCTAAAACGTATGAAGCATTATAATTATTTAGAAAGCACACAAAAATAAAGTTGTAGAGTAAACAACAAAAACACATCCCGCCATGAGCGCGTCGTGACCGGTGGGCATGCGTCGACTGCACGAGTCTCGAGGAAGCCACGGTTTGGGGCACTTGTATGATCATAAGCACCTGCGGCCACCGTTGTCCCCCCATGCACTCACGGAACACGGTACTCAAGCAAGGTTGGCTTGGCACAACGAAGGCCTAGTCAAATGCGTGTCCTGTCATTCGAACAGGTGCAGAGCAATGGGCGTTTTGGAGGAGGGAGTCACCCCATGCTATGGGTGCTAATTAATCAGTATTAGTACCACAGAGTCAGCAGACTGCAAGACAAACAATGTATAAACGTGAACACTCGAGCGTATTACCTCATTAAACCGCCTGCAGAAGTGCGTGGAAAACACTTGAGAGAAGAAATACTCAACAATCGGGCTATCCCTGAAAACCACACTTGTCGTGCGTCTCTTCACAGTCAAGGATTGAACCCAGGTCATTGACGTCATAGCGTGGACACACACACACGACAGCGTGTCTCTAATGTGATCACACAAACCCGAAATCAGCAGCAGTTGCTTTGCTCTTTCGATTTTATTATTTTCAAGGATGTGAGCTCTTAGCCATCCATCCATTTTCAGAAACCGCTTAATCCTGTACAGGGTCGCAAGGCAGGACCAAACCGAGGATGGGACGCCAGTCCATCACAGGGCACCGGGGGCAATTTAGTCCGCAGACCAAATAACCTATGCAGCAGCATGTCTTTGCACTGTGGGAGACCTTCGTCGTGCAGTGGAAAAGTTATCAGCGGTGGAAATCCGTGCTGAGTGTGTGGAGTGAGGATGGACACTCGCTGATGCATCCCCAGGGTGCCTGAACGCTGACTGTACATTCCACGTACTTGACAGTGTGGATGAATGACAATAACAAGTGTTTCCTTTTGTCACTCAACAAGCCCAATCTTCAATGAATATTGAAGAATATATAAAACACTCGGATGGCTTTGCTATCGCTTCATATATGTAGCAAACACCTAACACGTGTGTTATTTTGTAAAGCCATCCCTTGCTTACAATTTTATTGGTTGTCTATGGCACCCTTAAACATAAAATGCGGCATTATAATGCTTATTGTATAACAAAAGACCGATAACGATGTAATATTTCGTCAGAAACATTCGCTCTGGTAGTAAAAAAAGTAACACTGTGCTTTTAGAATTAAGCTGTTGATCAGACGCATTAACGCACGGTGTGGGTGCTTTTTGTCGTTGGTAAAAGCTATAATAAACACGTAAAAAGCCTCATATGTTCATTCTCTAAGTATGCATATAAACAAAAGGCTATATTTTAAAACCGAGCAAATTTGGCAGATGACCATCATCCTCATCACCCAAACTTTATCATCCAATCGATCCATCACCATGTTCAGGCTGACACCTGTAACTCACAAGTAAACGAACGCGGTTGCATGATTGAACTGCTGTGTTATGCAGGCATAATAAACAGTTCCAGGACATGTTCCGTGTCTATGGGATGCTCTCAAGTTTCTGTGCTGTCCTCACAAATGCATCCGTGACCAAGCGGGTGTGCCGGCAATCCTCCACCGTTATTGCCTAGGCATGCGAGAGTAACATTAACTACCACGCCACTAAATTAACGTCGAAATCCCTACAGATTGTGTTGTTTTCGGAATGACCTGTGCTCACCACTGGGAGGGCCACAAAGTGATAATGAGGTCGCATGGCCATGACCCATGAAATGAGATG
This sequence comes from Geotria australis, assembly GCA_036362915.1. Classification (NCBI taxonomy): domain Eukaryota; kingdom Metazoa; phylum Chordata; class Hyperoartia; order Petromyzontiformes; family Geotriidae; genus Geotria; species Geotria australis. The sequence continues at coordinate 561,938 of JAZEWU010000002.1, forward strand.
CCCTTTACCTGCAAGTCCAGATGTTCCATCGTCCTTTGACACGGCTGAGGTGTTGGGGGAGCGTGCTGTGTGATCCGTGTTTTCTCTATCACAACGATAGGCGTGAGAATGAGCTTTGTGAAGACTGAGAGTTTAGAATTGCTGTTTCATTAGGTCTCAATCAGCTGTGTTCAAAGTAATAATACGACGCAGAGATGATGTCAGTCTCCCCATGAAGGTCGAATACTTAGACACGGCCAGTTATTAATAGACAGGGATAGAGCATATTGTACGATGTTCATTATGCTGATAATATGGAGATTATAGTAAGAGAATTGTAATCACCGAAATCGTTATCAGGATGAACATCTGCAGTAAGAATGGTGAATAGAACGATCATTTGTCACATGCTCAGACTGCTCAGAATTAATATGGAATTTGTATCTATTGCAATTGAAGTCCTAAAATTCAACGTGTTCTATTAAAGCAAACAACATATTGAAGTTAAAATGTCCAACCTGGCACTGTACTCATTTCGAGCAAATGAGTATACATTCATTCATTTCCTAAATGATGTGGGATACTCGCCAACAAATGTTATAAAACGATATTTAACAACGGCGTTTTGATGCACGCTACACTGTGTTTTCTCAGTGAGCATGGCTATCAGCTGGTGTTTTGACATGTGTCGGCGTTCACTGGCGCCCGCCAAGCCGTTAATCACTGCTGTAAGTGAACACAATCATACATTTGTCAGAAAGCGTTGCAGAATCGATGCATATCCATTATTGTTCTACCTGGTTTAAGAATCCCCATGCGAATTTGCACATGCACCTGCATTACATTATTGCAACTCAAATTTAATACAATTTATCATTGACAAATGACAATTTGCGTTGTGTTACTCAAACGGTCAGCAATAAGGCTCGGCTGTGCATTATACAATGTGAGGACACCTGTACAAAAAAATGGTTTTGTTCACTCAAGTGATTTGCCTAAGCGTGAGCAATGCCCAGCCCAAGTCCCCTGCTGATACGTGATGTTTCCCTAAAGAGATTGCAATTTCTTTATTATTACAATGCCAGCTGAAGGCAAGCTACTTATATGCGGGTTCCCAAAATACATTTGCATTAAGCCTGGGTCAACAGTGTTAAAATATTCAGATCCATTTATGAGTTGGACCAAACCTCTTGAGTAAAAGATAACCCAATCATTTCTATAGAAAGGCATCCATTCTCCCATCGTGATGTGTATCCCTGTTTGTAATATATATATCAATCGTTGTTAAACAGGACAGGCGTGTACATTACCATTTCGCACTTTCCGTGTCCGCGTGGGTTTTGGCCGGGCACTCTGGTTTTCTCCCACAGTCCAAAGACATGCCGCTGCATCGGTTAATTGGCTTGCACAATTAATTTCCCCCGTATCCTGTGATGGACTGGCGTCCCGTCCTAGGTATAGCTCTGCCTTGAGCTCTGTGTCTGCCGGGATATGTTCCAGCTGACCGCGACCTTGTGCAAGAATAAGCGGTTTCTGATAATGGATGGATGGATAGACTTTCCAACTTACGCACATCAATCGGATAGCAAGTTTCTTTAGTGGGAGCACGGTTTTAAGACAGGCCACGGTCTCTTTGGTGTCGCAAACTTATACTTCGCTCATTCATCATGCTCATTGACACTAACTGCAAAGTGCCTATTTTTTGGAAAATTGTATAAAGCGCTTAAGGACCCGTGCTTGAGCCGTAATTTTCTTTGGGGTTCAAGGTACGAAGCCTCCCGGACCGTCGTGTCAGAGAAAATAACTGCTGGAGGCTGAAACAAAAAGAGCGGCAAGGGCGAAGCTGCTTGTCAATTTGTTTTCATACCAACAGTGCGTCCACTAGAAAGACGTTATTGCCATTACGATTATTCATCAGTAGGGTGGGCACTGTCTACGTTTGTACATTATGCTATTCACATTGTTTGTATAACCGACGTATGTAATGGTGTTGTTTATTTCTGGTGCAAATGGAAACTATCCAGGTTGCCCCCTCCCTCCCCCAATGGTGGGGGTATTGAAGTAGAATGAAGCAGAATGTCACGGTCGGATGCCCTTTCTGATGCCAATCTCGTTTAGTCGGAAGGTCTCCAGATCGCTACTTGTCTGGAACCTCTCTCCAGACCTGTTCACCAAGGGAGACCTTGTCAGGAGTGCTAGCCTCCAGACCTGTTCACCAAGGGAGACCCTTGCAAGAGTGCTAGACTCCAGACCTGTTTACAAACAGGAGACCTTAGCAGAAGCGCTGGACTCCAGATGACACAACTCATGGGTTCATTGGAACACGCAAACCCCTCCACCACGATATGATCCATGAGGGGCCGTATCTAATGCTATAGGTAAAAAAAAACAAGGTGTGTGCAGCCCTGAAAGTGCTTGCCCACGCCACTGATGGTGAAAGGGTTTCCACGAGATGTAGTTCTAGAGTGGAGTGCCCCTAATGAGAGCTTCTTGGAAATGAGAGCTTCTTGGAAATGAGAGTTTCTCGCGTTCGTGCTGGTCAGACGTCGTGTAGAGGTGGTGCTGACCACAGCATGACACCCACCACGTTTATTCGATTCGATTCTTCGAAGCGTGATGGTTATATGACAGTTTCCCATTGCAACAAGTTGTTCTTTAGTTGCAGACAGCCCGTCAACATTTAGAGATATAATAGTCAGTGCTGGCCTGAAAGGCGGGCAATGGCCTCTCTTCTTGCTCTACACTGAGGGGCTTCTGGTATCTGTTGAGCTTCTGGACATCGTTGTCTTTCAGCTCGGCTTCGAAGTGTTTGGTAGAATTTGCAGGTAATACCAAGTATTACTTGACAGGGATCGCGACGTGAACGCTTCTACCTTGATCCCCACGTGACAACGTACACCACGTGACACGTCATCAACCCAGGACTATGTTTGTCGCATTTCTGCGATTTCGTGGACGGAGTGGGTTAAATGGTTGAAGATTGCCCCATATTCAACATTATTACTGGGAGATCAAACCGGTCACCATTGGATTACCGGTCCACTGTGCCACTCGTCACAGCACTAAAGCAGCACTCCACCCGATAAAAGTAATTGCTAATAAATTATACATTAATTATTTACATACACTATACATCATTTCTAAACTAACGGGTTGCATTCAGTTGTTGAGATGCTCATAAAACCACAATGATTGAAACGCTTTCGACGTGAAGGAGTAAAATAATGTTACTAGTCACAAAAGTAAAACCGTTATATACACAGTAATGTGGCGATTAAATCTCGCCTAACACCATAGTCCGTGCGACTGAACTCAGGGCTTATGTTATTTGTAATCGAAGCGCGCATTTAAAATGCAAACGCTGCGAAGAGCAAAGAAAATTAAACGTGTGCTAAAAATTGAGTTAGTGACGATTTGCAGTTGTCATTTATGGCACCTATATTCAGGCCCAATTGATGTATATTTGTGAAATCACAACACGATGTTTTCCTACAGAATGCACATCCTCTGCCTGGGGAATTTAACCAGCACATTCAAATACAAACTCTGCCATAGATTGCTGCTATTTGATGGTTGTGCCGTGTCTGGATCAAGACTTCCACCGGAGCGTCATAAAATGTCAACATTTCAAGACAACGTACACAGAATTCTGCTACAATGACAACAATGGGGATGCTTTTTATTAATTCAAATCGCATTGGGCACAAAGCAAACCATAGCGCTACAATTTGCATGGATATTTCCTTTGCTTGTCAGACTGATTTTTTTTTACAGATATGATTGATTTCCCTCTACATTTTTTTTGCCCTGCATACAATTTAAAAAAAACATTTGGTCTATATGTTGCAGGTGAAGAATTTTGCAGGAGAATGTTGTCTCGAATCCCGGACAAACATATTCCACTGCATCATCATCAATCAAACAGCCATGATCAATCCACTGCTGGATAAAGGCATCTTCAGGTCATCGCCATCCCTGATAGTTTTCCGATGTCATCATTCATCTCGGTCCTGCAACAATCGTTTTCTTTGTTCCACAAAGAAAATTATTTGCCTGGGAATGCCTGGGCATCCCTCAGGAAGAGCTGGAATCTGTTGCTGAGGAAAGGGATGGTCTGGTCCACCCTCCTTAGACGGCTGCCGCCGCGACCCTCACCAGGACAAGCGGTTTAGAAAATAGATGGAAGGATGGACAAAGTTATTGTAATGATGGGATAGCCTTGTCGAACGATCTCCATCTCTCCTTCGCGACGTTTCGCCTCCCACGTTGGAGGCATCATCAGGCGCGATGCCTCCAAAGTGGGAGGCGAAACGTTACGAAGGAGAGAGGAGGAACGCTGCACACGGCTATCCCGAAAGAGCAGCTTCTGAGAGCAATTCTCATACACCGAGCCCCCTGTGGCAGATAAAATGTCAACCACTTTGAGGGGAAGTCTAGAGTGGTTGTCCTATAGATGTTATATAGATGTCATAGGAACGTAACATTTCACCACCGACGACGCATTGCTGTAAAAGCTGGTGATTAGCACCCCTCGATGCTCGTTTTAACAGTGGGAAATCAACTTGACTTTGACATCCTCTACGCAAGAGTTGTACCTCCACAGTTGCATTCCAGTGAAGGGAGCTGTAACTTTCTCTGCTGAGACTAGCAGTGCTGTTTTTGCAATGATGTTACTTTGCATTGTGCTGCCGCCTCACAGCAAAAAAGGGCCTGGGATTGGTGCCCGGCTCTGGTGCCTTTCTTTGTGCAGTTTGCATGTAGTCTCCGTGTCTACGTTGGTTTTCTCCGGGTACTCCGGTTTTCTCCCACTGGATAATTGGCCTGCTGATTAAATTGTCCCTGGGGCACTGTGATGGACTGGCGTTCTATCCTGGGTATAGCCCTGCTATACGCGCTTTTGTCTGCCGAGGTAGGCTATGGCCACCTGCGACCCTGTAAAGGATTAAGCAGCTATTGACTATGATGTTGCCGTGCAGAGAGCCATGTTTATAGATCACTTTAACAGTTTTATTCATTTATTATGGAACAAGAGCTCACCCCCTTGGATCATTCAGTTACAGCGAAGTATAACCAGGTATGTTTCCTTGGGCATTACAGGACTGTAGTGATGTGACACGGTCTGGATCATATCTATTATTCTATTATCATAAACACTGGCTTGAAATGATACGCAGTACCTAAAATATTCTCTTTTAAAGCAAGTCACATTCGTATTCTGTCTGAACCAAACAAGCTACGAGTACCCTGTTTGTAACAGTAATATCTGACATAAGCACGTTTAAATCTGGGAAACTATTGTTCACATTTTCTGAAAATATAGGCTTCACAGGGCATACGAATTTACATATGCGCAAGAAAGAGGGAAGGAGTTTGAGATAAACACTCATGCCTTTTTCCGCCTGTGTGATTGCGTCCAAAGATCCATTCAGTGATTTATCGCCCAATGTTGGACAAGGTTCCCCCAGCCCCCCCCCCCCGAGACAACAGCAAGCAAATGCCTGTGATCCAAAACCACAGCAGCTTTAAAGGGTACAACGCGGAGGCTGGCTCGCCGCAGCACTCATATCCCATTCACGAAGTATCGCGTTGATACAATCGCCGACCTACACGGACAGCCGTGAGTATTCGCTGCACTGCTCAGCACCAGCATTGATGCAAGTCAACTTGCCTGTTGATGCCTCCCGCTGTAGCTGTGATTCCTGATAGATGTCGGAGAGGCTTCGCGGGCAGAGATACGCAGCTCATCGTGCACGGGGAATTTTAACAGAGCTGTCTAAAAAAAAGCGGCCGGGTGGCTCACGGGGCTAATGCCCTTGTCAGGGCACTTGGACGCTGCCACTGGGACCCTGGGTTTTGTGGAAAAATCAAAAATTGGGGTGATCCCTTAGCGCAACGGGGTTCTAGTGCACTGAGTGTTTATAGCATCGGGTCACTCACCAATAACTGCTTGGTGAAGAAGCGCCCTGAGCTTGGACATTTGAGGCAACGGTGCGCATCGCGGGCACGTTGCATCAATACATCCATATACAAACCTTTACTAATGACATTTAATGAAACATTTTACGACAGACTGTAGACTTAAGGTCAACGCTACAGGATTTAACACTTTTTTTTTTACAGCTATCAACGCATAGTTATTTGTGTGTGTGTATATGTGGCTAGCTGATTTAACAATGTGATTTGGTTCTAAAACACAGCAGAAATGTTTTCATCTATAGTCATGTGGGAAATTAAGTTAAATTGACATGGGAATTTCCGCCATTAAACTGCCAAAATAATTGCGGGTAAACACAAATAACCGAATGGCTTTGCCAATGGACTCCATGTATTTGAATTGGTTTTGCAAATAATGAACATTTCCACAATTTCGACAGGAAAAACGTGGGAATTCATGGATTTAAAAAAGATCAGGGGAAGAAGATAATAGGCTTTGTTTGAAAACCATAAAGATCCCATCTCAAACAGAATGGTCGCGGAGGGGTTCTAATGTCAACTAAAAAATATAAATATAAACAGGTAACATTCTCTAAGATGTCTACACGTTTTGGGTCTGAAGACTTCTTTCAATTAGCATGATCAATATCGGGATAGCCGTGTCACTGAGCGATCTCCCGCTCTCCCTCGCAACGTTTCGCCTCCCACGTTGGAAGCTTCATCAGGCATTAGGGTTGTATGTGGATGCACAACCACAGCGCTTGAAGAGGCTTTCACGGCTATCCCGGCTGGCCCTAAAGAACAGCGACCATCATGAGTCAAGCCGTGAAATACCTCCATCAGTGCATGCTAAATATCTATCAATCACTTATTGCATTTGAGTGCGAGGGTGCCGACAATCCAGAAGTACGTGTGCGTGTGTTTCCACGTGGCATTGACGCACTGGTGCAGGCTGTACCGACAAACGCCGCACACAAGCTCCCTCCAGCTTATTTATACTGGCAGTAGACACGATAATGGAAATCCAGTTTTTAAATCAGTTTTAGTGAGCGCACGGGCACAAATCAGGGCTTTACAAAACCGCACTGCATTTTAGTTACTTTAGGAGCAGAAACTCGTGCGGGAATTCTGCATTTCACATCTTGTCGTCGTCTCTGTAGAAATGAAATCGCGGCTTGTAGCATTGCCGAGAAAATAGCAGCAGTGTGTTTTTTTCAATCCTAAACCAGCTTATGACACTATTTTATCCTGTTTCCAAAAAAAATCGGATGCATAGGAATTCCCCTGGTGATTTTCAAATCTTCTGCTTGTGCACCATTGCACAGACTTGATCTCACGTTTATGTGCACACAGAAATTGGTCCATGTGTGGAATTGCTTATTGGTTTTCCATAAATTTTCCAATGGACTCCAGGGTTTGTAGACAAGAACTTCTTTAACACAGGAAACTAACGTGGTAAATTGGTTTCCAATAAAGGAAAGTTCTGTCCATTTTCTTACAGGCGTGCAATTGCTGCTCGGAGAATTGTCTCCTCAAACATAACGCACACCGTTGGGTGTTTATGTCACAAGCAATTGCATTGTATGTTCGCCGAACATGTCGGCATTATGAAACACTGTTCCACTAAGTCCCTTATTATTGAACCTATATTTTCCATACTTTCGCGAAGATAAGTAACAACACACGGCTAAATGTGAAATATAAATACTGCCAGCACTGTATTGTAAGTAACGAAGGCACGTTGTTTTTTTTATAGACAAGAGCGGAGAGATATGGAACAGTCGTGATGCAGTGTGAAACGTGCTCTTGTCAACGTATGCATTAAACTCACAACACTATCTCTGTGTGCTTGTCTACATTTACTCCGGGTTGTGTGTTGAGGTCACACTGCTAAACACCATGCTTTTGATATAATACAACATTCGTTGTTATAAACCCATGTACAAATACTTTTCATTCAGGTTGTAAGGCCCTGTTGATGGACTCTATCGACTCATTAATGGTATCCCACGTTGGACTGCTGCTGGAGCATAGCAGGTCAATGTGAATGTTGATAGAGCAATAACCAATAACATGGGCGGCACGGTGCTAACATCTGAGCCTCACAGATAGAACGGTCTTGCCGCCCGGGGCGGTTCGATTCCCGCCTCGTGCACCTTTCTGCGTGGATTTCCTCCGTGTTGTCCAGTTTCCTCCCACAACAATACAAAAACATTAATATACAGGATGCAGTGTGTTGCAATATGTTGGCGCCGGCTAACCGCCAACCACCTCCCCACCTCTCTGCGGTTTCCTCACAGCTCTGAGTGATTCTCTCTTTGAAGCAATACCTTCAAAATGTAATGAATAGGTGGCATGCGTTATAAATATAATACTTAAGTGGTAAACATTCTAACATAATAGAGCTATTCCCTTGAACATGATGAATTCTGGACAAAGTATTAACAATTAACTAATACACTGTAAACTGCTGAGTAATAGTGCTATATTAGTAAAATAGTTGGTGGCAGCAGACTGTAGTTGAGTAATTTACAATGGTCAGACTGGTTCCAGCGATGGGAATTGGGATTTTTTTACCACTGGCCTTCTGATGGATATGAATCTATTACCTGTCAACCGTTGTCCTGTGATGGACTGACGTCCAATCCAGGGTATAGCCCTGCCTCGCGCTCTGTGTCTGCCCGGATAGGATCCGGCTCACCACCACCCTGTACAAGATTAAGCGATTTCTGAAAATGGATGGATGTTTGCTGTTGTGTAAGGTGGCCAAAGGATGGGACAAAGACAAAGATCTGCCTATGTTAATTGTCTTGACTAAATTACCCCCAGTGCGCTGAGATGTTGTAATTTGCTTTCCCCTCCCCGCTGGACAGCCGTTAAAACGAGCTACATAGCTTTAAAGGTTCCCTCCAGCTTAAATAAAAAAAATACTGATAACTGATCATAAGGTTAATCGTGTATGGTCACTGAGTAGCTCAAGAGTATGTATTAATTGATGTAATTCGGCTCCTGCTTAGCTCACAGTTTTTGTGAAGTGGGTATCAAGAGCCCTCTGATGTCTCGGCGAAGAGAAGCGTAGCGTAAGTGGCCTTCTCTGTACATTCGCAGTAGAAGGCCGATGCGCCTTGTGACTCATGGATCATTACATGTTCCTGTTTAGCTACAATAAGAAAATGAACCCTTTTTTAAAGCGTATTCACCGGTCAAGACAATAATTCTCTATATTTTGTTACTATTTTTGTTGGCATTATTTTTTTTAATTATCTAGCATGATTTCTCTTATAAAACCCTACATTAATTGTGTAGATCATGCATATCGGCAGGAATGAAACAGGGATAATTAGGCATTTGTCGGGTAAAATAAATTCCAGATGTCCGTCTGACGTAACGTACACCCACTCACGCATTCTCCCTTTGAAATATTTTCATGTTCACTCGGTGTGATTGTATTGATGCTTCCGAATCTCATGGGAAATGTTTCCAATATCGTCCCAAGACTAAACCACCTTTGCAGTCGCTGGTGAACATCTGATTCGGGGGTGTACCAACCTGCTCCCTGTCACTCTTCCCACCGATGGAAATTCAAACACAGCCATATGCTTTAAACGTAAACGGATGCCTGTAGCAGCACTACGATCATTTGATATAGAATATAATTACCAACAAAAACCACAATATTTAGAATAATGCTATGTTTTAGTTTTGCAATAATATTGTAATGGATATTTTTTTAAGCCTCCTATTCAAAACTTTTGTTTTGCACAAAATGCAATTTAGAAGCGAGATTATGTTTTGTACGAATGCCTTGAAATAGTTGCGGATTCATTGAACAATGTGCAGACTGCATTTAAAACAGCACATTCCCTTTTCAACACTATTTAGTAAGCCCTGCATGGTGGCGATTGATAGCTCGCTATGTCCAGATTGTATAGCACATAGGGAGGGTCTGACTTCACTTCTGATTGATACATGATCCAAGAAACATTAGAAGGGATTTGGTGTCGCTTATAAAATTGGACAGGTTAATTAATGAAAATTACAAAGATTGACAACAAGATACAGCCTTTGCAATTAGCTAAGTTTTTCTTGTACGCTACATTCGATAATACAAGTACGGTATTAAAATGCATATCAACTGTTTGTATATGTGAAAGTATTTATTTTAGAAGTTAATTAAATGTTACGACTAATGCCGCCTCGGGTGCCTTTCTGTACAGAGTTTGCGTGTTCTCTCTCCCCGAGTCCGCGTGGGTTTTCGCCGGGCACTCCGGTTTCCTCCCACCGTCGAAAGACATGCTGCCAGCTTCATTGGCCGACTGAGTAAATTGCCCCAGGTGCCCTGCGATGGACTGGCGTCCCATCCTCGGTATCCCCCTGCCTTGCGCCCTGTGTCTGCCGGGATAGGCTTCGGCTCACCGCGACCCTGTACAGGATTAAGCGGTTTCCGAAAATGAATGAATGACTCAACAAACGTCTGGTCATTGTCACTACAAATACAAAAAGGATAACTTTTAAACTCTGTGCTTCCCGCTGCTCATCATAGCATCAGTAAGTGCACTTACCAACGAGTGTGTTTTGCACTCTTTGAAGAGATTAATTGCACTCTCAGAGCCACTCATAATCAGCAGCCATGCTCACACCACTGCTGGATGAAGACTTCCCCAATCTGCCGCCCTCTCTCACGATCACGTGCGACGCAACTTCCCATCACTTTGTGTTTTGAGAGACGTCGGACGAGGCGGTGATACGTATTGGGGGATAAGGAGGCCATAGAAGAGTTATACGGTGATGAATGAGGACCCAGACCGCTGGCGGGATTCAGAATATCAGGAGAGGCATTTCACAAATACATGTTTACAATTATATTGTCTGTAGTACGCACGCGTGCTGCTAGGCTTCGCTTGTGGACAAAGACATTCACGGGCAATCTGGCTGTCACTGTATTTATCGGTCTTTCGAGATACGAGCAAAAAATGCAGTCACCGCCATCACACTGCAGGAAAGATCCCACTCGCCGAAATAACTGCTGCTACAGCACAAAACCACATAGACGCAACCTTGTTAGTCCGCTGCTTTATGGCGGTTCTTGTGTAACACTCATGGGACATTAACTTCAACTCACACATCGCGAGATAGGTTCCCATTTGGTCGGCCTGTGTGTGTGTGTTCATATGGAGGAAAGCGTACAGGGGCGGCAGGGTGGTGCCTCACAGAGAGAAGGCCTTGCCCGAGGCGGTTTGATTCCTGCCTCGGGCCGCCTTTCTGTGTGGAGTTTGTGTGTTCCCTCCCCCTGTTCTGCTTGGGTTTCCTCCGGGTTCTCCGGTTTTTTCCCACAACTTAAAAGAAACACTCATTAATTGGCCGAAAAATAAGCCTTAAAATAACAAGAAAATAAAACGCAAGATAGGATTAGATGTTGGTTTAAACGGCAGCTGTCCAGGCTGACCCGCGTTGACCGGCGTTGGCCGGTTGCCCTCCACTGATGGGGATGCGGAAGCGGAAGCACAAATTTGCTGCTGGATGTCCTTCCTGACGCCAACCTCCTTTAGTCGGAGTGTCGTCGGATTGGTTATTTATCTGGAGCCTCCACCCAGACCTGCTCATCAAGAGAGACCCTCGCAAGAGTGCTAGACTCCTGGTGACATAGCTCTGGGGTTCACCGGAAAAGGCAAACAACTCCAGTAGGATAAGACTATGCTCCGAAATTATAGGCACGCTCATTTATCCAACCTTAACCAATCGTCGATGTAGTTCTTCATTTTATCACGAGCAAGAAGTCACGCGATTCCCCCCTCCCACTTTGTGACATTACCGAGAATCCAACCAAGGGGCACTACACGGTATCGATCTCGCTTGCATATGTCCGCGGCGCACACTGCGTCGTCCCTCTGACGATAGAACTCCTCTCGGCCAGAGTCACATCACCGCGGCACGCAAACCAGCGAGCGCACGCTACAATAGCGACCATCGAGAACGTTTAAGCTAAGGTGCGCATGGGATTAACAAATAGAACTTCGATGGTCTGTATAACCAATTACGGTTGATGGCATTTCCTAGACTTGCTTTGGAAGACACCTCGGTAAGACGAGTACGTCTGTTTTAACAGTTGCCCGGCTATTATTGCGGCGTTGCTGAAATGCAATCCGTAAATGATTCGCGTGTTGGAATGGCACTAAATGCCGATGGCTGTAGGGCCCACCAAAGTTTCCGTTGTAACGGCGCGGTGTAATTGAATGTCTGTGTTCTGCTGTGACGTGCCGGAAAATGCCTTGCACGCGAGATAAAGCTTGCCCTGTTGACTTCTCCGTATTGATTTTAAATTCCAATTCTGTCACAGTCACAAACAACAAACTCAGCCAATCCTGTTGTATTATCATCTTCCTCAACATAAGCCACTTAACCTGACTAGCTTTACCAAATTCCATCTCTGGGCCATCTGTGCCAATCCGCACATGTCAGTGATGTGGCCTCCCCAGGCAGCCAGTGTGCGCGGGTGTGTTTTTGTAAATCCTGCCATTCTTGTTGTACCGTCATGTGTAGATTCAGGTGTTTTTAAGAAAACAATAATACGCATCAAGAAAGAGGAATATTTAGTCCATAATCCACAGCCGAGAGATGTTGCGCTCCGTTCTGCGCGTGTGCTTCTCGTTTAAACGCATCATCACAGCTCTTGTACTCTCCTGTCAATCGTCACACTTGTGCAGCTGCTAAATTATTCTGAGCCGCAGTGTTTGTCGTACCAAATGCATAGTTGACGCTTAGAGGGTACAGATGGGAACTGAACTAAAGACACTTTCCAACACCCTTGATTGTTTGTAATCCTTAAAGGACATTTGCAAGTGAGTTAACGTAATGCAAGCCTTTATACAAAGATCCAATTAGAAGAGGGACGACTCCCTGGCAGGTGTTGGGCTGCTGGCTTTATGATCGCAAATGGACTTGTCTAGTAATAGCACACAGGGATTATTCGTTTGTTTGCTTTTCTCAGAAAATGAACTGTTAATGGTTATTGCGTTACAATTGAAGATACTAAAATGTTGTCATAATGCACGTGTCGTGCCACAGTTGTCTGAATAGTTGTTTCATGTCTATTCCATCATTATACATCTATCTATCGTCAGAAACGGCTGAATTCTGGACAGGGTTGCGGTGAGCCGGAGTGCAAGGCAGGGCTATACCCAGGATGGGACACCGGTCCATCACGGGGCACCGGGGGCAATTTAGTCCGAAGGCCAATTAACCTATCCTGCAGCAGCGTGTCTAGAGTGTGGGAGGTAACCGGAGTGAGTGGATGAGTGGATGAATGAGTGGGTGAGTGAGTGAGTGGGTGAGTGGGTGGGTGGGTAAGGTGATGAGTGGGTGGGTGGGTGAGTGGCAGCAGCATCCACTATCGGCCATGGTGATATCACGGCGAGATGACGGCCTCCCCTAGTCTCCCCTGGTCGTCACCATCTCTGGAGGGCCTGTGACGCAATGTGTCACGATGTCATTGTGATGGTCGTGTAGCCGTTAGCGCGCTGCGCTACGAACCCAGCGGCCACAATTCTCATCCGGCTCACGGCCAACACCACTGACGATTTTCTGAACCGGTCCTGTGCCTCCCTTAGGACAACTCTGTCTCAAATGAGCACCTTATGTGGTATGTGAACATCGCTACTAAGAAGATAAAGGCGGCTGGCTGGTTGTGGTGCTAGCCACCCACCTTCTTGTGTGGCGTGCTCGTCTTTGTTGGTGCTCGCTATCAGCACTTGACCCTAAATTAAGTTAGGGCTATACGGTGGATGATTGTCTGTCACTATGTTCTAGTATGGTTGCCAACATTATTCACTAATCTACAGAATTAAATACGTTTCATATGTATGTAGTGTATGGACTCGATAAAACGATTATGAGGTTTTAAGCTAATGCGAGATCAAGATAAAAAAACATAAACTGGTAAATGTATTATTTAGTGCATAAATACCTGAGCTGTAAATAAACTAAACAATATAATCGCGTAGCTTATCATGCATCCCCTCTCTTAATAGGGCATTAGTAATTGGACAAATGTACCAGTTGCCTTAAGTCTGACTTTAATGTATTATTGTTTACACAAACGTGAAAACAGCAACTGGCGCTCTCTACGTATGCCCTTCGTGTGGATACTACACATTCCGCGCAAACGTAATGTTGTCACGAGAATGTTAACTTTCCTCCACACATGGACTCAGGGAATGTAATGAGTGTTCATCTATCAGCACAGTTAATTTTGGAAAACATTTTTTCTTGATTTTGTATTTAGATAAAACGCACCCCAAAGACACAGTCGACTTAAACACAGGCAACCCGACAGAAACCGTTCTTCATAACCAAGTGAGAATCCGGTGAAACTGCAAAAAACGTTGCAGTTGTCAACGCTGCCATAGATGCCACCTGCTTTGGGCCATTCTGCAAAACTGTGCTGAATAGTGGGGACATTAACTTTTGGACAGAATTGGCAGTATGTACATTTTAAAATCCACAATTCCAATTTCACATCAAACAGGCCAGGGGTTCTCAACCTTTTTCACCTCAAGGCCCACTTGGCCGACCTGGGCCTGGTCTCCATGGACCACTAGGTGGCGCTCGTGGCCCACTGATGGGTCGCGACCCACCGGCTGAAAATGGCGGCAATAGGCCATCCTTTCCGAAAAAACACGTGGTGGAATGACGGCCATAATAATGAGACGAAGCTGGCCCGACACGGCATGGTGACGCGGTGAGAAGTGCTCCCGCCTCTGTGTGAAGGTTGCATATTCTCCCCGTGTGCATGTGGGATTTCACCGGGCACTCCGGTTTCCTCCCACAGTCCAAAGACATGCTGCTGCCTGGGTTAACTGGCACGAATACATTGCCACCAGTGACCTGCTATGGACTGGCGTCTGAACCTAGGTATGGCCCTGCCTTGCGCCTTGTATCTGATGCGATAGGATCATGAGCATGTAGAGGATTTAGTGGGTATTGATAACAGCCAGGTCCTGTAAGGATCTATTTTAAGGGAGACCTGCATTTTAAAATAAAACAAATACCAACGCAGACACCAAAATACACACGTAAATAAAACCAATCAACACACAACAATGCATCACAAACAAGTGTAGGCGCACACATACAGTGAAATACACACCCGGGTACATTGAGGTATATTAACGTGACACGTAACAATAGGCGCACAACTGCACTCTGCATTGCTTAATAACCACGTGACAATGATGAATGCGATTGTTCTTGATAGAGGACAAACAATGCAGTGTTATGATTCGAGATGAGCCCTTACAATTATCCGAGACCTAGATTTGTGACCCAAGCTAGAGATCATCGTTGTACAGATTTCACCCCAGTTTTGAAAGATTAACTGGAGGTAAAGGTGTCTTTGCCCAAAATAGAGTTGTGTTTAAAATCAGGCCATCGTTCGGCCATTGCCCGTAATATTCACTAAGTTAAACATTACACGTCATGTTTACTAAGTGCTTCGAAAAATCGCAAAGAAGAAGAAGCAAGACCATTTACTAAGCAAATAATACATCCACTATTTTTCTAACATTGAATTTAAAATTCACTATTAGTGCTGGCAACAGGATCCAGTCAGCAGTTTATATAAATATAA
This sequence comes from Geotria australis, assembly GCA_036362915.1. NCBI lineage: Eukaryota > Metazoa > Chordata > Hyperoartia > Petromyzontiformes > Geotriidae > Geotria > Geotria australis. Next base: position 577,476 of record JAZEWU010000002.1, read on the forward strand.
AATATATCCATCCATTTTCTAAACCGCTTGTCCTGGTGAGGGTCGCGGTGGCATCAGTCCAAGGACAGTGGACCAGACATCCCTTTCCTCAGCAACAGATTCCAGCTCTTCCTGGGAGATTCCCAGGAAGAGCCAGCCGAAGGATATAATCCCTCCAGCGTGTCCTGGGTCGGCATCTAGGTCTCCGCCCAGTGGGCCACGCCTGGAATACCTCCCGAGGGAGCCTTCCGGGGGGCATCCTTTACCAGCTGCCCGAACCACCTAAAAAAAAAAAAACCCAAAACAAATTTGTTGCTGATTTTCCGTGCTCTGTC
>JAZEWU010000002.1:585123-639592 GCA_036362915.1 Geotria australis
AGTATAAGAGTAAAAATAATACCCAAAGCATGGTTATAGAAATGTTCACAGGAGCCTTGGTAATATAGTGCTATCCGTACTATTATATAATATTTATTGTACTGATGTAGGTAATCACGGCTCGATTCATGATGGTTGCTCTTCAGAGCTGTTCCTTCAGGATAGCCGTGTCGAACTCTCTCCCCCTCTCCCTCGCTACGTTTCGCCCCCCTCGCTGGAAGCATCATCGGGCGTTCTCGTCGTGTGTGGAAACTAATCAGTTAGAATGCATATTTTTTTCTTCTCCGTTAAACGAAAAATTTGCTGGCTGAGGCGACGTTAAAAGAGGTTCGCCTCTTTACTGTAGTGTGTATGTAAAACATAAAACATGAAAAACAACCATTTCTGCTAGAAATCGTGACTGTTTAACATGTGTATTATGCCTTAAGTAGTTTTGCAGTGGTCAGTTGAATTCACGGATTCAAAAGCAGCACAAACATTATCCACCAATGTTGAACACACATCTGCAGACAGATAAAAAACTCGGTTGTATAGACAAGACGTTCCACGGTTTTTGTAAAGTGAACCTAGTCGTCTTTGCTCAGCCGAATAGATGTGTGTGTGTGTGGTTCGTGAGCAGCTCTGCATCGCTCAACATGACGAGCCTGCCGATGTTTCCACCATCAGCAATGTCCCTGCTGTTTGTCTACTCAACCAAAACACAATCCTTTTCCGGTGCCCACACAGCTGGTGGATGTGCTGCATTTAATTGGGAAATCTTCAGAAGAAACTTTATTCTTACAACTCTTCCTCTGCATGCTCAGATTTTTTAGGTTGATATGCGTAGGCTTTTGCCAGGCAGGCGACTGAATCAAATGTTGCCTGTCAATAACGCGAAATTACAAAAATAGATTAATCAGCACTAGAAATATACACAATGTCTACGTTTTACAATATCGATTTTACTTAAACGCTAAAATGTTGTGCAATTGTTTAAGTTAATGTTTTATTGCACTGAAATACGTTCAGCCATTTGTCATTATTTTGGGCTGCAATTTAACGCAACACATTTTAAACAAGCGCAAAACACTCGGTAAGAAAATTGGCAAAACACGCAACATAACCTATACCAGTGGGGCTTTTTTAGACAACAATGTGATGAACATATGCCTATTTAACAGTTTTATTTATTTAAATCAGTTCTATAGTTCTCTCCATCTTATTTCAGTACTCTGTAGGATGTTGCCACCCCCCCACCCCCCGTCCCCTTTCTCTAATTAGCGATAACTGTTATGCACATGCCAATAATGTAGAATGGCTCGCCATTGCGCGTGGAATTGCATTGTGTACTCTGGCAATACCCACTCTTTCCATTCAGCACCACGGACAGCGGCCACAGCAGCATGCGCCATGCGCACTTCCAGACTCGGGAGCAATAATGTGGTTTCCTTAGCGCTCTGCTGAACCCTCCAACGGCATGTGCAAAAAACACAAAATAATATTGTGCAAACATCTGTTGCCAGGTAACACACACACGTACACTTTGTGGGCATTAATGGCAAACTATATGGTGCAGCATCTTGCAGGAGAACTCTGTCCGACGGAGCAGGCTGGCGCCATAGCAGCACTCCATGACTGAGGTCGGGAAAGTCGCCTCGAGGGCACTGCACACGAACATGGAACTGTACCCGAGATATTTGAAGCAGTCAAGGCCGCATCTTCAAGAGCACTGCCTTCAAAGTCTGTCAGCTGTGTTCCGGAATGCGATGTTCCAGACCACTTTGGTGGATCAAGATATGTGCTTTTTTGGCAGGAGACTTTGTTTGACATGTCAATCCAATTCCTGGCTTTAGCCACGTGACTTTCTAGATAAACAAGGCTTTACGGTAATGATTTGCTATAATGTTAACATAGCGGCATCATATTGTTAAGTGAAAGTGTGAACAACAATATTAGGTTAGCTGGAGCAATCGTGTTGTAGAGTGTTTTATTTGAACGTTAAGTCAAATTTCTTCAATAAAACTTAAATTCTTATACAACACGATACAAACTTTTGTTGTGTCTTGGTATGACATCACTGACACATGTCCTGGAAGGAACGGTGCAACGTCCCTGATCTGCTGTGGCTTGAAACGTAGTCTCTTGAACGCACGGGCCGTGCTATAAATAGCTTAAATGTATTCGATGTTTCTTTAGCTCGATACACCTATACTGCAGATCCTTGTATTATTCTCACATGATAGGCATCAGTGTATGAACTATGCTCTCTAACACTGCAAAGAAATGTTAATTTTATCGACTGACATCACATATTAATTGGTATAGACACGTTATTTTTTAAGCGGATTCTCAACCTGTTTCAGGCAATCCATGTAGAGAAATGTTCACAATTTCTCTTCGAATACTTGAATACGACTGTTTTGTTCTTAATAGTTTTAAAACAACGCTATATCAGTAATTTATCTTCCAATAAATGTTATTAACAGTCAACATACATTTCACGTTTTACCGTTCAAAGGAATTCGTGAAATATATTCTGCGTCATAAGGTTCCTGAAATTCAGCCCATAATTTGGGCTACGGGCCGAGTCCAAACGTACGCATGTTTTGGAATTCCCACCAACTTCTCTGCAGGACAAATAGATAGATGTATTGGTATTACATCAGAAAAACACCCAGTGAGTTTGCAAGCCCAGCTGTCCTTCATGATAACGTTGGTGACAAACCACGAATAACTAAAAACCAAAAATGTCCAACTGGAAATCAGCGCTGTGCCTAATAAGTCGTGGCGATTCTCACATTGCAGTCTTCCTTCAGGCCGTAAAGTGATTTCGTGCTTAACGGTGTGTATTGTGCAATTTGTAAATTGTGCAATCTCAATTTTGTGTCATTATGAACGCGTAACAATTCTGCATACAATTTCCATAAACGAGGAAATATTTTGAAATCAATTTGTTTTGTCCAGGTGGTTGTTTGCTGATAACAACTGCGAGGTAATCACCAGCTCGCACACTTATTCCCATAGTTGCCACACACCCAGCACATTCGTGTTTGGCAATGAGCTTGGCTCGCATTTGTCCCCATGGGCATGGAGGACTGCGGCTGATCCTTGTTATTAATACTTTAGCCAAGCGTAGTATACGTTCATTCCCCCCAGGCAGTGATATTTAGTAATTGGTACGTGTCAACATTTATTGAGTGTATTACTATTGAACCTCAATGCATTAATACACTCACGTTGCAGACAGGTATGAGTATTGCAAGTGGATTTTGTAAAATGAAACACAAACAGAATACAGAAAAAATCTTCAAAGTTTTACATATTGATAAATTTAACATTGCATAATGTCCTTGACTTTATAGCATCACGATTCCTTCCCACCACCCCAGAGGACTCCATTGAAAAAGACACGTTTTCTCAAGGGTCTCTCATTTGCTTGTATAGAAAGGTCACGAAATAATTTAAAAACAAGCACATTGCATTATCAGCCGCAATATAAACAAAGCGCAAGCGGAAACATTCGTGTACATTCTCGACTTGGGTTCTCGTGTTATAGATCGGTCATGGTTTATCCACTGCTGGCTGAGCCCCTCATCAAGCTCTTTCCATCCCTCAGAATTCCGCGATGCCACAACTCACCTCGTGCCTGTACACCAGCGGATTCCATCGCTCCAGGAACAATCCACTGCTGGATGCATGCCCTGAAGAAGCATAATACATCCGTAAGTGACCAAAAGAGTAGCCGAAGCATATGCAAACTCTACTAAACAATAATGAATGATACATTATTCAAGATGCTTGAAGAAGTGTGATATAACAAACACTCATTTATTTACTTTCAAATGTTTGCGCGGACCAGCTTGGAGAAATAACAAATGTAGGTCACTTTTCCCACCTCCTTTATCCTCACAATTGCCGAGTACGGCAATAGCCCCCGAGGCTCGTAATAAACGCTGTGTGTTGGGACTCCCAAATGACTGGCCCTAAACCAGCACCTCCATCCACTGAGCAGTCCTGACCTTGCATATGCAGTGCGGCAGTGCCTGCTCACGCACACTGATTCGCCTCCATCCGATATAAGCATCGCTGCAAAGCAAATACGATACCTTGACAGCTATGATTTGTTTTAGAATATCAATATGAAAATTGAGTGGAGGCCTGGTTGAATGTAAAGTTTGCGGTGACCTACGTTTGCCAGGTCAAAATGGCCAGGGCGAATGCATAATTGTATTGCACTGACGTAGGTTTTCACGGCTGGGATTTCTTTGGACTGTGGGAGGAAACCGGAGTGCCCGGCGAAAGCCCACGCAGACACGGGGAGAACATGCAAAATCCACTCAGAAAAGCCCCCCGAGCCGGGATTCGAACCCGGGAGCTTCTTGCTGTGAGGCGGCAGCACTCCTTACCGTGCCACCATGCCATATATATTTCCCTCTGTATTGTCCTGATGTGAGAGGCAGGTCACTGCCCCACATTACTGTGTCCTCCGCCTCAATGCATAGTTTCTAAAAAGAATGTTATACATCACCACTTGTTTATAGTCGTAAAAAGGATGTGAAACTATAGAGAAGGTGCAGCCCTGCAATGGCAGAGTGGTGGCCCAGTGTGCTACTCACTGGGCCACCACGCCGCACGGGGAACCCAGTCACATGACCTCCATCCCCAACACGACCGCGGGCCGATATCGAAAGGGGTAACTAGTTGCTGTAGAAATAAACTCTCGTCAGAACATTTCTTCCACGAGCGAAAGTGACGTGTAGCTTTAATTCAACAATGGAGTCACGACGGGCTGGACATTTTTTTTTTACCTTGGATTTTTACGTCAAAATACTTTTGGGTTGGGTCACACAAAAGTGTTGTAAAGCCGCCTTTTACTTTTACGTGACCAAAAACACTTTATTATGCATATTGGTTACAACAGGCTTCAGGTCAAAAGGTACGTTAGATTTATATTCTCAACTGAATGTTCAGAAATAGTTGATACGTAGCGTGTGGCAGTCGCATTATCCCACTAATTGACTTATACATTAATATTTTGTTCCAATGTACAGTTCCATATCATATCGGCCAATTAAGACATACGAATTCCGATTTGAATGCTAGGTAGTGTATCCTAAAAAGCAAAATATGTATTGTGTGGCAAAATAAAATTAGCTCTATAAATCACATTGTTATGGATAGTTCATAACCAACACCAACCAAATTAATCAATGTAATTCAATGCACGATAAAGTGGGTTTTTCAAATCACATTTGAACAGTTATTTCCCATAAAACTAAGGTTAAGTTATCAAACTACCATTTACAGAATTTGAACCCGTGATGCTGCTCTATTCTGTCAAGTGTTGACTATCAGAATATGCATCAATCACGAATAGTGAATGTTTGTACTGTGTGTCAAGGTTTGAATGTTTCATTAAGCTCCACTTTTAAATCTCATTTTATTTGAATTCGGCCTAAATGAGATATTTAACACTGACACTTGTCAGCATTGCCAAATCGTTTATGTGGATGCTAATGTTTCAACTCACCCACATATTTCGGCCTACGGCAGATTTTACATTTAGAAAACACGACATTGAAGAGGCTGACATCTATTGGATCCAAATGGCGCTCGTAAATGCTTTCATACATTCCGATATGTACTCATTAAACAGATAATCAATCAAACGTCATGTGAAAGAAACTATTTATTTTTGTGCATTATAATTGATGCGTGGTGTTTTGGTTAGCGCACTGGACCTGCAATCCAGCGTTTGCCGATTGGATATCCTGTTGCATATTACCGTTGAACCCCAATGTATTCACACACTCACGTTATAGACAGGTATGTATTTAGGAAATTGATTTAGTACAATTGAATCAGCATACCGCAAAATGTATTTGAAAGTTTTGCATATTGATACACTTGATTTACAATTGCATAATGCACCCAACTGTAGCACCACGGTCGTTCCCCTGTCCCCACCCCTCCCCAGGCCCCCATGAGATATGTTGTCAAAAGGGCGCATTTCGTTGTATTTAAAATAATGCAGGATGGCGCAGTGGTAACATCTGAGCCTCACAGAAATTCCTGGCCCGTGGTGGTTCAATTCCCGCCCCAGGAGCCTTTCTGTGTGGAGTTTGTGTGTTCCCTCTTTCCCTGTCCGGCGTGGGTTTCCTCCGAGTTTTCCGGTTTTCTCTCATAATTAAAAATACCGCTCATTAATCAATTGGCCGATGACATCAGAATATATAAGAGGCAGTGTTTGGCAGGTTGGCGCTGGCTGACCGCCTGGCTGACTCGCCCCTCCTCTCTGCGGTTTCCTCGCTACGCCTCCGATTTCAGTGTCTTGTCCACGACCAGGCGTGGAATTGTCCCCACGTGTCATACATTGTAAGACTATTAACAAAATGATGGGGAAGCTTCCGCAATCCCCCAACCCGTCCACCCAGACTTAGAGCAGGTTCACAGCAGCTAGTCGGCAGGTCGCGTGTGGTGGGGTAAAGTGTGGGTATGGCAGAGTAGGCAAAATAGCATTCGACCAGCAGTGGCATGAGCAAGGGATTGGAGGGCTGCACTCTCACCTTTTATCAAAATAATGTTATTACTGTTAACTGATCACTTCACGATTGACTAAATACTTTACGTACGGATGTAGGCTTCTCACGGCTCTATTCATGATGGTTGCTCTTCAGAGCGGTTCGTTAAGGATAGCTGTGTCGAGCGACCTCCATATCGCGACGTTTCGCTTTCCAGGCTTAAAGCATCATCCCACGTTGGAGGAATCACCACGTTGGATGCCTCGAACGTGGGAGGCGAAACGGCGCGAGGGAGAGCTGGAGATCGCTCGACACGGCGATCCCAAAAGAACAGCTCTGTAGAGCAACCGTCATGATATACTTTAAATTGTTTCACATCTGACCATTGTATGCCACTGGTTAGATACAGTAAAATGGATACACCTCCCCAGAGCTTACTGGACATGCAAGTGTCAAGATGCACAAATTCTACTCTACACCGTGTCTAACGTACCTAGAGCAACTTATCCTTAAACGTATCGAAAGAGCGGCCGGCATTCATACACGCATCCAACGAGCGGCATGTAGTTTGAGTCTCAGAAGTAGCCACTCAGTCAGTTTACACAGTTTTTATCTAAGGTTGAAGCAACCGTTGAGCTATGTGGCTCTTTTTAACAGTTGTCCAGCGGGGAGGGGCACGCAAGCCACAGCATCTCAGGGCACCCGAGTTCGCTTTTGAAGCTTAACATCGCTTACCTTTTCACAAATTCCAGTGTTTCACATCAGGTAGAGTCCCTAATATAAAGTCTGTTAAAACGACGAGGTAATAATCTTTACAAAGCTCTACATAATGAGAATTTCTCTCCATGGCGGTTCTACTTCGAAGAGTTATTTTGGTTTTGGCCGCATCGTCAGTATGTGAACAGCCGCTCGGATTTCCGAGCCTGCGTTCTGATCCTGGTGCTTAAGTACATGCCATGACGTCATCGGGAGTGATGCACGTGATTTAATGTAATAATTAGTTGATTGGTAGTTGATGGGCTGTGACTGGCAGGTTCGGTTAAGTGCACGGTCCAATTTTGTATTACGTTATTGCGTTGGTCACCTGCGATGTTAATTGCATGCTATCACTAGCCAGAGACGGCGAGGAGGGATACAGATTAATCTGAACCTGTTTGTGAGAACAAAGCATGAAGGAATTTCTGAATGGATGGATGGAACTTCTGAATGGCTGTCAACCAGATCGCAGTGGAATTGGCACTGGAATTGGGTTATCAGCCGCGCCTATTAAAAGGTCACGTCATATCCCTTTCTTCTTGAATTGAACATCGATCACCTAATAGGGAATTTCCGTGAAGGCTCCATGCTTTCATGACCTTAGCAGACCCATTCCCCTATGAGTCGTGAAATACACAGCTAATTCTGAACGTTTGAAACGCAGGCGCTTCAATTAAAAGCACACCCTTTTTTCGACACATACATAAGTAGAGTGTGCTTTAGCATAATAACAGCGTGGTTTGTATACCTTAAGCGTATATATGGTGGTTTTATTTTGGGGCTGGAAACGTAAATTCACACGCATATATGTCTACGGTGATACAGCAATCATATTGTATTTACTTTAATATTCATAGCATTGCTTTAAAGGGCCCACGTTTGTCTACGTGAGTCGTTCTCTCGTCGAATGAATATCTTCGGCAATGAATGAATATTTGCGCATTATAAATATAAAATTATTATTATTAATTCTCCAGATTATCCCTGGTATATATCGATATATTTACGTATCGTTTTAATCACTACACATTTTCTAACCATGTACATGATGTGCGGCTATATTTTTGTGGATGAGCACATTGCGGCATGAAATATGTACGACAAATGTCTTGTGAAAATATCCAATTTGTACTACTTGATCAATAAAAAAGTACTGGAATAAAAAAAAATACAGCGATAGGAGCTAACATGGGCACTTTCAAAGATTGATGTAGGTGAACTTAAGCAAGAAAGAAGAAAACAATTTCCCTGAACTACGATCCACACCGCTTGCCAATATGCCAGGTATAAGGGTACATTGGCTTTGTAAAAAATCTCATAAGAAGGCATTAACTGTGACAAATCAAGTTAATACGAATTTCGGAAAAGTATGCTACAACGGGAATCATCCTTAGACCAACAGTGCTCTAAGTGGCGACACGCTGTCTCAGTAAGTAGCGCTGCTGCCTCACAGCAAGACTACCCTGAGTTCAATTCCTGGCTCGCTTACATTTCTGTGTGGAGTTTGCATGTTCTCCCCGTCTCGTGTGGGTTTTTTCCGGTTACACCGGTTTCCTCCCAACATTCAAAGACATACTGCTGCTGGCTAGCTTAATTGCCTTGCTGAGTAAGTTGTTCCCGGTGCCCTAAAATGGATTGGCGTTCCATCCAAAGTATACCCCAACCCTGTGCCCCATATCTGCGTACCAGTCCCCCGATGGACAACTGTTAAAAAGAGTCACATAACTCAACGGTTCCTTCCAGTTTCAAAACAAAAAACTGACCAACTATGAAGCACTCAAAGTCGTGACAGAACAGTGAAGGACAATTAGAATATGAATCCGGGTGAATATCAGTCAGGGAATTCAACTCAAGGAGTTCAGACCTCAAGGCAGAAACAGTTTAAGGACAAAGCCATTTGGCCAGTCGCATTGGTGATTGATCGCTTTAACAAACTGCCAGAACCCTGGGTTGTGTTGTGCGGCAGGCAGAGCGTGGTGCCGCGTGCTGTCCGACAAAGGTCAATCCGAGCCGCGCGCTCTCCGCTCGTGGAGGTTAATGATTATTTCAGCGAGAGGAGTCCGCAGTGGCCCAGTGAAGCCATGACAATTACATCACATTTCCCTCTGTGATGATATGCACACAATGGGAGATCGGATCGCAGCCGAAGAGTAAGTGTTGTGCATTTGCCCCCACGTTCACAAACACACACACACACCGCCATCATCCATGGCTGCATGTGCACACAGTAATGGCAGATTATTGCGTTTAGAAATAAAAATTTAAACTATAAACACGAGCTGAATGAACGTGGCAGCAAATTATTTCTGCAGTCATGCGTGAAAATATCCGTTATAACAGTTGATATTCTGGTTTGCATAATCAGTCAAAGCTGAGATCATGACGGAATGCATTTGCCTTGAAGGTACACAGACGGAAGGCAGCAGGGCCAGCTTCTGTGCATTGCAAAGAGGAAGCAGCGATGAATATAGGTGGCTGAGTGGACACGGAGAGAAAGGGGACCACATTGTACACAGGCGGTGCTTCATTTCAAATGGAACAGCTCGCTGGCAAAAAAAAATCAGTTTTTACTTCATTCGATCCATCAATCCATCAATTTTCTAAACCGCTTGTCCTGGTGAGGGTCGCGGTGGCAGCAGTCCAAGGAGAGTGGACCAGACATCCCTTTCCTCAGCAACAGACTCCAGCTCTTCCTGGGGGGGGGGGATTCCCAGGCGTTCCCAGGCCAGCCGAAGGGTATAACCCCTCCAGCGTGTCCTGGGTCGGCCTCTAGGTCTCCGACCAGTGGACCGTGCCTGTCGTCGGTGCCCTGTAATGGACTGGCGTCCTATCCTGGGTTTAGCCCTGCCTTGCGCCCTGTGTCTGCTGGGATAGGCTCTGGCTCGCCGCAACCCTGTACAGGATTCAGTGGTTCCTGAAAATGAGTGAGTTAATGCTAAGCGTGGCATAGTACATTCCCCATATTTTTAGTGCGGTCTGAAAATCTGCATAAGTTAACTGCTGTTAACAATGCTTACTGGTGTCATGGGCAAGTTGCTTGAAGGATTGGGGTAATTTACTCAGTCATCTAATTTTTCACGTAGAAAAAAATGTACTATGGGTCTTTGTTGACAGTAATGCTTAAATTAAGAAAATTGACAGCCTCAGGCAAACTCTTTTGTTTATTAAATTCAAGTCACTTTTTGTCAAAACTGATTATTCCTATCTCAAATTATCTTGTATTTTCAGTCAACAATGCAGTAACTGATTGCGCAGTGCCTCCAACACTGCCGACACTATGGAATATTCACAAATGAATGAAGTTAGCTGTTTTGACAATTGTAAACAAACACATCTGCGTGGTCTATTCTCATTGAGAGGCTCCGTGAGGATAAACAAACAGGTTAAGAGAAACATCTGCAGACCTTTGCTGTCAGGCGCTCCGACTGAATGCCCACGTACGTCAGCACTCTTGGCTCAGAGCTCCCATCGATTGAGCGCACCTGATCTCATAACCTCTGCAGGTGTGTATGCTGTGCAGGCTACGCGGGATCGAACCGACTGCGTACGTTTTTTGCCGCTGCGCTTCCCGAGATGGTGTCAGGTTGTAAGGTGTGTTCGGTGTGTTGTTCGGTGTGTTGTGTGGTGTTCGGTGTGTTGTTCGGTTGTTGTTGTTGTGTTGTGTTGGTCGTTGTGTTGTTCAGGACGATGTCTGACGCGCCATTCCACGTGCTGGAAGCGTGTTCAGGGACGTCGTTGAGTAATTTGCCTTCTCACTCAATGGTTGAACCTGGTCAGCACTTGAATGGTCGGGTGAACAGGTGCTGTGGGTTTGGGGTTGGGAGGTTGTCAGGAGGTGGCAGTGCTGAGTCACCTCCTCATACTCGTCGCTTTATTGCATTGACTTCTATTTTCACCCAATATGCCAATCACTCACTCCTACATTTGGCCTAACATCATTTCTAAAAAGTCTTGTAACTCGGCAAGGATTCCCTGGGTATATAATTATCATCGTTCTTCAGCGGAGCACAACGTCAGTAAAATGCCCGTTAAACATTCTTGCATGCCCACACCTCACTCACGTGCACTTACGAGCTTGTAGAAGGATTGAGGCTCAAATAAATGTCAGAAAATGTGCATTTAACCAACATCTTAGCACAATAAACGGGGAAAAGAACCAACATAAACAATCTATTCGAGCTGAAAGACAACGATGTCCAGAAGCTGACCATCGTGCTTCGAAGAATCGCAAAAAAGAAGAATCAGAAGGTAGTGCGAGGAATGTAACATCTCTTATAACCTCTTAGAACTTAAGCGATTACCCTAATGCAAACACCAATACACAGTGTTGCACAAGAGAAAACGGTCGAATAAGTCTAATAAATCACTAAGACACAAAGTAGCGCAAAAGTGTAACAGTGAGATGGGAACAAGTAGAAGAAGCTTCTTGCAAATACAGTGAAAACGTTTTGAGACCCACATCTAGTTCTCTAAAACGTAATACCAATGTCTGTGTACTATAATATAAGCCATATAAAATGACATAATAGTAAATGTTACTTATAACGCGCACATATTCATTCAATGTCGAAGGTTTTAATTCAAAGAGAGACTGACTCAGAGGTGCAAGAAAACTGCAGAGAGGCGGCGGAGGCAGCCAGGCGGTTAGCCGGCGTCAACATGTTGCCACACATTGCGTCCTATATATTAAGATATTATCAGCCAATTCATGAATGAATGTTTGTTTTAGTTGTGGGAGAAAACCGGAGAACCCGTAGGAAACCCACACAGAACAGAGAGAGAACACACAAACTCCACACAGAAATGCATCCGTGTCGAGCGATCTCACGAGGGAGAGAGGGAGATGCTCGATACGGCTATCCCAAAAGAACGGCTGTGAAGAGCAGCCATCATGATTTGAGCCATGAAAACGTACATCAGTACAGTATTTAAACTATTCATTTTTAGTATCGATGAAATTAACACTGCATTTTTCCGGCATTAAAGGCATAATATTGAAAATGGGCTCCTGTAAACATAATTCTGTCTGTCGTTTTGGCCATTGGGCCTCACTTCCTCTGTGAGTGTAGGTACAGTATAAGGCTTGTGATGTCTTGGCAGTCAATGTAATAGTAGGTTATCTTGAGGTTGCTTGAAGAGGTGTCCAAAGTGATGTACAATTCCCTCTAAATGCATGATTACTCGGTGGATAAAATGTAGGACACATGCTGTTATAAAAATGTGCGGCAGCAAAGTGTCCACGTTGTGGCAGATGTAGGATAGAGAAAACTCGAATCTTTTGATGCTGGCTCCACCCTGGGGTTGTGCATAAAGAAGAGCTCACAAGATGACATATTGAGGACCCGGAATTTTCTTAAGCGCTGTCCTTTTTTCGTTCCTTAAAAGTACTTATTACAAAGTGCACAATTAGGCCCTTTGCTCTGCACCTGAATATTTGAAGTTCAAAGTCACTTTAATTCACAAGCACACTTCCTAAATAATCAATTTCGGAACTTGCTCTAGGGTTAGGGATCTAATTTTGAATTGTTTTTGTTTGTCGGGTATAGGATGCAACGCTACGGTGATTGGTGGTCACCATAATATTGTTTAAGATTTGTATTACTCCGTGACTGTATACGTGGCCTTTCCTCCAACTGATCCACGTGGCCTGGGCCTCATCTGGCGGAGTGGCAATTTGCCGCTTGTTGGTATTCTGCAGGCACACAACAAAGGTTGTGGTCCTTGGCATATGGTCTTTGATCTATGTTCTTGGCTTCAATATTCTGCAGACTCTTGATGTAGCCAAGCACTTTGGTACAGAAGTACACGATTCTTGCAGCCATGTGTTTCATTTTTTTCTTACAATCCCGCTTTGGTGTTTTTTGTATTCATGCTGACGCTGAAGATAGGGCTGGAAGACAACACCCGCCTCAAACCCCTCATTTGTAAAAAGGAGAGCGGACATATGATCCTTGTCGCCGTCATTCAACTGCAGTCCTAACACTTGGCATAATCACAATCGCCATGTGTGTAGGATTGTTGTGCATGTCGTTTGATACGGATTCATAATTTCAATGTGTGGTTTTGTTTACACAATTGGTGGGAAAAGAAAACAGATGACCAAGTAAATTCTATTTAATTTTTCATGCATTTCTGTTTGTTTTGACCAGTGCATTTCGCAAAACTGATTTGTTTTTACTCATGACCCGTTTGGCGATTCTCTCTCTTCCTCGATGCACTGCGAGTGTAATCACCGAGTCTGCTTCATGCTGCACGTTAAACATCCTGTGACATGACCTGAAAAAGACTGGACCAATGTGTGACGGCAATCTCAATAGTAATGTGCCAAATTTGACGACTGATCGTAAATTTCCTAATTGAGCGAAGCTGCTTGGCAACATTGGACCCGACTGTGAAACGGCTGCAGACTAAAATAATCCGTGAAATACAGCGCGACGATTTGATTTGATAACGATAAGAGAGCCTCAGGAAATGAGGTAAAACTTTATGAATGGCTTAGGAGGGGATCCAGAAGTATAGTTGATAACCTTTCACGGTGCATTGAGTGTATTGGAGACGTAAAGACCCGCCTGCCTGGGAACAGGTCACGGGGGACCTGGGAGGGTTGGATATAGCGGCACAGTGCGACAGTGAGATGGTTTATACGGATAGCGCTATTGCCTGGCGCACGGAGCAATTGTCGTCGAGCCTGAGAGTTACAATATATCGCTCGTTGTCGCTTGGTGGACTGGACATGTCCGGGGCCGTCTCAAGTTTCCGAGCACAGCACTACGTGTACTAACCCCCTGGGATTGTACGCTCGTATCTTCTAGTCCACGTTATTATAATGAGATGCGTCTGGAAGAGTACCTTGAGAAACAGCATGCGGCCCCTATCATCGTCATTATGTGCACAAGCACCACCCTGCGAGGAGGCGAGCCGGAGAACGTAAGGTGACCAACAACAACAGCTGAAATCATGACGAGCACAATCCTCGCGGCATTTAAAGTCATCCATCGGCCGCCCGCCCCACGGGGGCCGCCGACGGCACAGGATGGTGCCGCTAGTTGACCCGCTCCTCGGCGAGAGCCGTTCGTCACGCCGCACCGCAGGAACGCACCCAGAGGCTCCTCCAATTAACGCGCGCGGCCTTTCTGCGACGCGCGGCCCCACGTCGCCCTGTTCATTGCCGGCAGCGGGAGGCCGATACCGCCGGCAGGCGACCGATCAGTTCCCGCGGAGCTCGGCTCTCGCGCAGCGGGCGCCGCGCAGAGACCGCCGCGGGAGGCTCTTCGCGCGGAGACGGCGCGGTGCTATGCCGCCACGACCGCCTGCGGCCGCGTCGCAGCCGCTCGCCAGTGGCCAGATTTTTCGAATTCGATTCGATTCTTCGAAGCGTGATGGTTGTATGACAGTCTCCCATTCCAACAAGTTCTTCTTTAGTTGCAGACAGCCCTTCAACATTTAGCTTCTTACAAAAGTAGATTATTATTATAGTCGTAATAAACATCTATCTTGTGCAGCGCTTTGTGACCCTCGGGTGAAAGGCGCTATATAAATTGAAATTATTATTATTATCTATCTGTACTGATGTAGGTTTTCACGGCTCGATTCGTGATGGATGCTCTTCGGAGCTGTTCTTTCGGGATAGCCGTGTCGAGCGATCTCCCTCTCTCTATCGCAACGTTTTGCCTCCCACGTTTAAGCTGGAAGGAACCGTTGAGCTATGTAGCTCTTCGTCCAGCGGGGAGGGGTAAGCAAGTTGCAACAGCTCAGGGACTCCAGCTCTGGACGGAAAAGCTTGAGAGTGACCCTCCTGCAACTGGCATGGGAATCCCACCTGCTGAAGACTTCCCTCCTGGCTCAGATGCACCATGGATTCAGTGGAAGACACTCAACCGCCTGAGAACTAGAACGGGACGATCAAAAGATGCTTTGGTCAGATGGGGCTACAAGACCGGCCCAACCACCTGTGAATGTGGAGAAGCAGACCATACTATGGAACACTGCCTTGTCTGTGCTCTACTACCCAACCTCTGCAGCTCAAAAGACCTTGCGGAGTTCAATGAAAATGCAAGGGGCTGTGTAAGAAAATGGGAAACTGTAATTTAACATCGCGCTTCGAAGAATCGCAAAGAAGAACCGGGGCAAATTTAGTCAGGACATTTAACCTTGGCAGAATGTCTTTGGACTGTGTGTTGAAACCGGGGAGAACATGCAAACTCCGTACATAAAGGCACCCGCGCCTGGAATCGAACCGCCTCAGGCAGGACTTTCTTTCTGTGAGGTGCACTGGTTACCACTGCGCCACCCTGCCACCCATACAGGAAAACTTAGTCCCAACGTTTGTGTGTATCTGTGTATTGACGTGCTTGTTTTTCATGATACTGGCACAACGTGATCCCTGTCCGAAAATAGTCTAATGGGATCATTAGCATCCACAAGGACACCGCCGGCTTAGGATTCTCTCCGAGGAGTGGCATGCTCTGATAAAGCTCGCGTCGCTACGCAGCACCACCCGCGGTGCTGGCAACATTTGAAAAGGCATCAATCAACATTTGACCATCCAAATGGCCTTGTCATTAAACTATCTATGCCTAGGGTACGTCTCGCATTGATTCCCCTGCCTCACATTTACCCACACGTTTAATATCACAATGATCCTACCTGCTCGCTTTGTAAGAATTCCCTGTTGAGCTGTACTTCTAAAAACATTTTCATTGAAGTGATTAGTTGCTTTCTAATATTCATGAAACTATATCGTTGTAATTGATTCGTTGTGTTTGACTCGTTCATAAATGCTCCATCCATCCATCTATTTTCTAAACCGCTTGTCCTGGTGAGGGTCGCGGTGGCAGCCGCCTTACATAATGTGGCTCGATTACACCCTGTACTTAACATTGTGTCACACGTATCTTTGGTAGATGATGAGGTGCGCTTTGTAATATTGACAATTGTTGACAGTCTTTTACGTTGAGAGGCAATGCACTATTATAGGTTAGTCATGATTTTAGATTGTGGGCCTCTAGGCTGTGCCTTTAAAATTAGTAATTTAATGGTCTGTTAGGATTATTAAAATAGGGGCCATGTTACTTTGTTACGAGATGCCACTTTAAAAAGTGAACGGACGACAAGTCAAATAGAAACTCTGCGTCGTTGCTCTATACGGCATTACATTGATATTAAAAAAAGCATTCATTCATTAATTGTCAGAAACCGCTTAATCCTGTACAGGGTTGTGGTGAGCCGGAGCCTATGCCGGCAGACACAGGGCTTAAGGCAAAGCTATACCCCTACTAGCACGACAGTCCATCACAGAGCACCGGGGGAACTTTAGTCAGCAGGCCAATTAACCAATGCCGCAGCATGTCTTTGGACTGTGGGAGGAAACCAGAGTGCCCGGCGATAACCTACGCGGATACAGGGAGAAGATGCAAACTCCACACAGAAAGGCACCCGGGCGAGGATTCCAACCCGGGTCCGTCTTGCTGTGAGGGGGGAGCGCTATTAATCTTCCAATCCTTGGAAAGCAACCAAAAACCTACACCAATGAGACCTCGAAAACGGTGCTCACGATATTTTTCGGAGCACCGCTATGGCTGTCAAACGAGCACCGCTATGGCTGTCAAGCGCTACTATTACGGCCATTCATTACGCTTTCTGAAGCATGCCACCATGCAATCTTCGGATAACTTTATCTCCGGCAGTTTAACCTTTCTGTGGCTTAACAAGACCCAATTCAACGAGCATGCCCCACACGGGCGCCGCGCTCCACGTCCCCTTAACGCCGCCACGAGGCCTTGGTGTCGTCTCTCCAGGCAGCGATATTTCTCTTCAAAGAAATCGAGCGCCAAAAAAGACCATATTTGTCCCACGCCCATCATATTGCACTTCATTTGCATTTAAACTCTAAAATTGTCGTCAAACACTTTTGGAAGTGTTCATCTTTAAGAACCCCTCGGGGGCCTCCTGGCGTTCCATGCCATCGTCTGCCTTGCCTTTGCGATCCTCTGGGCTTTGCCGCATTGGAGTTGCCGTTCTTTATTTATATGTGACAACATTTGCATATTCCCTAATGCATGCGCCCAACCAGCACGAGGCTACGAGATAAATAATGCCTCTTTAGGCTTACGCTCGGCCGTGTAATACATGTTCTCAATGCGTTGGATTGTGGTGGCTCGAAGGAAAATACGTAAAGTACGAATACACTGTTGCTATCTGCAATCAATTCGAATGCCATGCTGGTGCTGGCTAAGTTTGGGGATATGCGACCAATCATATCTCTTTGTCTCTGTTTATATTTCTATTTTCGTCCGTGCCCCTCTGCTACCTTTCCCTCCCTCTGTGTTCGTCTCCTCCCTCCACTCGATCTCGCCCACGTTCTTCCTTCGTACGTTTGTTGTGTCGCAAGAAATGCCTTCTCCAGAGCTTGCAAGCTCACCGGGTATTTTCTGCTGTAATCACAAACATCTCTCTATCCTATCTCGCTTTCTCTCTCTCACCTCTCACCCTCACCCCACTTCCCCCTTTCTCATCTGAATCTCTCTTGCCGCTTCCTGATCCTCTCTCCCACTGCTTGTCGCCTTTCCTCACTCTGCTCTTTCCGTGTTGCTCACCCTTTCACTCTCTCCTCAACATCCCTCTCTCCTCCTCCATCCCCCTCACGTTCCTCCTAATGATGATAATTCATTCATTCATTCATTCATTCATTTTCAGAAACCGCTTAATCCTGTACAGGGTCGCGGTGAGCCGGAGCCTATCCCGGCAGACATAGGGCGCAAGGCATGGCTATACCAAGGACGGGACGCCAGTCCATCACAGGGCACCGGGGGCAACTTAGTCCGCAGGCCAATTAACCTATGCATGTTTTTGGACTGTGGGAGGAAACCGGAGCGCCCGGTGAAAACCCACGCGGACACGGGGAGAACATGCAAACTCCACACAGAAAGGCACCCCGAGCCGAGATTCGAACCCGGGACCTTCTTGCTGTGAGGCGGAAGCGCTACCCACTACGCCACCGTGCCGCCCTTAATGATGATAATAACAATAGTAATATCCCAAGATACCTGGGAGCCATCGTGGATACCAACCAGTCTGACTTTCAAGCGCCACGTAAAACAGATCTGTGGAAAGACAACGTCACAACTGTACTGATGTAGGTTCTCATGGCTCCATGCATAATGGTTGCATTTCAAAACTGTTCTTTCGGGATAACCGTGTCGATTGCTCAAGACTCGCTCTGCTACAGAAACTTGCTGTGCATTGCCACCCGCTTCACTGATCTATTCATTGCCCAGCGTCACTCTGCCCCAGACAGGTCTGAGAGCCCATACACGATCCACATCATAACCAGAACCGTGAAACTGATGCGCTCCCCTGGCTCCCTGATTTGGCGACCATTCTGCCGCTGAATATTCGTAGAGACATCTCAGCCGGTAATCCGGACAGAAAGTCACCAAAAAATGTTTATTGCTGATTTTCCGTGCTCTGTCGTTGTTGACATGTCGTTCTCTCTGCAGCTTTGTGCAGCGCTTTGTGACCCTCGGGTAAAAGGCGCTATATAAATGCTATTATTATTATTATTACGGTTCTCGAATGCAGTATGACATCATGAGGAAGGGTAAAGTGACGTGTTTGTTTATGTCCGAAGTGTATTGGAGCTGTAATGATTGGCAAACATTGCTGGAATTAAACGTTACATTCCTATGATCACTTTGAAGCGAGCTGGCCCAATCTGCTGGCTGGGCAAGAGGGTTTTTGTTCAGATCCTGAGAGCAAGCTTGCAATACTGAGCCAGGAAAACTACAAGCAGACACAGCACCTTAACCCCTTCCTATTGGGTTTCCACCTCGGAGGCACACAAACACGACATGCGGGTAAACAACACGAGAGAGGAGGGTAAGCGTAATTGGCAAAAACCCGGACTTTGCATAACTTGATCCAGGAACACGTAGAGGTTTCTCAGGACAGCTGCTTCCAAAAGAAGGGCGACTGTGGGAAACTCAAGACAGGTGGCAGCCCTACCATCTTAAAATGTCGCAATGTCATGTGGTCAATGAAGAAGAGTGGCATTGTGCTCCTGCGCCAGCTCGTGCCCCAAACAGACCGGCTACAGCAGCACCGGCGTCAGCAATCACACATTCATTCATTGTCAGAAACCGCTTAATCCTGTACAGGGTTGTGGTGAGCCGAAGCCTATCCCGGCAGACACAGGGCTCAAGGCAGGGCTATACCCAGGATGGGACGCCAGTCCATCACAGGGCAATTGGGGAAATTTAGTTAGCAGGCCAATTAACCTATGCAGCAGCATATCGTTGAACTGTGGGAGGAAATCGGAGTGCCCGGTGGAAAGCCACGCAGACACGGGGAGAACATGCAAACTCCACACAGAAAGGCACCTAAGCCGGTATACGAACCCAGGGCCTACTTGCTGTGAGGCGGCAACGTTACTCATTGCGCCACCGTGCCACCCATTAGCAACCACATGTCCTATGTTAAGAAAACATACCCGCTTCACACAAATGCGGTGTAAATTTATCGTAAACAAAAAACCGGCCATGGCGCTAGAGTCCAATTGCTAGGATCGTGCCCAAGAGAAAGCAACAGCTGTCGGAAGGCAGGAATATTACGCGCGGCCTCATGCGAGCTGACCGGGGAAATCGGGGGAAAATCTCTGCGCTCATGTACGCTGGTGGACTCTAGCGCCATGGTGTGTGTTCAGCGGCAGTGGTGGGGAACCTGTGCCGGGGAAAGTCTGATTCGCACGGGCACTGCTGTGTAGCGGAGTGGGTGAGGGGAACCCAGGAGGGGATACTCGCAACCTCGCCACGGAGAGCGGAGCCGACACCATGCTGCCAACGCGCCTCTCTCTCTGCCGGGGAAGCGAAATTTATTTCTGAGAAAAGTCTTCCAATTTTCTTTTCATATCATGGAGAGATGAAATTGGTTTGCGAACAGGTCCTGTGTGGGTTGTTGCATCACAGGATTGTCAGAGGCAGCAGCGGTGGCTTGGCTGGCCCTGGCTGATGGTGATGATGGTGCTTAAATCTTTCAAATTTTAATCTATGTAGCCCTGTGTCTAGTTCCCCGATGTAATAGGAGAAGCCGGGCTCGGAAAGTGGCTGTGCTACAAGATCCATAGGTGACTTGATCCAAATCTGTCGCAATTTGCAAAGCTCACTGATGAGCGGGGATCGGAAATTCCAGACTGGGAAGGCTCTCGTGGAAGGGGTGGACTACGGCGTCTGTAGGTGGCTTGTCCACACACACGGTGCCGGCTCCGCTCAGGGTGGTTTGTGCTGACTTGTGTGACTCGAGACTCGCATTGCATCCTCATTAAAGTCCGTATGCGCTCGATTATTCTTGTTATTCACTCAATCTCTCTGCCTTCGATATCTCTCTGCGGCGACGAAGAGTTATTGCCAGAAAAAGTTCCATAGATATATATTTTTTATTGTAGGGTAATGTTATTCACCGAATGTGTTGAGCGTTTGTCTTTTTGTGCTTATGCATCGCTGTCGATGCGCTATTACAATGCTGTATCTGATGTCGCTGTCAGGCCTGTAGACATGGATGTGGCTGGGCACATCCGGTCATTTGTAGGTGCTCACAATCAGAGCTAGCTTATTGACAGTTTCTAACGCTAAACAAAGCATCGTCGTGCCTCACATTGTCCGAGCAGCACAGTGACTTTGTCGCTGCATGGATAAATTGTATGAAGCCGATAGACATTAGCAATACATGTATTGCACCAGTGTTTTCATGACGTGTCAGTATTCTGCAAAATCAATTACTGTGCTGTCAGTGCCTCGGTTAAATATTTATTTTAGTGTTCACAAAACGTCAATTCTAGTAACTAAAGCAACACAAATATTCATCATAAATTACCTATGTCAATAATAAAACGTTCAACAACATCGCACATTTCAACCAGGGTTTTGGAAAACCAATCGTTGCTAAGAGTGATAAGAATTAAATGTGACAATGCCAGAATATACCGACATGCTCTTTACAATATTTAGTTGGAATTTGTTGCATTTTCGCTTTGAAAGGCACGGAAAGTTACCGGCCTAATCAAACATGCGTATGAGCTTTTAAAAACGTAGATAGCGTTAAGTTGCGAATCGCACGACAAGCTTGTGTCACACGGTGCAATACGTGTGACTGAAAGTATGTAGCCATCGTTTTCCTATTTTCAAAACAACTATAGAATAAAATCCCCATTTAGAATGCATTACTTTTATGAAATCACCTAACGCCCACTCCCTTCCCATGTAGATGGACAAAGGTTATTTGGAAATGATTTATTCAAGAAGCCGTTTGCAGAAACACCCAGTTATCAATTCTATGGCAAGCATATGCAGTAGTATCGAGTTAAGGTAAAGAGAAAGGAACACGGAATTAATGAGATGTGCAAATGATAGTTGCTTTCAAAAGCTGTTCTTTCCAGATAGCAATGTTGAGCACTAACCCTCTCCCCTTCGCGATGTTTCGCCTCCAACGTTGGAGGCATCCTCAGCGGTCCCGAGTTCCGAGTGTGTCTGGGTGACACGACTATCCCGAAAGAACAACTTTGAAAAGCAACTATCATACATCGAACTGTGAAAACCTACACCTATACATACAAATTATAGGCTGGATGCTAAAACATGTAACTTTTATAATTGGCATAATTGCAACAAAAACAAAATAAGTTCTCAATAACTTGATTTTACTTCCATATGCACGTGGACGTTAGTCAATTGTTTTTGTCCCTGGAAATAATATCTATGCAATTGAACATTTACGTAAATTTGAAGTTAAATATAGCATGGTAAGCAGGTAGTGATACAAGCGCTTTGTGACCCTCGGGTGAAAGGCGCTATATAAAACGCTATTATTATTAATATGTTTAACATACATCTTAAAGTACTTTAATTTCAAAACAGCCCTCGTAATATCAGACACATGGGGTAAGTAACCTAAAGTTAGTGCTTTTGGTTAATTATCGGATTATTTATATCATAGAACGAGGATATAATGACACAGGATAACCAGATAATTATTTGACGTAGCTATTGCTAGTATTCAAAAAGGGAGCCGTTAATGGGCGTGGGCAGTACGGCTGAGATGGGATTCTTTACGAGGGACAACAAAGGACGCGTTCGTAAGCAATTTCTACAGAGCCTGAGGATGCAATGAGAACGCTGATGTGAAGTTGGTTCAGCAGATTAGACTGTCGTCAAAAATGGGGAATATTATTGTCATGGGGGACTTCAATTTTCCAGATATTGATTTGGGGCTGATTGAATCTCAGACGAGAGATGAAGGGTTGGGGGTGTATTCTTTTTTAAAGCACTGTTTTTAAGGCAATTTTGAATAGACCAACAAGGAATGGGAGTAGATGCGATAGTTTGGTATGAGATGAGGGATGCCCTGCTAGTCCAGTTTTTTTTCTTTGAAATGATGATTGAAGTCATCAGAGGCATATTCGATTTCACATTAATACCATATGGCTTTAGGCAGAATAAATATTAGCACAATCCTAAAAACCAAGCTTTAGTAAAGCACGCTAAGACTATGGAAATTAGTGAATTGAAAATGATCCTATGGATAATTCTGTAAAATCAATGGAAAAGTCAGTGAATGTGGCCTTCTTAAGACTTGTGAAATAGATGTGATAGCAGCAACAGCAAATAAGATAAAAGGAGCCATAAAGACATACATCTTGGGGAATGTAAATATCCATCCATTTTCTAAACCGCTTGTCCTGGTGAGGGTCGCGGTGGCAGCAGTCCAAGGAGAGTGGACCAGACATCCCTTTCCTCAGCAACAGATTCCAGCTCTTCCTGGGGGATTCCAGGCCAAGGATATAATCCCTCCAGCGTGTCCTGGGTCGGCCTCTAGGTCTCCGCCCAGGGCCGTGCCTGGTAGACTTCCTGGGGGAGCCTTCCAGGCAGCATCCTTACCAGCTGCCCGAACCACCTCAACTGGCTCCTTTCAATCCGAAGAAGCAGCGACTCTACTCTGAGGTTGTCCCGGATTTCTGTGCTCCTCACTTTGTCACGGAGAGTGAGCCCAGCAACCCTGCGGAGAAACCTCATTTCTGCCGCTTGTATCCGCGATCTCGTTCTTTCGGTCATTACCCAAAGTGCATGACCATAGGTGAGGATAGGGACGTAGATTGACCTGTAAACCGAGAGCTTTGTCCTAGGACCAAGCTCCCGCTTCACTACCACGGACCGGTACAGTGCCCGCATCACTGCAGACGCTGCTGCAATCCGCTGGCCAACCTCACGTTCCTGCTTACCATCACTCGTGAACAATACCCCAAGATATTCAAACTCCTCCACTAAGGGCAACTGCTCTCCCCTCACCTGAAGAGGGCAACCCACTCTTTTCCGTGAGAGGACCATGGCCACAGATTTGGAGGTGCTGACTCTCATCACTTAAGTGAACACGTATGTTAAAAATAATATCATTTTTCTGAACAGCAATGACCTATCCACGCCAACACAATCAATGAAACGTCTTATTAAATTTACAATAACAAAGTATTTAAGAGATGTGCATATATGTACATCAGTGGAAGACACTCAACCGCCTGAGAACTAGAACGGGACGATCAAAAGATGCTTTGGTCAGATGGGGCTACAAGACCGGCCCAACCACCTGTGAATGTGGAGAAGCAGACCATACTATGGAACACTGCCTTGTCTGTGCTCTACTACCCAACCTCTGCAGCTCAAAAGACCTTGCGGAGTTCAATGAAAATGCAAGGGGCTGTGTAAGAAAATGGGAAACTGTAATTTAACATCGCGCTTCGAAGAATCGCAAAGAAGAAGACTGCAACTTTGGATGTTTGATTTGCATAATTTAGGCATAATTACAAAAGTTCTAAAATTATTAAAACTTCTGAACTGTATGTTCCAAGATGGTTGATGTTTAATGTGATTTTTTCATACAACACATTGAGAGGTTAACCATTATGGTGATTCTATACACAAATCCTTACATACATATCTATTTTGAACCTTCCCAGGCAGCAATTTACAGGACTTGTATAGCTTACGCCAATATTCAAAGGTTTATATGAAGTATACAATGTATTGACAACACTCACGGCCTAAAGTAACCCACAATGTATTGGTATGTCATGGAATTAAGTAAGGGTCACGTCTACCCTGCAGATGAGTGTAAAGTGTGAAACGACGACCAACAATTATTGGTTACTGGGTTATTGAAGACCAGTGCAGATCTTTGGTCATTCGTGTGCTTGAAGGCTACGGATTTCATGTATTCGTAATCAATCAACGCCTAATCCTGTAGAGAATCGTGATGAGCCAGAGCCTATTCAAGCAGACACAGGGCACAATGCAGGGTTATACCCAGCATTGGACGCCAGACCATCGCAGGGCTCCAGACAATTTAGTCAGTAGGTCAGTAGTCTCAGTGGGGCTGTGTGGGATTTCCCTCCCTCCTATTTTTCAAAGTGCATGCAATCACGTTATATTTCTCGGATTATTTACAATCAGGTGGGAAGGTGAATGGTGGGTGGTGGTTGGCATGCGTGACAATTTTGAAATTGGCAAACTCCTAAAGCGGAGAGGTTAGGATTAATAGCATTAATGCCAAAAATAATTTAAATCAAAACTCTTTAAAAGCCAGATACTTGACTGAATATTATATCAGTACAAGCGTGCCCTAAATGCCCAACTTTACATCACTACAATGTAATAGTGACAGTCTTATATCGTTAGAGAAGCTCAGCAGTCTGGGAGACGCTGATCAAATATGGGAGACCTTTAAGCGAGACACCTTGTGGCTACCTTGGGATCCAGCCCAGGACAAGAAAGAGCTGTGTGACCTGTGAGACACTTCAAACCGTTGAGTGAAGTACAGCCAGGGTGGAGCAGAATTCTGAGTCATCAAGTAAAACCCTGTATGAGGACAAGGATCACTGGGTTCAAGGTATTGCCAGCAAAGTTTAAAACCAAATGACGCTCATCCTGATTATCATTATATGTTAAGGGCAGCACGGTAGCCCAGTAAGTAGCACTGCCACCTCATAGCAAGAAACACCTGAGTTTGATTCCGAGATTGGGTACCTTTCTGTGTGGAGTTTGCATGTTCCCCACGTGTCCACGTGAGTTTTTGCCAGGTACTCCTGTTACCTCCCACAGTCCTAAGACATGCTGCTTAGTTAATTGCCCTGAGTAAATTGCCCCAGTTCCTTGAGATGTTGTAAGCCTGATGATGCCTCTAACGTGGGAGGTGAAACGTTGCGAAGGAGAGAGGACAAACGCTCGGAACGGCTATCCTGAAAGAGCAGCTTTGAGAGAGTGTACACTGTAGGATATATTAACACGTTTTGCTGGCTGGCTGTCTGACTGGCTACCTGACTGACACCTGCGTGATGAAGTCACATGCATACGAAAGCGTGCGCAGTGCTAGTTATATGTAAAATGTATAGCTTGGTACAAAAATATACTGGGCTTATTATACTCCTAGGACTGCTGCCACCGCGATCCTCAACAGGACAAGCGATTTAGAAAATGGAAATGGATGGATGGATGGTTGCATTACTGTGAACAATAGCCATGGAATTGGTTAGACAATTACGGTAGCCAGTATATGTGAACAACTTTTAATTGAAATGTAATTAACAGGTATTATTTAACGAGCTAATTTTTAAAATATTCACCAGGGTTTATGGATCAACATTTTTGGAACGAACTGTGAATATAACGTTACACAATGCATGGCAAGTGTATGTGATTCTAATACTGCAGATGCAGATAGCAGGGTTGAAAGAGCACATTTACATTGAAGCCAACTATACCTATTTAGCCAAAAAACAACCGTAAGAATGGCATGGTAGCCCAGTAAGTAATAATAATAGCATTATATAGAGCGCCTTTCACCCGAGGGTCACAAAGCACTGCACAAGGGCGTCGGAGACAACAGCATTTCAACAACGACAGGATAAATCACAGCTAATAAAAACCAAAGCAACGAAAATTAAATTATTAAGGCTGCATCGAACACACTGAACGGTCGTGAAACTGGCAATCTTAAGAGCGGAAAATTCTGCCAGCGTCCCCTAAGATGGCCGTCACTTCCTTAAAGACAAACACGGAGGGAGACACGGAGGGAGACAGGGAGGGAGGGTGAACAGCAGGTGGAGACATAGGGACACAGAGGCAGGAAGACAGAGAGACAAACACGAGGGGGAAACAACACCAAGAACATATACATAGACACACCTCACAGCAAGAAACACCTGAGTTTGATTCCTGGCTCAGGTGCCTTTCTGTGTGGAGTTTGCATGTTCTCCCCGTGTCCACGTGGGTTTTTGCTGAATATTTTGGTTTCCTCCCACGGTCCAAATACACGCTGCCAAGATAATTGGCCTGACTAAAGTGCCCCCCTGCCCTGATATGTGTAACTTGCTTATCCCTCCCCGGTGGATAACTGTTAAAAAGAGCTACATAGCTCATCGCTTCCTTCCAGCTTAAAGAAAAAATACACAGTATATGCTCACAATTATCCTGACATCATCCACTGAATAAACTATTCTCTCAAGAAAACAAGCAGTGTGAGAGACAGATTTGGACCAAATATTTACCAGGATGAGATCCCTTCTTGGATTAGAGCTTAGTTTAC
The DNA here is from genome assembly GCA_036362915.1 of Geotria australis. Classification (NCBI taxonomy): domain Eukaryota; kingdom Metazoa; phylum Chordata; class Hyperoartia; order Petromyzontiformes; family Geotriidae; genus Geotria; species Geotria australis. Next base: position 612,003 of record JAZEWU010000002.1, read on the forward strand.
TCTTTGGATACACAGCATAGTAACCTTCGATGTGCTTCTGCACCAGGCGTTATCGCGAATTGGAAAAGCATGTTAACACTTTTTCAGAATGCCCTCATTGTGCAAAACGTTGTGTTGTTGAGATTCAGTGTTTAATAGCTTTTGCGAATGTTGCTCTCTGGAGTTCCTTGACGTCAAACTTTTTATAGTGTCTTTGTATTTAGTTGCCCGGATTGAGCACGCCTGGATAAATAACGTTGACATAGATGTTCGAAAGATTATTAAAGCAGATAATAACCAGTGAGCTGGAAAAGTTCTGGATGCGGGATTTCTGTGATGTAACAAACGTTTGAACTAACCAACGAAACAATGTGTAAAATCACATGGCTATTACGAGGCTTTGGGTTGGGCTACTCCAAAACAAGTGGGAAGATGTCAATATAAACCTGGATTGATGGTTGCTCTTCAAAGCCGTTCTTCCAGGATAGCCGTGTTGTGTGCTCGACACGGCTATCCCGAAATAACAGTCTGGAAGAGCAACCATCATGAATCGAGCCGTGAAAACCTACATCAGTAGCAACCTGGATTGTGTATTACTGGTTAAGTAAGGTCCTGTAAGGATGTTCCCTGGAAGGCTCCCCCGGGAAGTATAGAGGCCGACCCAGGACACGCTGGAGGGATTATATCCTTCGACTGGCCTGGGAACGCCTGGGAATCCCCCAGGAAGAGCTGGAATCTGTGGCTGAGGAAAGGGATGTCTGTCTGGTCCACTCTCCTTGGACTGCTGCCACCGTGACCCTCACCAGGACAAGCGGTTTAGAAAATAGATGGATGGATGGTAATGTCCTGTTATGATCAGTAGATTCACAACATAAAATACACATGCATCTTATTTTAACGTTGCAAAGTAGTTTGACTTTAAAGGGTGTTGTCTTTTCTAAAATCTTGCTTGAGATGAACAGATGGAGTGAGGTGGCAGGACAGTCTAACTTCTTAAATTGGATGATGGAGGAACATTACAATGACAGAATGTGTCAACATTGGCATTCAAAGATTGAAGAATCCCACTATAATGATTGATTACGTAAGTCTAAAAACCTTTTAACACAGGAGGCTTGAAATGACCCAAGCTTAATAGAAATCAGTAGAGTGCACCAAATGCAGAGCCAGAAAGTGGATAAGAAATCTGTTTAAATCTTGGTGTCTACAGGTGTGAGTGATTGCTTGATATTAACTGCATGCAGTGAGGTCTGCTAAGATTCAATCCGGCATTCAGTTAATTAATCACACCTGCCAGAAGGTCTTTCCGTGGCTCAGATAACTCAGAACAGATTGTCTTTCTGGAAATTCATCCATATTAACACTCCATAATGCCAGGTTACATTGCCTCAATTTAAAACGACCCAAGCCATTTTGGGATACTCCATACAAATTTGTACACGATTTGAGGTGGCCTCCATAATATGTTACACCTGCGTAAGGATAAGCGCGCTTGTTTTAAACACCACAGTGGTGCTTTATAGTATTACAGCCAGCAAATATATGTTCCATTATTCATCAGCGTATCATCGGACATAATGAATCCACTGCTGGATGAAGGCCTCCCCAATACCCCTCCCCAACTCGCGCCATCCCACGATGCAATCGTCGATCCAGCACCGGCTTCTCTTTCCGATGTTTGGATGTAAAACTGTTTTTCGCAGTTTTCAGCATTTTGCGATGAACTTTTAAATGAAGTAAAGGACATAACATACAATTCTCGTGCATAAAATGGTATTTCAGAAATTACATAAAATACGTGTATTAACACGGCATGTTGTTCTTTAAAACATAAAAACACTAAATCACAATAACGACATTTAATTAAGATACATCTTTTCCTTAAATGAACACACTTTTCCCCGTAAAATGTGTACTTTTTTTTTTTACAATGTTTAACAGGTTTGTGGGTATAACCTGTAAAATGTAATTTATTAAAACAACTGCACAATGATATTTTCCAAAGTGCAGTGAAATGCTGACAATGCACCACGGCATGTAATTGCTTAATTGCAATAATCGTATTTACAACAATTAATTGTAATATACAGTGTTAAATGTGGTTATGATAATTACAATATTAATTGGTAATACAACAAATAAATTTGGTGCTTCTTTTAAAATGTAAGCCATGTTAAAATATCATATCTTTGTTGTTTCTTCTTTGTCACTGATTCGTATCACATTTTTTCACAGGGATCTTCTTCTTTGCGATTCCTCGAAGCACGATGGTTAGCTTCTGGACATCGTTGTCTTTCAGCTCGGCTTCGAAGTGTTTGGTAGAATTCGCAGGTAATACCAAGTATTACGTGACAGGGATCGCGACGTGAACGCTTCTACCTTGACCCCCTTCACAGGGATGAAATGGTTCCTCGAGTTTCCTCAGTTGATCTCAAGGTTATCTGCAGTGCCTTCTCATTTGCTTTGGGAATTTGGGACAGAATGACCCATTGGCTCGGAGGCCTTTCTGTGTGGGGTTTGCATGTTCTCCCGGTGTCCGTGTGGGTTTTCGCTGGGCACTCCGGTTTCCTTGCACAGCCCAAAGACATGTCGCTGCATAGGTTAATTGGCCTGCGGACTAAATAGCCCTGCATTGCACCCTGTGTCTGCCGGGATAGGCTCTGACTCACCGCAACCCTGTACAGGATTAAGCGGTTTCTGACAATGAAACAAATGTTAAGATCTTTAAAACACCAAATAGACAACAGCAACACTTGGCTAACACTGAGACTAGTGTAACCAGTGTTAACTGACGAGTTGAGTTGCACTTATGCAAATCGCAAATAATAAGGTAATAATATGTTAATAGAAATATGTTAATTGTATTGTCATTACACACGGCCACGTACAGTTTGCTGGACCTGCCTTTGCAGCCAGTGCGTTCGTCGTGAGCAGAACGTCTTGAGAGGAGCGGGAAAAGTGATTGTGTTGTAAGACTGACACGTGGCATGTGTTTGCAGACGCTGTGTCTGCAGTGTTAATACATATAATGCGGAGAGAAGATTCGTGTGGATTCAAGTGTTTGGTGGGTGAAGAGATTTATCACGACGGACCAGTAGCGTGTGCGGAGTACGAGAGGATACATTTCAAAAATACACAACGCAGAACTTGACCATCTACATATCCTCCAGTGCATACACACACGCGGCGTCAACCTGGTCAACATTTTGGTTAACCGAAGCGCCAGCCGGTGGTCTTTAGTGAAGAGAGACAAAGGCGGCTGTGCGCGCCGGTTACACTAGGCTATAGAGAAAGCTGTCTCTGATGTGGGTAACTCAGTTTTAAGGACAATGCATATATTATCAAAGCATTTTGTTTGCATGTTTTTGCCGCAAACATTTGTGGCTTCTTGCAAACATAGACCATTTGGAAAAAGGTGTCCATTTGGTGGTTTTAAGATGGAAACACTTGTCTCTTGCCAGAAAAGGTAAAACCTTATAATTTTTTTACATAGTTGCTTTAAGAGATTTGTTCTCAACAGCTGCTCTTTCGGGATAGCCGTGGAGAGCGTCCCCCCTCGCTCCTTCGCGTTTGTGGGATAGTGGTGTCCATTTGCCTCCCACGTTGGAGGCATCATAGCTCTCGAGAACAGTTCTCGTAAATCAATCCGTGAACACCTACTGCAGTATATCCTTTAAAGCAAATAAATAAATAAATGGCGCCTGATCGTACCTCCAATATCGGAGGCGAAACATTGCGAGGGAGAGATGGAGATCGCTCGACACGGCTATCTCGACAGAACCGCTCTCAAGAGCAACCATCATGAATCGAGCCGTGAAAATCTACACCAATACAAAAATAGTTTTGCATTCGCTTAATAGCAATATTATACAAGCTCTGACTGAAATAACACATCCAAACATAAAATATTTAATATATGAACCGCATGCATCCACTTCCAGTGCTGTATAATGTCGAACTTTCCTGGCTATATTCAGCGCATGTGCTAGACCACGGTGTGCAGCAGTTTGCATGTAATCCTCTGAAGGACACTGTGGGCAGATGTTCTCTTCTCAGAGCACAACACGCGTACCCTCTTGCTCCTAGTGCCTACCGGCATGCATACCAGAGCATGCTGGTAGGCACTAAGATTTCACTATGGCCAAAGGTTTTTTTTTTTGCATTTCTATATTTAACACCTGATGTTGCTTTTGTCAATAGAATTACCGCCAGTTTTTCTGCGAGACTTGAAGGAAGGCCTTGTAAGCGGTTTCAGCAATGGCGAACGGTGATTCATATAGCCATGAAGCAACAGAGCGGCCTTCGATGTCGTCGCTTTATCCGACCTGGCATCTGCAGTCTGCACGATTAGTTTGCATCACCTGCAAATGCAATTAATTAGTGTCAGGAACGTGTACGGATTAATTTCGAGCCATGCAAAGGGCACCATGCAAGACCAATGACCCTTTCTCTTCGGATGTTCCAATGTGAATTGTAGCACATCTGGACTGTGACATGTACCACGGCAGGTGTGTTTAATTTAAGATGAACTGATCCAAAGATAGTGTGCACTCTGTGTGAAGACTCTGCAATACTCCTTAACAACCCTGCAGTTGTCCTCTGCAATATTAACGTGTTGTGTTTGCAGTGCTGCTGTGCTCACGCACCACGGATCTTATTTTATATAAAATACTGGGCGACTGGCGAATCTATGTAACACACAAACATAAACGTGATCATTAAAACACACTAACTAATGTGCAATAAACAATTGCCATTTAATCAGCAAAAACAGTATTTTGAACGATTCAAAACGCAGAGGTTAAATTACAGTTGCAACAAAAAAACACTCATTAATGAATTGGCCGATAACATCATAATATATAGGACGCAGAATCTGGCAAATGTTGGCACCGGCTAACGCGTGGCTGCCTTCCCCCCTCCCCGCCTCTCTGCGGTTTCCTTGCGCCTTTGAGTCATTCTCTCTGCAAATGAATATATTTGAAATTGAATTAATATGTTTGCGCATTATAAATTGTGTTTATTCTTATTCTTTATCATCACAATATTGCATAGCGTGTTTATTTAAATGGTACAACATTCAAAATCCCTTCTCCCCTGGAATTATTTTCTTTCTTTTCCAGCATGTATCTTTGACCAAAGCGTATGTATTTCGCGTGTGCCTTCGTAACGTTTATACATGCAGCGTCTCTATCTGGGTGAAATCTCAGGGCGGTCGACTGCGGTGCCAGAGCAAGCACGGAGACGCCCGTGGCTCGAAATAGATTTCATTTGCGCTCTTGTTCCCAACTTCAGTGTAACCCACAGGGAGCTGCGCGGTTCCTTTAGGACTGCCTGTTGTTCGTCCCACTGGTTGTTGGATCGCAAAGCTGTTTGGAAAAGTTTTCAGGATGTCTCTCAAAATGTTATCTCGGTGACCATGAACAAACCACACTCACCATCACTTTTAAAGTGCCGCGGTTGGGGCTTATTTTGCCATCAAGCACTTATCTCACAACTGTGTGGCCTCTGTTACACGTGTTGGGGATTTTTTGTGATGAGTTGCTTAGGGCTGACACTCGCGACTGACCTTATCTGACCCTGAGTACTATTTAGACATCCAACGCCGACATAAGTTGCCCTTGGTGCAGTCGCATTGCCTGTGGTCCCGAAAGCCTCGGTAATCCCGCAGAGCCATCAACGCTGAGCTTAGCCCCTGCAGCCAGTCGCTCGCCCATCGGGAGTCTTATCACTTTGTAGTCACTGATGCTGAGCAATGTGGCAGCGACAATGCGGAACGTTTGCTGCCCCCGAGTAATGATAGCTAAATGCCTGCATTGAAACATCACAATTGGATATCCTTACCTTTGCCCAAGACCTCATCCTGTGTTGCATTACTTCAGTTACACGAGTTCTCAAAGAAGACATCAATCAAACCGTTGTGGTTACATTTTCCACAAGGCTACTCCACACAGCCATTTCGGGCTGAGCCCGACCGGGTTACGTGGGTCACAGATAATGACTAGACAGTAAATGAGTGATGGGATTTTTAAGTTAGAACATCTGCTGCTGCTGCTATAACACGATGGGGACTGTGATATTGCATATTGTGAGCGTGCCAGCTTCTCTAGCTGTTACAGGAACATGCCCTGGAGACCTTGGCAATGGCTGACACAAGGTATGCTGTTCGAGTTATCGTTAACAATCACCATACTTTGGAATCGTGAGCCATGATCCATGCATATGAAAGGTCACGATCAAACATTGTGTTTCCTTTCACCTAGAACTTTGTTTACTTATTTATTCACAGAATAATGAGGCGCAACATTGGATACCGTGTCTCGGCAGTTACGTATTGATGTCCATGTGTGCATGTGATTGCTGCCAAGGCTGCCAAGACTGAACGGAATAACATAAAAACAAGTGGACAAAAAACATTGTCTGGATGTGTATGAATATGTGAAGCATGAAGGCTACTTTCCTTCTGGTGGAGGAACAAAGAGGCAATGGAGATAAGAAGACACGCTCTGCATGCGGCTTTACAAAGCGTCCTCCGCATCCGCCCATTCAAGGCCTCCTTACTTAAACAAAAGCATCCTCCAATTTGATTCCTATACAGTGAAGGTCTTTCTATTTTCAACCTGAAAATACATCAGCTTTTTCAAAACCCCAATGACGCAATTCAGCTTTTGGAGTTAAAAAACATAAACATGTATTAGCAGCCGCGCACGTGCATATACACATTGTAGCATGTGTCCCTATGTGAACGCATGTGACGTGAATACTTTGTAGTTGAAACGTTTTTTTTTCACCTTTACTGTGTTGCATGCACCTGATAGCTCCTAGATTGCTCGCTTACAAGTGTCCACATGTATCAGATGCGGTACCAGTCGCTCACACGTTGATCCTCAAACCCAGTGACCCAAGTGTCACACATGCGCACCCCCACTGGCAATTGGTGTCCGAACCTGGTCAGCGCCTTCCCTCTGTTGATTTGGCTAAAATGGAATATCTGGTATAGTGTGGTGAACATATGTACTGGATTGAAATAACAAAGACTGCCAGATACGTGTAGTGCGGATCACCCACCCCCTCTGGCTCGCTCTGCCAGTCCCCCAAAGTGGGAGGCGAAACGTCGCGCGGGAGGCGAAACGTTTCAAGGGAGAGAGGGAGATTGCTCGACACGGCTATCCCGAAAGAACAGCTTTGAAGAGCAACCATCATCAGTCTCATGGGTAGTTGCTAAACCTACTCGAACCAACGGTCTACATTGGTTAAACGAGGGATCGTTTGGTTTGTGTATGATATTATTCTAATAATCATACATTTCATACCAAGCGCAAATTCCACGCCTGGTCATGGACGATACACAGATACGGAGGCGTAGCGAGGAAAGCGCAGAGAGGGCAGAGCCGGCCAGGCGGTCAGCGGTGCCAACCCGCCAGACACTAATTCCTAAATTTGATGATGTTATCGGCCAATTAATGAGTGGTTTTTAGTTGTGGAAGGAGAATGGAGAACCCGTAGAAAACCCACGCAGAAAAGGGGGAGAGAATACACAAACTCCACGCAGAAAGCAGCCTCAGGCGGGAATAGAACTGCCTCGGGCAGGACCTTCTTTGTGCGGCGCGGATGTTACCACTGCGCCGATCTGCCGTCTGTATGTTTTGTGTGAGTTCGACCAAGCGCGCCTGACGTTTGTTGGCATGTGCACGCTTCCTGTATGTGAGCTCATTGCTGTAAATTCATAACAAAAATAGCATCTGATTGGAATGCAATAATTATATGACAAATGGGAACTTGGGTGTTGCAATCATTGAATAATTGCATGCATCAAATACAATTAGTCGAAAAACAACTCAATTATTTGCTATTGTTTAACATCCATGGTAATTCTCTCGTTTAAAAGGCAAATTAGATATATTTTCACAAACCATGATTATACAATATTATTGGTAATTTAATAATGCATTTCTTGGAGCCACCCTTAAGATAAATCAGCAGGGGCTTCAGAGGATACTGTTATGCTAAAGTTTTTTTATTTAATAAGACACAGACACATCGAGTTGGCGGTGTGGAGTTAAGGGTTTGGGATGGGGAGTTTAAGGTAGTTGTCGTGCTCGTGTCCTAGTGACCCCTGGTCCAGTGACCCTGGTGTTTACCCTGGGGCAGCGCGTGATGTTCTTCAACGTGGCGTCGCGTGATCCTCGCCACGTGCTGGAGCGTGACTTTGCATTCGCAGGGAAGCTGGTTGGCTGGCGGACCCAGGCCACGGAGGGATACAAAGGGGCTGCGGTGGGGACTGAGCGCGTTCTTTCGTTTGTGTTCTGGTTTTGTGGACAGCTAATTCTCTCGGACAAGCTGCGTTGGTGAAATAAAGCATTCTTCGTTGGAACTCCCGGGTACGACCCGGCTCACTTTGGATGAGAGTATGGTGGAGGACATGTCGGGGGGGAGACGAAGAGGGAGCGCGGGCGAATTCGACTCGATTCTTCGAAGCGCGATGGTTATATGACAGTTTCCCATTGCAACAAGTTCTTCTTTAGTTGCAGACAGCCCTTCAACATTTAGAGATATAATAGTCAGTGCTGGCCTTAAATAATAATAGCATTTTATAGAGCGCCTTTCACCCGAGGGTCACAAAGCGCTGCACAAGGGCCGCGGAGAGAACGGCATGTCAACAATGACAGAAAAAAACAACGAATTAAAATCAAAGCAACAAAAACTAAATGATTAAGGCATTGGCCTCTCTTCTTGCTCCAGACTGAGGGGCTTCTGGCATCTGTTGAGCTTCTGGACATTGGTTGTCTTTCAGCTCGGCTTCGAAGTGTTTGGTAGAATTTGCAGGCAATACCAAGTATTACCTGACAGGGATCGCGACGTGAACGCTTCTACCTTGACCTTTAGAAACTAGTTTAATAATGAATGCAACATACCAGGACAAAAGCACTCAGTCCATGTTACTGTATCTGCTATGACATGCGCATCGGAAACCTTGACACTGACAAAGAAAATGGAACAAAAGCTGAACAGGATGTAAAGGAAAACACGGAGAACTGTGCGCTTGGGCATTTCACGAGAGACAGAGAGACGGAGCCATGGATCACGGAAGCAACACAAAGAGACCTGTAAAGGAAAAGTAGGTGGGCCTGAGCTGCACACCGCGCCGCACAGGATGATTGTCTGTCGGTGAAACTGGTAAAGGAGCTGGAACAAAGGAGACAAGACTCCCAAGACTACAACCACCGTAGAGATGGAGTGATGATGAGATCATATTGTGTGCAAGAGCAAGATGGCTTAGGACATCGTATGGTTGTTTTGGGGAGGCCTTTGTTCAGCAATGGATCGATAATGGCTGATGATGAATGCACTGTCGTCAATTCAAGTTTTCAATGGCAACACATGCTACAAACGTTAATCGCTTTGAGAACACAAAATGACGTGCAAGGTACGTTACCGCTGTTTCAAATCACGGTCGTTGCGTGGAGAGCGGGAGCGAGAGCTATATTGTGGTATAGCCTATGGCAACAGTCATGCCGATATATAGTCCAGAAGGCGATGGGATCCCTGGGCATGGGTTATTCACGAGGCCACTGGGGCCCAGGGACGGCAAGCTCCGTGAAGGACGGTGGGCGGTAGAGACAGGCGGACAAGAGGACGTGCCAATGAGGTGCAGCAATTAGGAGGGCAAGTCAGCAAAGAGACCAGCTTGTGGGTTATTAGGCCACAGAAAAGCTAACAAAGGGAGGGCATGGATTACACATGGCGAGAATGGCATGGGAGGAGGTACGTATCGGGTGAGGGAAATTTCAATGTTGGGGCAGTGGCAGATTCTTTACACACAAGCCAGAACAACAGGAGACAATGAGCACGAGAGGGCCTCGGAGATTGAGTTATGAGTTAAAGCTCATCGCAGGCCCGCGAGCGATGGGGACATTTGTGGGAAACAGCCACTGATGGTGAACAGGATGCTGATGGTGGGTGACGCGATTATTTTGATTGTGACGAAGATTAGAATTTCTCCTCAGAGCTACTCTTTTGGGATAGCCGTGTCGAGCGTCCTTTGGATTTGCTTTGCGCCTCTCCCTTCCGTGTTGGAGGCATTGTCAGGTGTCTGAATATGATTAAAGTTTTGTTTTTACCACTGTTGCCACCTCCAGTCCGTGTCGATCAAAATTGTGAGACGGCGCCGACTACACTGCATTGCACCGCACCATAACACGACAGCACTACCCTGAGCTGCTCCGCACCGATCGACCGTAACATGACATGACCCAGCCCCTTACACGAGATCACTCCGCGACAACAACACATTCCTTAATCTACACATGTTATTGGTTTGGAGGATTTGCCTGGAAGAAGTTTCTGGCAGCTGCTAAAATAATCCAAATTGTCTGTGAATGTTTGTGAATACGAAGTCGCATACTAAATTCATCCTGTTATCCATGTTTATTTATCCATTATTAATTTCACATCTATTCTTTCAGATATTGGTTTGCAAACTGGGAGTGAATGTTGTCCTCTGCAAACAGCGCCTCTCCCTTTAGCGCCCAAATTATTTGCTTCCCTAAATCACCTTCTACACCTTGTCAGTTTCTCCTCGCCTTGGCGATAACTTTTTGTCAAACACAGCACCTTGACTACCTAGTACAAAGACACTTTAAAATAAAAGCTAATTTAATACATTACATCAGTAGAACACCTCATTTAATCACCTCTTATAAAGTAAGTGGTGATATATGATACTGTTAATATTAACCTTACTCCAAATGTTAGGATTTTTTTTATCAATGGTAAAATTAACATGCAAGGCTGTGTTCTTGTCCCTCACTCCAAAACACTCATTGCTGCCTGCGCTGCTTATATGGATGGACACTGAAGATGTAGGTATTCACGGCTCGATTCATAATGGTTGCTCTTCAAAGCTGTTCTTTCCGGTTAGCCGTGTCGAGCGCTCTCCCTCTCTCCCTCACTCTCCCTCTCTCCCTCGCGAGGTGCAGCCCTGCAATGCCTTGCGCAAACCCCTGCTGGCAAGACAGCCTCCCCATAAGGGAGCTCTCAAGGATTATAATCCACATCTTAATAGTTTACAACTTGATCATCTGCATCTTAATAATCTACAACCTGTAACGTGCGCACATTCGGTAACTGTCGTTAATGACTCAAGGCACGAGGAACCGAAGATAAGCGGGGGAGGGGGAAGGCACCCACATGGTAAACCGGTGCCAACATTTGCCAGAGACGTTCCTCTATATATTGAGATGTTGTTGGACAAATAGTGATCGCTAATGTTCGTTGCCTTCTACACGGTATCTGGCCGACTCATGCTGGTTAGACATCGTAGATGTTGACTATACCCCACCATAATTGGCCTGTTTATAAACTTTTGCTGTACCGATTTATAGTGCCGCATAGACAAAGACAGGGGTATTTAATAAACGTTCCTATTGCTTCAGGGAGTTGAACCAGCTACGTCCGGATTGCAAGTCTCGTGTGACAGCCGTTGTCCATGACACTTCAATTAAGGATGTGTTTGCCTCTCAGTGATGACGCCCACACAGCAACACACGTCTCCACCATTAGCAATTTCCCTTGGCACCTTGTGCGGACCTGCGGAGAGCAATTAAAACCACATGTTTGTTGCAGCAGACACGTCCATCTACACTTGTGAGGATGACCTATCTCTCCCACCTCGGTGAAACACCAAGCCAACATAGTAACAACAAACCCAGCACGTATGTCTTGCGTTTCTCTCAATACAGTCAAACTAAATTGGAATCAACGACAGCCATCGCCACTAACTCCTTTCAGGAGCAACAAAGAATACAAATCACTTTAATGCACCTCCACAGCTAAAAATAAAACAGTGGAGACAACCAATAAAACCAATAAAACGTACTTATGACCACCCTGTCGAACAGAGGCAGGGCTGGAAGTTGTGGGCAGCAATGTTGTTGTTGCCGATATAAACGGCCGATATCCAGGTTGACCCAGAGCAGAATTTGAGACAGAATTTTATAGCCGGGTGCACTTTGTAAGGCCAACCTCCTTCGGATCGTTATATGCCTGGACCGGTCACCATGCCTGTTCACCAAGGGAGACCTCACCAGGAGTGCTAGACTCCAGTTGTTATAGCCTCAGTGGTTCATTGTAACATGCAAATCCCTCCACCACGATAACATTGAAAATAGATTGACACAAAAGAAATATTACAAAAATATGTAGAGTAATACATTTTGTTGTAGCGCTGCCACCACACGGCAAGAAGGTCCCGGGTTCGAATCCCGTCTCGGGGGCCTTTCTATGTGGAGTTTGCATGTTCTCTCCCCATGTCCGCGTGGGTTTTCGCCGGGCACTCCGGTTTCCTCCCACAGTCCAAAGGCATGTTGCTGCATATGTTAATTGGCCTGCTGACTAACATTGCCCCCGGTGCCCTGTGATGGACTAGCGTCCCATCCTTGGTATGCACCTGCCTTGCGCCCTGTGTCTGCCGGGATAGGCTCTGGCTCACCGTGACCCTGTACAGGATTAAGCGGTTTCTGACAATGAGACGAGAGATGAGTTTCATATAACCTGCTGGCTTCCAACAAATATTATTTCTGCATGCTCCTAGTGATTAGAAATAGTGATAAAACATTATAGCCACCGAATTGTAATTGATTAGATGTTATGTCATCTAAGCGGTTTAGACGATGTCCAGAAGCTGCCCATCGTGCTTTGAAGAATCGCAAAGAAGAAGAAGCGGTTTAGAAAATGGATGGATGGATGTTGTTTTCGTAAATGTTCATAGGACCAGTTATATTTTACTTTATGGAAATCAGGTCAAAATGTCTTAGTGGGGCTCAGAAGCATACCGCTTTCATAACCCTATGTGTGAATACATTTATAAAATCACATTTTGTTGTAATTATTTTGTATTTTTTTTCTATCTTTAAAATTAAATCTTAAAAAAAGTCTTTAGCTGCAGTGTTGGTCGTAAGTTTTAATGATTTTCACAGAAAATGTAATCTTTCATGCAAGAATTATAGAATAGTTAGATGTGCATGTTGAAAAGTGAGACATTTATAATTAGTTTAACACAATTAACCTCATGTAACATATGGTGGGGTAAAAATACAACTTTCAACTAGAGCGCACTCAGTGAATCTCAGCGCAGCCTTCAGTGCGCAAGCGCCCTCGGCCCGTGTTATAACTGTGCTTTTAAAGGCAGTTCAATCGATGCACTCATTAAGGGAGGAAACATCAACAGTAATCTTGTCTGCATCGCATCCTGAGCACTTCTCACATTAAGTGTTTTCTGTGCCTGGCATAAAAAAAACTCTATGCAGTGCATAACATTGTATGCAAACAAAAGTCTTGCTTGTAAGGACCGCGAGATTTGCTGTGAGTTGTAATCGATTTGCATGGGAATGAAAAGGAAGCAGAAATACAACTGGAGTGAGCACTTGTCGACATTTAATCATCATCACGGGCGTTGCTATAGCCCATGAAATACATTTAACATGTCCACGTTGTGACTGAATTTGAATGCATTTCGTGAGGAAAACAGGCCGTAAAACCATTATTTTAAATATATACAGCATCGTCATCATTGAAGAGTTTTCTGGTTTTCCCCATGTCCATGTGGGTTTTTCCCAGGTACTCCAGTTTCATCTCACACTCAAAAGACATGATGCTGCCTAGGTTTAGTGGCCTGACTAAATTGTCCTCGATGCCCGGTGCTTGCCGGGATAGGCTCCGGCCCTCCCGTGACAGTGTACAGGATTAAGGGAGTTATGATAATAAATTAATGAATAATACGTGAACATGTTTCTCACCGTATCAATCAAGCATAGAAGTCAAGTTTAAAGATGTTACGCATGCTAGTGAACAAGATAGATAGATATAGTTAACACGAAGGCTTTCGTGACTAATGGTATCCATAGTCTAGCTCTTTTTGTGAGTTAGATCACGTAAAGATATATATATAAGTATCGCAAACCCGCCTACACCCGACACAGCCAATTAGTAAAGCGTTGTCACGTGAACAAAACGTGCCAATTCGTTACTACATCAGCACACTGGTATGTTGAAGAGCGAGCCCACATAACTTACAATGAAGGTACGACGTTTCGCTGATAATTACAATCAGCTTCATCAGGAACAAAGGATCTGACGACCAAAATAAAAGGAGTTATTAATAATAATATAACAATAATAATATCAATTTATATATAGCGCCTTTCACCCGAGGGTCACAAAGCGCTGCACAAGGGCCGCGAAGAAGACGGCATGTCAACAACGAAAGAAAAAAACTATAAAAAAATCAAAGCAACAGAAAATAAATGATTAAGGCTACTTCGAATATACTGAAAGGTCGTGAAATTGGCAATCTTAAAAACGGCAAAAATTCTGCCAGCGTCCCCTAAGATGGCCGTCACGTCCTTGAAGACAAACACGGAGGGAGACAGGGAGGGAGGGTGAGCGACAGGGAGAGACATAGGGACACAGAGACAGGAAGACAAAGAGACAGACACGAGGGGAAAACAACGCCAATCCAAATTAAACAATCAACATTGAAGCACAAGAACACACACATAGACACACGCAACAGCAAAAAAAACGCAGCCACCCACAACAACAAAAACACAACTACCACACGCGACACCACGAGGCGAGTTTAGGCAAGGCAGGACTGGGCCAGGAGTAGGCCGCGCAAAACAGAAAAAAAACAAGCAACAAGAGCATGGCAGACAACAAAAACAAACACCAACGTTACACAGAATCAAACCACCAACCAAAGAGAAAGGGAACATTTGAAACATGACAAATGTACAACAAATTAAAGCTAAATAAATACGTTAAACACAGGGAGCGGCAGCCCACGCGCCCCCAGCACACGTAAACAGTGAAGGTGCAGCCCCTTAATAACGTGTTGATGTCACTGCTGGAGGAAGGGCCCTCCACTATAGTGACCTGTAAAGAGCTCCTCTAAAAGACTCTTTACGATCCAACCATCCATCGTCAGAAACCGCTTGATCCTATACAGGGTTGCAGTGAGCCGGAGCCTTTCCCGAAAGACACATGGTGCAAGGCAGGGCTATACCCAGGATGGGACGGCAGTCCATCACAGGGCACCGGGGGCAATTAAGTCCGCAGAGCAATTTACCTATGCAGCAGCATGTCTTTAGATTGTGCGAGGAAACCGGCGTGCCGGGAGAAAACTGACGTGGACACGGAAATAACGTGCTAACTCCACACAGAAAGGCACCCGAGACGGGTTTCGAACCCGAGTCCTTCTTGCTGTGAAGCGACAGCGCTACGCACCGTGCCACTGCACTGCCCAAGACTCCTTACACAGGGCACTAATTATATTTTGCCATTCACAGACAGTAGGACAGAGTATATTTGTGCCTCTCTGACGCATGGATGCTCACACACATGTACACAGCACGATTTAAATGCATGTCTTTATAGTTGTCATGGCAAATCCTATGTCTGCTCTGCAGGAATTAAACACACTTGCCAATTTAAGAAAGTTAAAGAAATGCCAGAGGCACTACCCTGTTCATTACCTACATATTTTTATAAATAAGGACCAGATAATCTACTCTTGCAGCATGACCAAGTTTGGGTTGATAGCAACTATCACAAACTTTCACACTTTATGTTCATTGTTTGTGTGCGTCTTTAGTATATATGTGTGACACATTTCAATTTGTAGTGGCACGGTGGCACGGTGATTAGCGCTGCCGCCTCACAGTATTAAGTACCCGGGTTCGTATCCCGGCTCGGGTGCCTTTCTGTGTGGCGTTTGCATGTACTCCCCGTGTCCATGTGGTTTTTCTCCAGGCACTCCGATTTCCTCCCACAGTCCAAAGACATGCTGCAGCATAGGTTAATTAGCCTGCGGACTAAATTGCCCCCGATATTCTGTGTTGGACTGGCATCCTATCCTGGGTATAGCCCTGCCTTGCGCCCTGTGTCTGCCAGGATAGGCTCCTACTCACCGCAACCCTGTACAGGATTAAGCGGTTTCTGAAAATGGATGGATGGATGTATATATGCGTATGTATTTGTGCCCAACTTATAAGCATTCATAGTTTATGTTCAAGGCTTCAAAAGCAACAATAAGAAATACCAATAATTCTAATACAATAATTTACAGGACTTTGTCAATCCACTGTTGGATAAAGGCCTACTTACACAGTGCCCATCATGGCGATGGTTGGACCATACTTCACCCAATTGGTCAGTGCGGGTTGGTGAAGGCGGGCACGACACTAGCACTGGCGTCATTTCACTCGCCCCTGATGATAGCCATGGCCAAGAATCAAACTCAGGTTTTTGGGTCCATAGTGCTGTGTGCAAATTCCTGTGCCACCACTCCTTCCTCGAAGAGTGTTCATTGCCTGACAATTAGTTCATATTTTTTTATGGTCCATAACATTACATAACTGTGCTTTGATGTACTACATTTCAAAACAAGAAAACAACAAATATTTCAAATGGCAGTGAGATTGAAAGCATTATTTCCTTCTTCTGCTATGACCGATGACTGGAAAGTTTGACCATCCAAGACCAACCACTCATAAATATTAATTAATGCTAAAAAGTTATTTCTAAAATCAGTAACACTGCCACTTCACTCACATAGTCGCAACCCTGAGAGGCATATTGAGTGAGTGGGACAGAACAGAACATTTTTGGTTTCACACACCGCAAGTGAGTTAAAAGCACATTGACCGAGCAAAGGGAAGTACATTTGTTACCCATAGCTCTGTACTTTGTCAAATGGAAAGTCACTTTCCCCAAATTCTCGGTCGCAAAAGGGTCACAGACTTCACCTGCGCTCGTTGGTTTTTACAGACCAGTGTCAAAATGAAAAATACATACCCAAGTCGCAATGTATTGTTTTGCCCCATTACATGTACACATGGAAAGCTCTCTACATATTAGTTCTGCCATTAAAGATAAAACCTTACTTTGTCTTTTTGCACATTTAGAGTTGTGGGATCTGCAATAATGGATGATGATGATGTTCACCGACTGCCAGCAGGGTATAGGAACATGCACACGGTATACATGGAGCTCTATTTGGCACGGACATTCTGTCGCCCGTATGTGGATGCCTAGGTCTGTTGGGTGTGCCAGTGCAGAGTCACCACCTTTGGCTGAACACTCTTACAACTCGTGGCTCCATGAGGACAGGACACTCCGTCAAAGGACAACTGAGTGTGTCTTTAGCTGCCGTGTGCCAGGATGATTTGTATAGTGCCGCTCGAAAGTCATTCAGGGCGGGCAGACTTCAGCGGAGGATGGATGCGGAGTTTGTGCACTGTGCACAGGAAGGGTCAAAGTGCGGTCGCTCTCAGAACATGGAGTCGTTGGCTGGAGCCATGCTTCAAACTGTGTGGGTGATAGGCGTCCTCCATTTCAAGCCACTGATCACGGTGCCACGTGGCAATTTCAGATTTGAGACCAAAGCCACCGATCTTTCATCTGCTTCACATCAAAGTGGGTGGAAGACCCGGGACTTCCACTAACGATTTGAGATCTAGCGAGGTCACTGGGTCTTTTGTGGGATTTTTATCAAAAGGAATGGATTTGCCCCAACTCTGTGATTGCATAAGTTTATGTTGGGCATCATAAATCACTTTAATGTAAATAAACAAATAAATGTTGGCTCCCACAGACGTGAAACTTTGTGCAGTTGTTTGTTGAATTTTAATTCCACTGCCTCAGTTCATAATATATTTGTTTATTATTGTGGAGAAACAACCTTAAAGTTTAACATTTTGCTGCGAAGTACGATTTTTTTTATACGATATGTGCGTCATGCAAAAACATGGATACGATTGTGAGATTTGAACCAAACAGTCGGTATGTTGAGATGCCACACGTAAAGCATTTTGTGCAAACCAGAATGTTGTGGTTTGATTAAATAATCTAATCCTTCATAATTCTTAATCATTCTCACTCTGTCGGATCGAATAGACTACTATTTCCTCAAACATTTCTAGTTGGCATGCAGACATTTTAACACAGTCCAGCCAGTATACATGCTTGGTTGCCTCCAGAAATGTCGTGAGCGCTTTGGCGATACGACTGGAACATTTTGTCTGCCTGACAATGTCTGGGTTGATATTAACTAAAATTAAGATAAATGGGACGGTACTGCACGCATTAGCAGAAAGCAGCAAAAGCGATGCAGATTTACTGCAACTTGCATTTGTAATTTCAGCTCTGCAATGTCCCTTACATTGACATTGTATGCAATCTTTAGAGCACTCTCTGGAGATTGAGCAATTATACAAGAATAGCAATGATCAGCACTTGTTTTCTAAAACATGGCTACTGAAAATGTATTCCGAGCAGATATTGTATTGTTGCAAATTGAAGTTTTCATTATGAAGTGTGGCTCTCATTATTGTGCTATTCTGTTTGTGCAAAACCATGGGTTGTTGGGTAGTTTTGTTATTGCTGGATGTACGTTCGACTTGCAGACTGCCAAACGCTTCAATGATCTACAGTCCCCCTCCTTCAGGGGTTCTCATCCGAAGGGTATCTGGCATCATTATAAACACGATTGGTGACCAGTACAAGTAATGTTGGTGGTTTTTTATGATTATTTCTTGTTTTTGTTGGAGAATGCTGATTTACATACACTGATGTAGGTCTTCACGGCCCAATGCGTGAGAGTTGCCATTCAAAGCTATTCTGTCGGGATATCCGTGTCGCGCGCTCCCTCTCTCGCCTTCATGACTTTTCGCCTCCCACGTCCGAGGCGTCCTCGAGCTTCCGACACACTCGGAACTTAGGACGCCTGAGGATGCCTCCAACGTGGGAGGTGAAACGTCGCGAAGGAGTGGGAGCGATCGACACGGCTATCCCCAAAGAGCAGCTTTGAAGGACATCTATCATGCCGATTAAATATTAAATATTTGTGAGCATGGTTTTGATTGGTTCCGCATTGTAATTGTAAAGATTAACATTAAAATTCCAATTAATATGGTCACATGCCATTGACAAAAGGGCATTCCAACCAATTTCACTGAATAACTAACGATCAGTGCATGCACATAACATAAACACCAGAGTTGTTCCATTTCCCTTGCTCCCTGTTTGTATATTGTGTATGATGAATATGACAATTATAATCTAATACTAATGTATTTGTCAATCCACTGCTGGATGAAGGCCTGTCTATACCATATCAGTCATGGGGTTTGTTTGACCATACTTCACCACGCCGGTCAGAGCGGTTTGGTGAAGGAGGAGGCCAGGACTGGTTTACAAATCGTTTACCACTGATGTTATCCACAGACAAAAATCAAACTCAGTTCACCGGGTTCATGGCACAGTGCCCTCACAATACGATAATAGTAATAATGGTGAAATAAATGAAGCATGCATGGGTCAATTTCAAAAGGCTCCATAACACACGGCTATCACACGCGCAAGCTCGAAAATGCCACATAAACTAATTTTCCACATGGTCAGGTGCTGTTTCCCGAAGATTAAATGGACAACATTTTTAATTCACTCGGCAGAATGTATATTTCTCTCCTAAACTCATAACTTTAGTTCATATTGTGTATAGTGAGTGTCACAATCGCCACTTGCACGATATTCATACATTCTGCAGTGCTTAGTATATGTCACTTCCGTACCTTAAAAGGGAGAAGCAAACAATATCGCTTCGTCATCGTCAGAGGCTGCTTCTGTCAATGAAGGTTGCTCTTTATTGCTGTGTTCCCCGAAATACATTTGAAAGCTTCCACACACAAAATAGAATCCAACAAGAGCGGCACGGTGGCGCGGTGAGTAGCGCTGCCGCCTTACAGCAAAAAGACCCCGGGGTTCGAATCCCGGCTCGGGTGCCTTTCTGCGTGGAGTTTGCATGTTCTCCCCGTGTCCGTGTGGATTTTTGCCGGGCACTCCGGTTTCCTCACACAGTGCAAAGACATGCTGCTGCATAGGGTAATTGGCTGAGTAAATTGCCCCTGGTGCCCGTGATGGACTGGTGTCCCATCCTGGGCATAGCCCTGCATTGCGCCCTGTGTCTGCCGGGATAGGCCCCGGCTCACCGCGACCCTGCATAGGATTAAGCGGTTTCTGATAATGAAAAAACAATGTACGGAAGGTACTCATGCCTGTGTACATTGTCTGATTGGAATAGGCAGCACTAGTTATTGAGCCAGGCTCTGCTTTTTAGGTAGAGCAGTGGTTTGATATTTTTTATCAGTGTTTTTTTTTTTTCATTTAAACTTTTTACTTGGAATCGTAACATGTATAATTTACTATTCTGCTCGTGTACAGCACGTGCATCTGAGTGGACAAGGCCAGGTCTGGGTGAGAAATGACAGGAGAGAGAGTATAAGAATTGGTTAGAAGGCAAGAACGGTTAAGTAGATTTCGAATTTCACCCCTCTTCACCCCAGCCTTAGACTATGAAGTTTTCTGAAAAAAGTAATAAGCCTAAACTTATTTGGCTCTTACAAACCGGTTGGAGAATGTAGCAAAGTATGAGTGACATCCAGCACCGTTCGATGAAGATTTACCTTTAGGTATCACCGTCCAATTTGTGTCCAGTGTTTTGACAGAACTGGATTTAGTTTTTGCCCTTCTCCGAGTGCACTCTGCGGTTGTGATTCGACACCTAGGCCAGCTTGTAAGACATGCAGGCTTTGTGTTTTTTTTTCCCGCCCGTTGTACTGGGTGAGCAGAAAGAAGGATGGTTTAAAATAACGATCCACACTGTTGTGCACATGGCCTGTGCTCTTTGCAGATATAACATCACATCACGTGCATTATTTGGCAGAGATAAACTAAACTTATTTCAAGCAATGCGAGCAATGTATTTCCATCAGTTGCCCACGTATAGTGAGTTGATGGTATATCAGCCTGATTACGAATGATAAACACACCAAAAAAAACCATGATATGAATTTGGTAGATTTTTCGACTTCATTTAGTGTAGGACATCTCTAGTATTTTGACTCTAGGTTGCATTGCAATGTCACGAGTATGCTTTGAAGGTAAATACAAGGTGTCTCCTTATTCCACGTGAGGAGGCCCACTGCAGGAACGTCAAAAACACCGGAGTTATTTAACATTACTTCACAAAACCAGTCTCCATCACAATCTGATGCAATGCCAGCTGCAAGAGATCCAATGCAAAGGTCTTCACCTCTTGACATTGATGGCACACGCGGGTTTATAACTGGAGACGGGGTAAACGCATTTGAAAAAATATCCCATTAACCATTTTTAGTATGCGAATAAATATTCTCCGTAATTTTGCGTATTGGTTGTGTCGCAGGTATCCCGTAAAGAGCTTGCAAGCTCACTGGGTATTTGTCTGCTGTAATTATAAACATCTATCGATCTACTAGCCTAGTTCAAAGTAGCGCATTTCTTGTGCGCGATGTCATGCCCCGGTAGCATGCGTAGCCATGCATCACATTTACATTTGAGCAATAGATTTTTAGAAGTGACCCCCGAGTCTATCTGGCTGTACCCCTGCTGGCTAGGAACCCCTCATTAAGCTGTGACTCTCAGACGATTACCCCATGTATTACATGCCCTCATACCTTTATAATTGAACGTGTGTGTGGTTCAAGCACATTGGGAGCCATGTGACCTAAATGCATGTTCTGTTTCCGCCATCATCAATCCTATAATCTAACGCTGAACGAGGGGGTTCCGTATGGTCGGCGATTCATACGTGTGAGTCGAGTGGCAGTGATTCATCAACCTGTTGACAATTCCTGCCACTAACGATGCCCTGTGAATTATATATGGGACGTGCAATATGAAAGAATTAGGCCTCGGAGTAAAAAGTAAATCGCGGCGTAAATGCATTACTAAAAAACAATAGCAGCCCAATTGTCAGCTGCAAATAAAACACTTTCTGAAAATGTGTAAAAATGGATTTAGCATAGACTGTCCTAATGTTTACTCATACATTGACCAAAATGGCCATTGCTAGCAACAAGAAATGTAACATGGCAAATGGTAACACACAGTCGATGTTTGTAACCACGTGCGTACTCAAAAGAAATGTACGCAAATGAAAAATAGCAAGTGATGATGACAATCTTCTTTATAGCAACCTCGTAATATTAATAAGGTTAGCATTTGCTTTGTCCTGATGTAGGTGTTCACAGCTCTATTGGGGATCAAGGTAGAAGCGTTCACGTCGCGATCCCTGTCAAGTAATACTTGGTATTACCTGCAAATTCTACCAAACACTTCGAAGCCAAGGAGCTGAAAGACAACGATGTCCAGAAGCTCAACAGATGCCAGAAGCCCCTCAGCCTGGAGCAAGAAGAGAGGCCAATGCCCGCCGCCTTTAAGGCCAGCGCTATCTCTAAATGATGAAGCGCTGTCTGCGACTAAAGAAGAACTTGTTGCAATGGGAAACTGTCATATAACCATCACGCTTCGAAGAATCGAATCGGATTCGGACGGAGCTATTCAAGATGGTTGCCTTTCAAAACTGTTCATTCGGGATAGCCGTGTCGAGCGCTCTCCCTCTAACGTTTCGCCTCCCACGTTGGAGGCATCTTCCGGCATTGAGTATACAGCTGAGTGCGTTGAGTTATATAGCCTGCGTTTATGTGGTACCTGACAAAGAGCAGGACCACCCACCCGTTATCAGGGAGGCGAATCGATCCGAGGGAGAGAGGGCGAGTGCTCGACACGGCTATCCCGAAATAACTGCTTTGAAACGCAACCATTAGCATTTGCTTTATTTACATCATGAATCAGTGGTGTCCGTGATATAATTTCAAAAGTGTTTAATGCAAGTATAGTTTTATGGTTTGATAGGAAACAACTACTTAAATGCAAGTCTACGTGCCTCTTATAAGTGTAACGTGTCCCTATGTTGAGTACAGATGCGCCTTATACATGCAGGGGTTCACATACGTATTTGCAATATAAGAGCAATGAAGTCCCTCTGGGAAGACTGATGGCAGTTGGCATCGCAGGAGATGCACGGGGCAGATGTCAAGTTGACTTCACAGCTGCAGTAGAGAGTGAGGCGGTATTCCCTATCTCGTGCAGGCATCCATACGGCGCCGCTGCCACTCATTTAGTGCCACTCAGTATGCAGCATATAATTCTTGATGTTTAAAATCACACCAATGCTTATTAGATAGGAAGGGTGCTATTAACACTTCAGCTTCACAAATTAAGCCACTGTGGAGATGGGACCCTTAATGCCGGTGGTAACCTCTGTAAGGTCCAGCTGTAATGGTAATCATCTACGCCGCTAATAATACCGTCGGTCCGCGTAGCAATGGAATCCAAGTTAAAAGCCCGCTTTGTTGAACGAGTATGTAGACGAGCTGGGTTTCTGAGACCTGCACCACCATGACTTGGAACGATGGGAAGATCAGACGTTATGATTGGAAGAAAAGTGAACGTATAAAGTACGTGAAGGTATTGCATTAGCAATAAAGTGGTTTGAGCAAGATTAATTATAGATTGTCTTTGCTGAAGATATGAGCTGCTCGAGATGTCATATGCAGGGACGTGCGGTCAAGGGAGCCAGGGGAGGCAGAGCTTCACCTGTCATACTCCAATGAAAATAGCTGTTACGAAAAGTAAAATTATAAAATTAATATTCATATTTTTCCACTGATATGTGTTGTGGTATTATTGTTAGTCTCCCTGTTCCATTTTCTTTTGTCCTTTGTCTTATAATTCGTTGCTACCGCTTGACTCTCGGTTTTCTGTCTCCCTGTTGTTGTTGTGCCGTTCTCTCCACAGCTCGTAAAAAAATATATATATATAATAATAATTATTGCTGATTTTCCGTGCTCTGTCGTTGTTGACATGTCGTTCTCTCTGCAGCTTTGTGCAGCGCTTTGTGACCCTCGGGTGAAAGGCGCTATATAAATGCTATTATTATTATTATTATAAATGTAATTTCTGTATGGTTCCAATTATTTTTTATAGTCAAAATCGCCCAATTTGCGGAGCTCCGCTGCAAATACTGGGAGAGACGAGAGATGAGGCAGCGACGAGCTCAGCCTCCCCTCTGATTGCGCAACCCCTCAGAAACTGGATGGAGCGCGGGCAATAAATAGACACGTAAATGCTGGTGTAACAATGTTTGTGACAGCTGCAGTAGTGGGAACAACACTAGACCCCACACTCACTTTCAGCACCCACATAAACAACATCACCAGATCCTGCAACTACCACCTACGAGCACTCTGGCAAATCCATCCACTGATCTCTACCCAAACAGCACAGACCATCGCCTGCACCCTCGTCGCCAGCCGCTTTGACTACTGCAACGCAATACTGGCAGGAATCACGAAACAACAGAGCGCCAAACTGCAACGTCATCAGAACAACCTAGCACGTGCAGTCCTCAACATCAAAGCGAGCGACCAACCAATCACAAAATGCACTGACACTCTATACTGGCTACCCATCCACCAACGCATCACTTACAAAACAGCAATAATATGCCACCACGCTATCCACAGAGGATACCCTAAATACCTCGCATCACTACTCCGGCCACTCACCCCAACACAATCCCGCACTCTATGCAGCTCATCACAGCACCTACTCCACACACCGCGCTCACACACAACCTTCGCACAACGCCGATTCTCCGTCGCGGCACCCCACAACCTGGAACAAACAGCCTGCCACATCTATTAAGCCTAACACAGTCCCCCACAACCTTCAAACAACCTTTAGAAAGTCACCTCTTCACCGACTCACAACAAACCGACTGAGCCAGGCTCAGCGCCGCTGAATCAACGGGCGCAATGCGCCCGGAGAATCTGCGCGCGTTACAAAAGTAGATTATTATTATTATTATATATTTTTATGTTATCAGCCAATTAATGAAATTTGTATTTTTAGTTGTGGGAGGAAACTGGGGAACCCAGAGTAAACCCACACAGAACAGTGGGAAAACACGCAATCTCTACACAGAAAGGTGCCCGAGGCAGGAATCGAACCGCCTCGGGCAAAACCTTCTTTCTGTGAGGCGCAGATGTTACCACTGCATACCCACCATGCGCACACAGGCTCTAATTATTACACAGTGCTCGCTCTAATCCTACATTTCTCATTATTACACAGTGCTCGCTATAAACCGAGATATCTTTCAGCAGGGTGGCTCAGTTTGATGATTCAAGCGTTTCATGCATCCATACTGGACATCGAAAATTACATTTCAAAACATTACGTTAGAGTGTTGTGTGCTTAGGGATTCTGCCATTAGTGCACTATATGCTTTTATTGTTGATTTATGTTTTGTTTGAGGCAGCGGCAAACTTTGAAAAGCAGTTGAGTGACTTGCAAATATTTCCAAACATCCGGAACCGTCTTTCATCTGGAATTAACATGTATAACAATATCTGTATTTGCAACTGTGTTACTCTCAGTTGCAATCTCGTTGTCATATAAACGCTATCGCATAATTTGACCGTACAGAAATACCCCGTGATCTGTTGTTGTCTGTTTCGCCTCTGTCCTAAATCCTCTGGAGCCAAATAACGCAGCCAATGAACATGAAATTGCTTAGCTGGGATGTGCATTAGATGTTGCTTAATGCGAGATTCTGTAGGTAAATAAGCCCCGTTGGGAAACAGCTGGGGAAGAAACAAAACATCAAAATGCAATCACATTGTTCTCCTTTTACAAGGTTCCCCCATCTCAGAGGGCAACAGACATTCAGCGAAGCCCTGATTATCTTACGCTACGTGCTCCCAAACGGCACACTATTATAACTCAATTTTTCTCCGCAATAATGTGGGTATGAATTGCCTGCGCCTAAAGACACAAAAGCGGCAGTCATCTACATGAGCAGCATGCTTATTGTGAGTGCATTTTCAATTGGGAAGCCTGATATCAGTACCACTGTTGGGAAAGGACAGGCATATGGTGTTTCAGCTGCGCCCAGATATATATGGTGACCTCCCACACCGATGTGTAAGCACACATTTGCACACGGGATTCCCACCAAGGCTTTCGTGACCAATGTTATCCATAATAATAATAATAATAAGATTTTATAGAGCGCCTTTCACCCGAGGGTCACAAAGCGCTGCACAAGGGCCGCAGAGAGAACGGCATGTAAACAGAACAAAACTTATAAAAAACAAAGCAACAAAAATTAAATGATTACGGCTGCTTCGAATACAGTGAAAGGTTGTGAAACTGGCAAGCTTAAGAGCGGCAAAAATCTGCCAGCGTCCCCCAAGATGGCCGTCAGTTCCTCAAAGACAAACACGGAGGGAGACAGGGAGGGAGGGTGAGCGACAGAGGGGAGACATAGGGACACCATAGTATATCTCTTTCAATGTTGTGGGTTCGCGATAGGCTAATTGGCCTGTGGACTAAATTGCCCCCGGTGACCTGCCTTGCGCTCTGTGTCTGCTGGGATAGGCTCCGGCTCATCGTGACCCGGTACAGGATTAAGCGGGTTCTGACAATGGATGGATGGGTTCGCTTTCCAATACAATGGTGTGCTGAAATAGTTATGAACCGACACATTTATTTCACATGACAAACCTTACTAATTGGCTGTGTCGGGTGGAGCTGGGTTTACGACACTGGTTTTTTAGGTGACCGAACCTATAAAAGAAATATATTACGGATAGGCTTCCTAGTCAACAATAACTCAGTTGGCACTAACGTTGGATTCATGTGGAACGGAGCTGTTCACGAAATCGTGTCAGCGTTAATGAGAACAGAGCGTTTCATTCGTCTGCGTGTGAATGTTTAACAATAGATGTGACACACTTTCCACTGTTTTCCTGCAGTAGGCATTGAACATACGGTGTGCGTGTGTGTTAAAATTGGTTAAAAGCACATGCGGAAGTTAAAAGCATCTATCAAATTGTTTCGCGCAAACTGAGAAAAGTTTGTCATGCTTTTTATCTTCGAATTAAGTCGAGTGAAAATTGCTACGTCTAGGTTTCACCAATATGAATGAATCAATCTGCTGCAGATTATTATGCATAAGCAAAACATTCGTTTAACACACATTGGTCTAATTCCTAAGATGACGTTTACATTTTACGATTTAAATAAGCAAATATTCCTTGTCTCCATCCATCCATTCTTTTTCTAAACCACCTGTCCTGGTGAGGGTCGCGGTGGCAGCAGTCCAAGGAGAGTGGACCAGACATCCCTTTCCTCAGCAACAGATTCATCGTATCATTAGTGATATATTCAATCATAATTAACACAGCGGCACGGTGGCGCGGTGAGCAGCGCTGCCCCCTCACAGAAAGAAGCTTCCAGGTTCGATTCCTTGCCCGGGTGCCTTTCTGTGCGGAGTTTGCACATTTTTGCCGTGTCCACTTGGGATTTTGCCAGATTCTCTGATTTCCCCGGGGGCTACAATGGCGGCGCGTTCCCTACACTCCAGCTACTCTCAGACCAAAGTACGGTGTTTTCATGTTTTTTATGTTCGGTTTTTTTGACTACGTCTTCATCAAGATTCAACTGCAGCCGTCAGTTACTGCTAGACACCATTGCAGAACGACAGTGGACAACCTTAACCAACGAAGTCTCAGACAGGCGAGCTTCGGGGCCTGGGCCTGCTCCTTCGGGCCTGCCACACCCGTGGCCTCGCAAGCCAAGCCATACCAAGCCATGCCAATCCA
>JAZEWU010000002.1:639993-665424 GCA_036362915.1 Geotria australis
GTATTAGCCGTCGGTTTCTGCGAGTCATTTGCAGAACGACAGTAAACAACGCCGGGGTCTGAGAGAAACGGTATTTCGATTCTCTGTATGTCCTGTAATAATAATAATAATTAATAATAATAATTTCAATTTATATAGCGCCTTTCACCCGAGGGTCACAAAGCGCTGTACATATGGTAGAGTTGACAAACAAAGTTGAATTGACATGCTGCCTAAGTTACTAGGCTGGCATCCCATCCTTGGCCGCATCCTGGGTATAGTCCTGCCGTGCACCCCGTGTGTTGGCCAGCATAGGCTCCAGCTCACTGCGACCCTGTGCAGGATTAAGCAGGTTACTGATGATAAATGAATAAATAGTTGGACCTACGGCACAGCACATGGAGATACTCACCAAATGTGTTGAGGAAAAGCACTCGACACGGCTGCGATGATCTTTCTGTAAATTGTTAAATGAGAACAGGTCTGCAAAAAATAATGCTGAGTATATTGTGTGTCTTTGCACATAGCAGACGTGATATTGATATTCAGGTACTGCGTGTGGCTAGACGTCCTCAGATTTGCATGCGTCACGAAGCTCACAACGAATGTATTGAAAGTGCAAGTCAATGCGAACATTTAAAATATGCCCCCAAAGCTCCCGCTCAGTTCCATGAAGAGTACGGAGGAGAAATGATTCGTTTTAGTAGCTCTGCTCCCATGGGAAAATGCGCATTTTCTGAAAAGACCTCTTAGCAACGTTTTCCTCCAAGTCCACACGTTGATGGCACTAATAAGGTTTTCTTGAGCGAAATGAATGCAAGCGATGCCCTGTGCGGCCGTGGGGAGTCGAGCGCCATCCCCCGTGAAGCCGGCCCCGAGGGATGGGAAGAATGCCTGCAAACAGCAGAGCTCGCGAGCTCTCGGCTAATAGTGCTGCTTATAATAATAATAATATCATTTATATAGCGCCTTTCACCCGAGGGTCACAAAGCGCTGCACAAAGCTGCGGAGAGAACGACATGTCGACAACGACAGTGCACGGAAAATCCGAGCTGTGGAGAGAACGGCACAACAACAACGGGGAGACAGAAAACCGAGAGTCAAGCGATAGCAACGAATTATATCTGTGTGCAGTTTTCCATATATGTGTACATTGTTGGCGAGTATCCCGCTAGTAGCAAACGGAAACACAATTCAGTTCCACAAATGCTGCGTATATGAAGAACAATTGTCTGTTATAATGCAGTATAATTACGGGCTCGATTTACAGTTAGACACATGCCCCGTATATACCTCGTTGTGCGTGTGCTTGTTTACGATGCTTTTAGTTCCTTAAAACGCTGTAACCGAATACCGTCCTGTATGATTATTATGCTGCTACTTATTGCAATTCCTGAAACATTTCGGGTAAGTCAATAATTTTCTTATCATTAAACTGAATTCATTTTTCTTCTCCACTTTAAATTCATCGTTCGTTTGGGACCATCCATTATCTCCCTCCCTCGGTCCCACTTGCGAACACGAAGCCTATGCATTTATGCAATTAGAGACAACGTTAACATTTTTACTGTGGAGTGGCCATCGAGCAGTATGGTAATGAGGGCTGCATTAATAAGTCACATGCACTGGGTCGCTCACACAACCTGACCCTCACTTCCCAGAGACACTGTGGGACACAGAGCATCGAGGTCAAACCCCCCAATCCCTCAATGACCTACAAGAACTAAGAGATACACAGGGCAAGAATTCTGCAGGATATCCAGAGAGAGTGCTTGAAAGGGGAAATCTGTAGGGCAAAGGTAGTGATCCGGGCCAAAATATTGTTCAACCACCTATATTCGGTATGTAAGGTCTGGGAACGCTGCGAATGGTAATCTGCGCATTTTATAACTTGAGTGCTGCACTGTGTATTCTGGTTTTAATCTTGTGTGCCTATGTGTGTGGAGGTCTTAATGACACTAGTTACATGTAAATGTATCTCTTAAAATCCTTCCTTCAAGGATTTTGTATAACGCTTGCTAAAACGCAGATATGTTAAATATATCACTATTGGACATATTTCTGCATGTATTTCAATATCAGTCGGTCAATCAATTTATTTCGAGTAAAGCCTAATGAGCTAAGACATTTTTCGTCAAAGGAGACCCAGCCAAAATGGCAAGCATGTTTAAAATATAATTCCTTCTTCTTCTTTGCGATTCTTCGAAGCGCGATGTTAAATTACAGTTTCCCATTTTCTTACACAGCCCCTTGCATTTTCATTGAACTCCGCAAGGTCTTTTGAGCTGCAGAGGTTGGGTAGTAGAGCACTCATCACTTTAATATTTCGCCAATGCACTGCTGGTTGAAGGCCTCGCCCACTTGCCAATGATGATAACCATAACTGGGTGTCAAACGGTTCAAAAAACAGTGCAGTACAAATATATGCCCTGTGAGTGCCCACATAATTGGGGTGGCACGGTGGCGCGGTGAGTAGCGCTGCTGCCTCACAGCAAAAAGGCCCCGGGTTCGAATCCCGGCTCTGAGCGCCTCTCTGTGTGGAATTTGCATGTTCTCCCGGTGTCGGCGTGGGTTTTCGCCGGGCACTCCGGTTTCCTCCCAAAGTCCAAAGACATGCTGCTGCTGCTTAGGTTAATTGGCCTGCGGACTAAATTCCCCCCCGGGGTGCCCTGGGATGGACTGGCGTCCCACCATGGGTATATCCCTGCCTTGCGCCCCGTGTCTGCCGGGATAGGCTCAGGCTCACCGCGACCCTGTACAGGATTAAGCGGTTACTGACAATGGATTGATGGATTGATTGGGGGTCAAGGTAGAAGCGTTCACGTCGCGATCCCTGTCAGGTAATACTTGTTGTTGCCTGCGAATTCTACCCAACACTTCGAAGCCGAGCTGAAAGACAACGATGTCCAGAAGCTGACCATCGTGCTACGAAGAATCGCAAAGAAGAAGAAGATGGATTGATTGATTGGAAAATGTCTCTAGATGCCTTTGGGTGCCCTAGAACTCGTAGGGCCCTGCCCTGGCTGCCCTGGCTGTCCATGGGGCTCATTGTTGGTGCCGGAAGCCAGGTACTCTCTCTCGTTTCCCCTGACACAAACCTTCCCACCCATCCTCCTCATCAATCCTAATACCGTTTTTTGTTTCTTGTAATTTTTCTAAAGTGGCTTGAGACGTGATTGCATTTAGACGCTATATAAATTCAAATGATAGTTGTTGTTTTTTGTGGGTTTTTTTAATCAAATTGCGACTCTAAATTATGAATTGTAATGGGGCAATGTGGTGCTGGTGGCCTGCTAATAAATCATTGCGATCATTAGAGCCCGTAATTGTTTCAGCTCAATCTGAAGCAAACGGCAGTCATGGCATTCGATACATTTCATGTGTTGGTGATGCCTCTTCAGGTTTACTTCCTCGAGCACGAGGGTGGCATTGGGAGAGGACGCATGTCAACACTGTTCCCAGAGTGAAAATCCCAGAGGGCACGCCGCTCCCACAGTGAATTGATCAGATTTCCCACATGTTCTATTTTCTAACAGCAGCAATCCTTCACTATTTCTCTACCGCATGCCACCATACCATACCACAATACCACCGTATGATTAAAAATTTAGATGAATAGTATTTTTCGGTAATGGGCTCACTCTCCGTGACAAAGTGAGGAGCACAGAAATCCGGGACAACCTCGGAGTAGAGTCGGGCATCTGCCCCCCGGAAGGCTCCCTCGGGAGGTATTCCAGGCGCGGCCCACTGGGCTGAGACCTAGAGGCCGACCCAGGACACGCTGGAGGGATTATATCCTTCGGCTGGCCTGAGGACACCTGGGAATCCCCCAGGAATAGCTGGAATCTGTTGCTGAGGAAAGAAGATGTCTGGTCCACTCTCCTTGGACTGCTGCCACCGCGACCCTCACCAGGACAAGCGGTTTAGAAAATGGATGGATGGTAATGGATTAGATATTATGTGGGAAATATTTACAGCCTCGTTATGAAAATCACGGATTTTTTGTTTTTAAGTTTTATTGGGCCTTTGGAGCTAGGATTAGGGATAATATTAGGCTTTCATGGTTATTCAATGGATGGTTGTTCAACCCATCATAAGTATCAGAAATGTAAGAAACGCGTTTTCATAAACTCAAAATATTGTGGGAGAGGACCCCAAGATGCCCTCTGTGGACAGGATCGCAGACCCATCTGAGGTCTCTCAATTATTATTTTCTAATTACACCCCTGTACATGTTGCACCTAGTTGGTCAGGGATGCCTGTGTTTACAATAAATAGGCACATATTCAATGGAAACAACTATTATAGCCATTGCTCATCTATTGCGAAACTAACCATATTCACCTTAACACATCCATGCGTTTTGATAGTCACCTGCAGACTTAATGCATTGATTATAATATCTCACCATTTTCTGTTAGCAAACAATGTGAAGTAAATTGAGAAATACATATTCCTCAGTTTGTACGAGGTATGTGAATGTATTACATTGTGGCAGACTCTTATCCAAATGCACAAAGTTGACAATGTACATATTGGACGAGTAGATCTGTTCTGTCAAATGCATTAGTATTAAGTGAGGGATTTTACTGCATTGGAAACATGTTGGCATGATGACTCAGCCACTATTCAGCACACACACAAACGGTCAGATAAATTAGCTATTTTTGCTGTAATTCCACTGCTTTCTGGGAGAAAAACAATCGTTTTCACATAAAGTGCACCCATTCTGAATTTTGCAACGCAAGTGCACCAACTCTGAACAGAGACACACACAATTCGCCACTAGCCATGTTTCATTCAAAGAATCTCCTAAAGTGAGTGGCGATTATGGCAGAATTATTGGGCATTTCCAACAACGGCCGAAAGTTTCAGCAAATATGAGGAAGAATTTCACCATCACGTGGAATTGCTTCAAATGTGCTTTGGCAGCGTGAGCACTGAAATGGCACAATGGGAATCAATTAATGTGCGTTGTTATTGCCGTCGCTCTGCAACTCTCTTGAGCAATTTCTGCCACGAAGAAGCCATGATGGAGACAAAACAGAAGAGGGAGGGATGGTGATCATGTGGATTGTGGTGCTGTTGGTGTCTGTGATGAAAAAATGTATGCTTTGTTGAAGATTGTGATTATGATGTTGAATAGGCTAAAGATAGTGAAGCTCTGTTGGTGAGTTTAGGTCATGTGAGTTTAGGTCATGTCTGATAGTTGCTCTTTAGAGCTGTTCTTTCGGTATAGCTGTTCGGCACGGCTATCCCAAAAGCATCCTCAAATGCCTGAGGATGTTTCCAACGTGGGAGGTGAAATGTAACGCGGGAGGAATGAAGATCGCTCGACATAGCTATCCCGAACGAACAGCTCTCGAATTCGATTCGATTCTTCGAAGCGTGATGGTTATATGACAGTATCCCATTGCAACAAGTTCTTCTTTAGTTGCAGAAAACCCTTCAACATTTAGAGATCTAATAGTCAGTGCTGGCCTTAAAGGCGGGCATTGGCCTCTCTTCTTGCTCCAGATTGAGGGGCTTCTGGCATCTGTAGAGATTCTGGACATTGGTTGTCTTTCAGCTCGGCTTCGAAGTGTTTGGTAGAATTTGCAGGTAATACCAAGTACTACCTGACAGGGCTCGCGACGTGAACGCTTCTACTTTGATCCCAAGAACAGCTCTGAAGAGCAACGATTATGAATGGAGCTGGGAAATTGCACTTGAGAGCTGCTCTTTCGAGACAGCCGAGGCGACTGTTCCTCCTGTGTCCTTCGCAACGTTTATCGTCCCGCGCTGCAGGCTCTGATCCCGAAGATGCCTCCAACGTGGGAGGTCAAACATCGTGAAGGAGAGAGCAGGAATCATTTCCGTGGCTATCTAGAAAGTTCACCTCTTAAGAGCATTTCCCATAAATAGAGCCGTGAAAACTTACATTGTCGACAAACGTCTGTAAAATGTATACATATTTATTAATAGAAAAATTGCAAGCTACCTTTGGCTCAAAGCTCTTTGATGAGCGATCGAGACATTGCTGTTTACTGCTACCAACTTTATCCAGGCCTGCCAGAATGGGTAGATTTTGTGCACAATTCGGTGGGGGTTTTTTTAAACCGTTGAAAAATGCGATTTAGAAGAACGTTATTAAAAATTAAAGGTTTTAAGGCTCTAGAACAATGGACACTTTTTTCTTTGATATACATGTTTACATACTATTAAATGAAAAAAATCCTATGGCTTCCCAGTCATTACCGCACTCTTTGATCGTTGCCTTTGATCTGTTTGTGCATGCTTTATTTGGACCCAAATATGGGGAGCGGGTAGCATAGTAGTTGGCAAATTGTGTTACAAACATGGAGTCCTAAGTTTGGTTTCTAACCAGGACAAAGATTAATTACATTGTTTGTTAGTTTCCCGTAGGTTGACTCGGCCTTACACGGGCCCCTGGTGCAGTGTGGGTATGTCATTGGTGCACATCTACAATCCATTCCTTTGGAGGAAACGGTTTGTGGCTCACAATGACATAGAGGCTGGTGTGGTATGACGGATCAAGGGTTGGATTGATTATCAGATTGCAGCAGCAGTGTTACGATTTTCACCATTATATTCACACTCATCATTATCATCACCATCATTATAATCATCATCTATATCATTTCCATCATTATCATAATTTTGTTTAAGCAGCACTAGTCCATCTGTCTTAATGCCACAATAGTGCACGGTGGTGCAGGGCAGATATGGACAGACTGTGATTGGTCGGCATCCTCTATGCGTGTGCCGAGCACGCTGTTGTCAGCACCAATCACGCTCTTTCGTATTGTCATTCCCCTAGCTGCTGATTGTCTGCAGGGTTTTGTCGAGAATTAGCCTGCGGACTAAATTGTCCCCGGAGCCCTGTGATGGACTGGCGTCCCATAATTAGTATAGCCCTGCCTTGCGCCCTATGTCTGCCGGGATAGGCTCCGGCCAGGCGCGTCGCAGCCGCGGGTGTTGCAGGAAAAAGTGGAGGGGGGGGGGTAGAATAATGTTTCTGTGAAAGTGCGGGTGTCGCAACATATGCTATGAGAGTACCTCAGGAAAAAGTGGGGGGGATGGAATACAGTTTCTATGAAAGTGCGGGTGTCGCAACACCCGAAACAACCGCGGCTGCGATGCGCCTGGCTCCGGCTCACCGCGACCCTGTACGTGTACAGGATTAAGCGGTTTCTGACAACTGACGGATGGATGCTTTTATGATTGTCCAGCTATATCCATACAATGCATTAAAATGCAATTGTACAAATTGCTAGGTGGTTTCAACGGCTGCATATGTTTTTTCAGTGTATTCGCAACTTATTTTCATCCAACTGTTACACTTTTGCACTACTTTGTCTCTTAGTAATTTGTTGGAATTGTTTGATCTTTGTCTTGTGCAGCACTGTTATTGTGTTACTGTGTTACTGTTTACCTGAAGATTATGGCTAAAGTTTTATCTCTGCATAATTTATCGCTGCAAATGTGTTAAATTCGTTGCATCACCTTCTGTTTTTATATTTTGTTGATGTTGGTTAATTCGTACCCTATGTTATATCGCAGGAATCCCGCTTCCAGAGCTTACAAGCTCACTTGGTATTTTATGCTGTCATAGCAATCATCTATCTTTGGAGTGGGTGTCACCAAACACCTATGAAGCTCAGCATGATTCAAAAGGCAGAATGGCTGTCTTTGCCTTGTTAGTGCTGATGTTTGACACAATGCACCAGATGCTCAATTTAGGCTGGGTTAACCTAGAGGAGACCCAAGATATTCAAACACAACTTGTTACTGACTGTGTATGCTCAGGTATCAAACTCATGTCACCAGGTTTACAGCACAGTGCACTCACCAGTATTCTACAGCTACCACGCTCATGTACACACCATGAAAAATGGAGGTAAGTACATGTTACACATAAATATCGCGTGTTGTGGACGCGAGGCATTTCAGGTCACTCTGTTGCATATGTAACATGCGCAATTTACTTTTGGTTTTGTTTAGCATTTTTAAAACCTTCTAACGACTGTATAATGACCTGCTTCTAAAAGTAGATCATTCGCTTGCGGAGGTGAGATGCAGCTGTCATGGGGGAGTAGTCTCTCTTATCAGATGTTTAAATCAATTCCCCAGTAAATATGTTTTTGTAACACTGTTTTAATGGCATTCACTCAAGTATGCATCCTGTTTGTGTTGCATTATTATAAACTTGGTCATTGTTTGCCTCCCGTGTGGCTTCATGGGCTGCACTGCATGAGGCAGTCGAACACGTTCACGTACAGCCTCGTTTTGTCGGAACACTGATGAATGAGGACCTTCTCACACTGTGCGGGACACAGGGGTTATTTGACCATACGTCTCCACACCGCAAACATTGCTTTGTTATGGTGGAGCGCATAGATGTGGGAACATAGAAAGGCGTACAGTACAACGATGGGTCTTGCTCTGTTGCTGAACTGCCCAGCTCACAGGCCCACAACCTGTTGACTGGTGCTCGCCCGTTCAAGCACCCTGTTAAAGCGTCTGACATCTGATTAGATCACGTACATCCCAGGCGATTTTGTCATTGACCAACTAAATTTCCCACTATTAAAATCATGATTTGGAATGCATGTTGATTGATCCAATAATACTGTAAACTTCTTGGCAAATACGGTCAGCAAAGCAAATGTGAGTGAGCTCAATAATGTATGGTTAGTGCCCCAGTGCTCCAATTAGTCTTGAATAAGTAGGTGAGCATCGGAAATTCCACATCACTGACAAGTACAGAAATACGAGTGGAGAAATGCGTGACTTACAACTGAGATACAAAAAGACGAACACGTGAATCGGAGAGCATATGCAGGTTTACATTTCCCACTCCCCCTGTTCTGCGTGCGTTTCCTCCGGGTTCTCCGGTTTCCTCCCACAACTTAAAAAAACACTCATTAATTAATTGGCCGATAACACCGTAATATATAGGAAGCAGTGCATGGCAATATGTTGGTGCCGGCAAACCGCCTGGCTGCCGCCTCCGCCTCTGCGCTTTCCTCGCGCCTCCGAGTCGTTCTCTCGTCGAATGAATACCTTCGACATTGAATGAATATGTGCGCGTTATAAATGTAAATTTATTATTAAAAATTATTATTATTATTCAGCAAGCCACTTCAAAAAAGTATGCTTACATTCACGCTGGCTAATATATATTGACCCATCATTTTACTGGATCGATGTGGTGAGGAGACAAATGAGCTTGTGCTTTGGCTGCCGTGGATTGTGGCTAAACTCCTGGCATCGTCGGCTGGTGTCGATGAGCTTAACTGGCACCCAGGGTGCGTTAAGGGCGCCAGTGCCGACAGCTCACTGTCAAACGAATGTGCTGGTGCCGTGTTGGATTCCTGTCCCCTCGGCCGCAATAGATGCATTCGCCAAAATTACGAATGTTTGTGTCAGTGGGCTGTGCTTCGTTTTGAGAACTCCATCCATCCATTGTCAGAAATTGCTTAATCCTGTACAGGGTCGCGGTGTGCCGAAGTCTATCCTGGCAGACAAAGGGCCAAGGCAGGGCTATACCCAGTATGGGTAGCCACTTCATCACAGGGCCCCCGGGGATTTTTTTTTTCCGTAGGCCAATTAACATATGCAGCAGCAGTCGGTCTTTGGACTGTGGGAGGAAACCGGAGTGCCCGTCGAAAAAAAGGTTAGCATATATAATGATCAAATTTAGAAAAAACAGATACCAAAGTTATTTGCTAGCAGTGTGCCGTAATCATTAAACTGTTACTCAAAAAGAGAATAGCATGGGTATATAAATCATGAAACAAAAGCCCTGAAAATTATGGAACGAATGCAGAAACACGGAGGGAAGTGTACGTATCTTGATTTGAATCGATGCATATATAGTAGCGGTGAGTTCCTGATAACAAATCTCATTGCACGACTGTATTATCACGGTATTTGTTTGCCTTTCCCTTTCCATTGTGTGACTGTACATAATAAAAAAACAACAAAACGATTGCCTGCCAGACACACATATCTGTCGATATATCTCTGGAGGTCGGAGCAATTAAATTGTGTGCATGTTTCTCCATTCTGCGCATGTGAATGCAGCGTTGCCTCTCCTCGAAAAGCAAAAGCTTTGCTGGAGGAAATCGAAAATGCTATACATATGACTTCTGCATGCAAACTTAATTTATTCGTTTCATTGTTTTGCACGTTTGAAATGCCCCGCGGGATTGTGTGATTATATGTCATAAGATGCACGCTGTGGTCAACTGTTGGCAACAATACTTCTTTCAATGATTTTAATACATTTTCTTGGCTTGATGGGTCCACATTTCAACTGGCCACAACTCACAATTAATTATTATAAATAACGTGGGGAAATATATTGTACATCAGCTGTGTTAGGTTAAGAATGTATTTATGCCAAATAAATTAATGAATTGGTGTTAAACTATAGATTAATTGCATGTTGGTACTGCGCCTGTTTATTAACGGTAATTAATGTTACGTTATAGATTAGCTTCATATACACACCGTGTGCGGCTGCACGGTGGCGTGGTGAGTAGCGCTGCCGCCTCAAACAAAGAAGGGCCCGAGTTCGAATCCCTGCTCGGATGCCTTTCTATGTTGAATTTGCATGTTCTCCCCGTGTCCGCGTGGGTTTTAGCCGGGCACTCCGGTTTCCTCCCACAGTCCAAAGACATGCTGCTGCATAGGTTAATTGGCCTGCTGACTAAATTACCCCCAGTTCCCTGTGATGGACTGGCGTCCCATCAGGGGTCTAGCCCTGCCCTGCGCCCTATGTCTGCCGGGATAGACTCTGGCTCACCGCGACCCTGCACAGGATTAAGCGGTTTCTGATAATGAGATGAGATACACACCGTGTGAGGAGTTGTATGGTGTACGACCTCCAGTCAGCAGGCCTTCGACACTCTGCGCGGCCTCAAGGTGCACCTGGCCTGACATAGATGCCGTGGTGACGTCACCGCCACTTATTGGCAAACGGCGGTTGCTGTTGCTCTGGCTGTTGTGTAAGGAAGTGATACGTGGCCAATGAAGCTGCAGTTGGAATCAAAGTTGATCAGAACAGAGATGACAATGAGAATTGATTTCCAAAGCTCTTCTCAAGCAGATTCTTTGCGAAGGAGCCAGAGGGAACACTCGGCGCGGCTATCCCGAAAGAACAGCTCTGGAGAACAATTCTCCTGCATTGGTCCGTGAAAACCTACGCGAGCAGAGATGAGAATGGCCAGGTGGACGTGTCGTGTCACTGAGTGAAAGCAAGATGAGTGTGGCGGAGAGAGAAAGGATCAGGCTGGAGGCGACAGGAGATCTGGTAAGGAGAAATAGGCTGAGGTGGCTTGGGCGTGAAAAGCCGGAGATGGAGGAGAGTGGGTGAAGATGGAGGTGACGGTGACCTAGCTCAGAGGGAGACGCCAAACGCATGATTGACGTGGTGAAGGATGACGTGAGAATACACCTCACATCTCAGTGTCTCACTCCCTAGGATGCCCAGGATCGAGATAGGTCGAAGAAGGGCATCTGTGTGTAGTGTACAGTGCAGGGTAAAGTGTATGTAGTATATAGTGTACTTTCTCGGTGCTTATGTTAAGTCGACAATTAGCGAGTTTTACTTCTTTTAAAAAAATCACTCTTTAAAAAAGTTAACTGTCAGAAAAGCAGCAATTCATACTTATTATGTTGATATTAAACGTGAGTGGCAATGCACAGTATTATGGCATATTAGTGAGTTAATGACTGGAGTGAAAACTATTGCTGGTAGTTTGTATACAATTTGAAGTACTTCAACCACAGCCCATTACACTGGGTCGTGGTTTATTTAGAACATTTTTCACTCGTTTTTAGCGCTCGGCTAAAACATGCTTTTGTTTGTTTTATTTGTCTTTTGATGAACTGTCATCAAACGCGTTTAAACTGTATCTGCCTTTTGGGAATCATTCGTTCCATCTGCAACATCCATGCATAGACACATACAAAGATCCCCCGTATCACCTTAACAGACTGTAGGGTCAAGTGCTGTTTGCGAGCACCTATAAAGGCCAGCTCGGCACAAGAGGGGATGGGTGGCAAACAACACGCCTTGCTGCATTTGCCTCACAATTGACGATAGTTACACACCGCACCAGGTACTCATTTGAGGCGGAGTCGACTTTGGGGAGGCCCAGGACCAGTTCAGAAAATCGTCACTGGTGTTGGCCTCATAACACGCACGCACACTCACGCCCGAGCGAGCACGTGATCTCACACACACGTAGAGATCCATAAATCAGGGAAAATAATAGTGCTTATAAATGGGAGAATAACTCCCCATAAAATGGTGCCTCAGGGTAACATTTAGACTATTGTGTGTAGTGTGCTGGCCATTGAAAAGTTATTGATGAACTGCTTATAAATTCTACTTACATTTTATATTGGACTCCTAAACCTTTTCAATTAAAGCATCTCATTTGAGCCCCAGAGGTGAAGAGAAGCATTGATACCATAACATCTGTAGTTTGTGCTGTTCAAAACCAGAGATACTTGTGTAAGAATAGGCATCACCATGCAACTCGCAACACACGTGCAGTGTGTGTATAGGGTGCATCAGATAGAGGTGGAGCGGTGCTGTCAACTATGAACTCTGTGGCAGCCTCAGTTCGATTCCTACCCGCAGCCAACATTAGTGCAAGCGAAGTCCGAATCAGTCTCGCTCTGCTCCCACTTCACAAAGCCACAGTGACCAACGGTATAATCATCATCATTGTCACGGACCACGTAATCCTGTTGCAGTGAACTGGAGCCTATCCCGGCAGACACAGGGCACAAGGCAGGGCTATGTCCATCACGGGGCACCTAGGGCAATTTAGTCCGCAGGCCAATTAACCTATGCAGCAGCATGTCTTTGGATTATGGGAGGAAACCGGAGTGCCTGGCGGAAACCCACGCGGACACGGGGAGAACATGCAAACTCCACACAGAAAGGCGCCCGAGCCGGGATTCGAACCGGGGCCCTTCTTGCTGTGAGGCGGCAGCGCTACTCACCACGCCACCGTGCTTGGCGATAATCAAGTAAAATGAATCTCCCACAGAACGCCTTCCACCAATAATAAGGACGAGGCGCATAGTCATCTCGATGATGTTAAGAGGTTGTTAATTTTAAATCTACACCTTGTCTACGAATAAAGAGGATTTTTTTGCAAGCCTACAAACATATGATTAGCCTTTCGAAAACGTGTTAATAATGGCAATAATGGAGAACTAGCATTAACCGATCCTTCATAATGATTAAACGAGTAATTGCCGCCACTTTTCACCTATCCCTGTAGTTTGCAGTGTGGGGCTAAATGAATGCTTTCAATTTCCTTAAGTGATATTGTAAGCGAGGAAATGGAGAGATCCACATAATTTGGCAAACTGTAAGACATTCGTGTTGGACGTTGTTACATTGAAGCACCAAGGGCCAGCCTTAAAACGATCTCTAAATGCCGCAACACAGAGCCGGCGCTCGGCATACACAGTCTAAGCAGAATTGTAGGGCCCAAATAGCTCAAGGGGAACCCCTATTCGCTTGTTATCATTATTTATGTTCGTAAGAACTTGGCTAGCTCCAGCACTGGTGGAACAGCAAAAAGGCTGCTTGTCAGGCTTTCACCATGTTGGTTCCCTTATCTAGGCTGAGAGATGGCTCTGAGCTCACAGTTAAGTTTCCTGGGACAGTCACACAAAATCAAAACATTTGTTTCGTGTATGAACTATGAGCACGCCAATGGCTAAAACATTCTTGTGTTATTAATGGCAGCATTTCTTTTTTACATTTTGTTTAGAAAATGTGGAAAATAGCTCATGTCGCGTGTTGAGTAGCACTGCCGCCTCACAGCAAGAAGATCTCAGGTTCGAATCTCGGGACACGGGGAGAACATGCAAACTCCACACAGAAAGGCACCCGAGCAGAGATACGAACCCGGGTAATTCTTGCTGTGAGGCGGCAGCGCTACTCACCGCAACGCCACCGTGCCGCCCAATAGTGATTCATAAATCCGTAAATAAGAGAAGGCTTTCAAACGAACTTTATGCTGGTAAGACTTGCGTCATTATGCTCCCAAAAAGTTTGCATCATGTCTCGGTGATAAATATCTGTGTGTGATAAAATTTACGTAAAAAAAATCTACACGTGACTTCATCTTCCTGATTACAGTATATATTGTTTTTCACAGGCTGGCAGACAGGCGAGCGAAAACGAAAGGTTTCATATTTTGCCATCAGCGCCTCTGCACCGATACATAAAGCGCCTGTATTGCCGGCGTCTCTTTATGTGTGTGCTGTGCCAACATGATGTGTGCGCGGTGCCAACATGCTAAATGCAACGCCAGAGCAGCAGTGACAGCAGCAATCGATTGTGCCGAGAGACTAAATCGAGGTTCTACTGTAACTAATTTGTTGTCAACATACAGCGAGCAGTTCGCAGCCATTGTTTGCATGTTTATTTTATAAAGGGTTCCAGAAATGGCACAATCAACCATGTCCTATCTGCGGGCTACAGAACACTTGACTGCGGGGTAATCCATTGGAAACACGCGTTGGCATTATTAAATTGCAATTCAATATTCAGGCCGTGATAGATGGAAGGAATTGGTTTACGGTGTCCCGCACTTTACTTCCAGCTTGTCAAACTTTGTCCATTGTTGTTGTGACCCTAGTTTGGGATAACGTTGTTTTACGACATATAGCCTTTGATTTTGATTCTGAGATTAAACCGCACCATGAAACTGTGTTGCAATGCCTCTTTATCCGGATTGCTTTTATGGTGGGCATGCTTCAGGTAGGTGAGATGTGTTATCCGTTGTTACACAGCAACCTGATTCAGAACGTTAGCAATGTACGTGGTGCAGCGATGTTTCAATCCACTGCTGGATGAAGGTCTCCCCACGTTACGTGGGTCGTGGAGTTATTGAATAGTAATAATAATAACAGCATTTATAGAGCGCTTTTCACCCGAGGGTCACAAAGCGCTCTATAAATTATTATTATTATTATTGTAGAATTGTTATTATTATTATTATTTTCCTGTTGTTTTTGTGTCCTGTGTCTTATGGTTTATCGCTATTGCTTCACTCTCCGTTATTTGGTCTCCCCGTTGTTAACATGTCGTTCTCTCGACAGCTCGGATTAAAAAAAACCAACAAAATGTAATAATTTGTTGCTGATTACCGTTCTCTGTCGTTAATTTGTCGTTCTCTCTGCAGCGCTTTGTGACCCTCGGTTGAAAGGCGCTCTATAAATGCTATTATTATTAAAGCGCTGAATCATGCATCGCACTTCTCATTATACATTTGTGAAAGTTCTGAGCAGAAATGTGGGGGCATAGAAGTATAGTACAGCAACCGATTTTATTCCGCACATCTGGCTGCAACTTAGACCTTAATTCACTAAGTAACTTTCTCATCTAAACATTCCTGATAAAGCGTACCACTACAACATTCCTTGCTCTAATAGACTAAATCGTTTAGCTGTGAGCTGCATAGGTCAATTGCAATGACTATTTTCATTATTCTATCACAGTGCTGGGGAGAATTAAGTGTGCAACGTAACGATCTCTGTTCAATTACTTCATCTTAAACTTGGGTCTTTAGTTTCTAAAACACTCGACAGTTACGAAAATGAATAGTGCAGCAGCCAGTGGAAGGACCTCCACTGAGAATATGGCGCAATGAAATCAGTTCGGGTGCAGGTGCTAAGTGGATTATTCCATCGCAGACCGATGAGCGTGGCTGTGACTTGAAGAATCCTTTCTGAAGCGGTGGCTCAACCAAGGCGGATGATGATGAAAGTAAAACCTCAGACATGGTTAGAGTGCAAGCCGTGCTCCACTCAAAGAATGTTTGTCACCCTGGGGAGGAGGCGGCAGAGGCGAGTTGCTGTCACCAGCTCAGCCTCCCTCCTCTGGGTCGCCACTTCTTTGTATGTGCATTTGAAAATAAATGTGCGTTTTGTATAATACGAGAACATTTTCTCCTTTTATCTGTCAAACACGTATGTGATATCGGCGTCTGCATGTGTAGTTATAATGTCGCTATAATCATATCTTCCTTTCGGAGTTACCAGCAACCAGGTGTGGTTATGGCGCCAATTCAGAAGGGATGCGTGCATCGATGCGAATCTACAGCCCAAGAATATCCACGAATTGCGCTAAAGCTGCGGATTTCTGTTGATGGCCTTGTTGGAACATGCCATTGGTCTCCTGCCTGTTCCGATAAGGGGTTTAGAGGGATACAAATGCAGCGCGCGTGTGTTAGCTCAGCAAATCGCGTTTTTGATCAGCAGCAAAGTCAAGCTGCTGGGCGAGTGGGCCCTTTCATCTTCGTAATATTTGCGTCTCTACTTTTACATGCAGAATATTCCATTAGCCACCGCTGAAAAAAATAATGGATGTTATTTTGGCGAGATATATTTTGAACGCATATTCCCTAGCCGATGTACAGTCTGTTTTCAGAAGAGATACCGCGGCGGAGCAGGTTTTTAATCTTAGGCGAGCAACGCCGTCGCGATAATGGACCAAAGCGCCTTCATGGATCTACGCAGAGCCTCAATAATCTGCACGCTGTCTGCGACGTGTTCGCTAAAGTGTGGTGGCAAAAAACACCCCACGCCTACTCGTGGTTTATTTCCTTCCACACAATTACGTGTATGCTAGAGCACCACTCGATTGCGGTCGCATGTCGATAGGCATCTGGCAGAAGGGGAGCGCACAGACGGCGCTGGCGTTTGTGGGTGTGCTCGCCCACGCTGCAAATCGCACGGAAAGTGCAGCGCCAAGCCAGTGTGCAACTTCTGCGCGTTATTTATAGCGTTATTTATAGCGCTCGCTTCGCCAACAGCGCGCACACACACGCGCGCAGGTAACTGTCCTCGCAGGTTTTACTCGCCTCGCCGTGAACTCGTAAAAACGGCCCAGTAACTCGGAGTGCACATTGTGACAGCGATTATTCCACGTCTGTATATTGAGGCGCTCTTCCAAAGGGCGGCTTGTCGCGGTTTGAAGGGGAATGCATTATGAGTGAGTCGCATAGGCACCTGAAGGT
Organism: Geotria australis; assembly: GCA_036362915.1. Lineage (NCBI taxonomy): Eukaryota > Metazoa > Chordata > Hyperoartia > Petromyzontiformes > Geotriidae > Geotria > Geotria australis. Next base: position 657,036 of record JAZEWU010000002.1, read on the forward strand.
AAATTACTGATGGGTTGTACCTTTGCGCGTTCGATTCCACTCCTCGGTTTTTGAAACGTGCACATTCCAAGCGCAATACGAATAAGGAATAGAAATTGTGGTGGAACGTCTGGAGTTCATTGAAACCATTAAACAAGTCATCATCATTATCAGTATCCGCTTCATCCTGTACAGGATCACAGGGAACCAGAGACTCTACTGGAAAATACAGGGCACAAGGCAGTGCTATATCCAGGATGGAACGCCAGTCCATCGCAGGGTTCTCGGGGCAATTCAGCCATGCCAAGCAGTGTGTCTTTGGACTGTGGGAGGAAACCCACAAAGACACAGGGAGAACATGCAAACTCCACACAGAACGGCACCCAAGACGGGGAACGATCCGAGTGCCTTCTTGCTGTGAGGCATGAGTAACCACCCACCACGCCACGATGTCACCTCAAACAAATGCAGTACGATATCGCTTTGATTATAAATGGCATTGACGTAACCTAAACAGATAGACGGCTGACGTTTCAGGCAACGAACCATCTGCAGGAAAGCACTATAAAGACCAGACCAACACACGTTACGGATAGATAGATAGATATATACACAGTTGGAGGTAGTGTTTTGAAAAATGGCTCCTTAAATATCCAGGTCAAGGGGCTATCGTGGCTAATGTTATTGATGCCACCGCATTTCACCATTAGTCCCTTCCTGCCGCCAGCTCCAGAGGTTGTTCAAAAGGTGACATCTGGCCTACAAGAGCTGCTCACTCAGTATTCCTCCAAGCGGCTTCATGTCGTCCCCTTGGCCAGCGACCTCTGGGTGCCATCCCAGCGCCTGTCTGGGTGACCGGCCTGCCGCGAGCAGCTACATCAGCTCTCCCCGCGCAGACCTCCGTTGCTGATTGCATCTACGACACTGTCTTGCCCTCGTCCCTTAAATAACGTTTGTCATACATAGCTGTCAAACACTATACTTCTGCTCCCCTCTGCGTCTGAACAAGGGCCATTGCCAAAACCACCTTTGCGTTTTTCAATTAAAAGGTGTGATGGGATGGCGTCCCATCGTGAGTATAGCCCTGCCCTGCGCCCTGTGTCTGCCGGGATAGGATCTGGCTCACCGCGACCCTGTACAGGACTAAGCGGTTTCTGATAACGGATGCATGCATTTACTGTGCACACATCACTGAGCAAGCGCGTGTGTGTAGTGAGTGCTGAAGCGCGCGATGAAGACGGAGTGTCACGTTGTATGTTGATCTGAAACGAGCAAACAATAACAGTAGCAAGGCCATTCCTGTTGGGATTGCAGAATTAAAGCAGTTGGTAAAGGTTTAGTGACACGTTCCACTATGCAATGACTCTAAGCTGCATAATTGTAATTAATTGCACTAAAGGTTGGCAAGCTGAGAAAGGACTAAAGACCTTCTTGGGGGGGGGGGAAACACTTGAGAGAAGCACGAGCTTATCAAATTAACAGTTTGCTTAGTTAAGGAACAATGTAATAGATTCGATGTGTGCACAATGTAATTTTTATTCAGTGAGTGTATTGGGCCAGCTACCGTTGTGGTTTGCTGCGGAACACAGATCACATTACAAAGGTTGTGAGTTCCAATCCCAGCCCCAAGTTAATTAAGCCCCTCATCCCTCCAGGGTCAATAACATCAGTACTACAGAGTGTGTCTCATCGCTGCCGTCATAGTGTTCAATGTTACATGACTGGCTCCACAGTTGCAAACAAGAGATGGGTGCCCACTCGGCTTCAAACATCACTATCAGTGATGCGTCATCATGATTTACACCGTAATCTTGTACAGGGATCGCGGGTCGGGCAGAGCCTATCCCAGCAGACAGAGGGTGCAAAGCAGGGCTATACCCAGGATGCAACGACAGTTCATTGCAGGGCACTGGAGGCAATTTAGTCAGCAGGCCAATTAACCTAGGCAGCATCTCTTTGAACTTTGGGAGGAAACCTAGGAAACACACACGTGCACGAGGAGAACATGTAAACTCTACCCAGAAAGGCAGCCGAGCCGAGAGATGAACACGGGACCTTCTTGCTGTAAAGCGGGAGATGACCTTGGACATGGACGAACGCGGTGTACCCATTCCTAACGCTGAGTGGACACAGATTTAAGACAGTGGCTCATTGTGGCCCATCGTTTCCAATTGCCACACTGGGGTATCGGGCCATCGACCTCTAGATTGTCCACTATGCTAACAATGACACCATGGCAGTATGAATATATATGTAATAGTTCTGGGTTTTGGGTTAGAATTGTACGATGAGGTTGAAGGGTTGGCACAAATGGTTGCTGTGTCTGGGTGATAAAAAACCCTTCCCCAAAGTGATTTGATTGGGATTTTACAGGTTTCGACTAACACACACATTGACATCTGCAGCTGTGTAATCTTTGCGTTGGGGAGCAAGATGACATCCTGTTCCAGTGCTCTTCAATGGTGTATCTTCACACACACAATCTCTCAGGCTAATAATATGTGCGTTGCCCAACTATGCAAGTCAAAGGGCTAATAATATAGCAAAACAATCAAGCAACTCAAACGCAGCATACGGTACATTTAGGGCTTGAGGTGAGTGTGGATGGAAAAAATGAATTACGGCATAGATGTTTTTGTGAGTCTGGGATTATTTGCAAATTTGTACCAAGCTGTGAAGATGAAAGGCGGCAATGATTGCCATGGGGTCGACAGTAGGAGGCTAATGTGTGTCTCAATTGAAGTGATGTTCCCGAGAAGGGAGAAAGTTTAAAACCTTGGCTTCTGTTTATCGGCCAATATAGATGCAAACCTTAACAGTACCTTCAGCGAATAATAAATTCAGCAGTGTAGCGCTCGTAACCTTGAAATGAACACGCTTTTCTCGCACACCAATGCGCAGGATACACGTGTTTCCATTCAAAGTGATGGATTTGGGGGTAATTAAAAGAATTATCAATTGCTATGGCTGCCTGACCACAACAAGCATTCCGGTGGGAACAAATAAGAGGAAAATTAATCTTCAGAATTGGGCCATGACACGCGGCACACAAGGGTGTTTACGTCGGTTTCAGGGACTCTTCATCTCAGACGGCAACAGATTAATTCATGCCACACTCTGGTGTATGCCTCTTCCAGGTCTATAATAATAACAATTTATCACATTTATATAGCGCCTTTAACACAGAGGATCCAACGTGGTGGAGAGAACCGCATAGAGGTGTGAAGAAGGCAGCCACGCCGTCAGCCGGAGCCAACCCGCCAGACACTGCTACCCATATAGTGTGATGTTATCGGCCAATTCATTAATGAGTGTTTTTTTTTTATAGTGGTAGGAAACCGGCAAAGCCAGGGGAATCTCACGCAGAACAGGGGGAGAACACACAAACTCCTTACAGAAATGTGCCTGAGGCGGGAATGGAATTGCTTCGGGCAGGACAGTCCTTCTTTAAGATGCAAATGTTACCACTGCACGGACACCCCGTGCTTAGAGAGACCATGTGAGACGGGTTTTTTTTCACATTTCTGCATATCCGCTCTATTAACGTTCCGAGCGTGAAAATGGCATCTATTTGTGGCCTTCATGGCATGAAGAGAAACAGTTTTTGACTTATCTTTACATCTGCAGGGTACTCGGGGCATTTTTCTTCCAACACGTGGTGGGTGAGCAGCGCTGCCGCCTCACAGCAAGAGGGCCCTGGGTTTGATACCCGGCTAGGGTGCCTTTCTGTGTGGAGTTTGCATGTTCTCACCGTGGCTACGTGGGTTTTTGTCGGGTACTTCGGTATCTCCCACAGTCCAAAGACATGCTGCCTAGATTAATTGGCCTGACTGAATCACCCCCTTTGCACTGAAATATTGTAAGTTTCCAGCTTAAATACAAACTGAACGACTGACTGACATTTTCTGTCAGATTCAGGACGTGGATTGTCAGCTGGACACCTCGATAGTTCACACTTTGGTACAGTAAAATCCAGTTTGCGAAATGTTTAGTAATCGTCATTTGGAAAGTGTAGATCGCATGTTGCCAATGAGCATTGTTTCACTATCAATACAATGTATGTAAAATATAAAAGACACATACACGTTGATCAATTAATACGTAACGCACATTGTTGTATTGCTAGAAATTATGTTCACTTTTGTAAACAATGTAAAACACTGTAGTATTAATAATAATAATGTGCACCTGCGCGTCTGAGTAGAGATTAATGTTATGCAGGGTCTTTTATTTTCACTTAATTGAAGAAGTTACGTGACTTTTTCAAATATGCATTATTGTGTTGATGAGATCTGTGGAGAGGCATTTGATTAAGTAGCATGTTTTGCATTTTAATGAGAAGCAACTTAAAAAAATCAGATTTCACACTTGAGCACTTTCACTTACCATTGTTTTTGTGTCGGAAAAACATGCATCATACAAATCAGACGTGGGTTGTAGCCGCCTGCCCTTGTATTTAATGTCGTATTATATATCCAGTCAAATGCCTTTCAGATATTGCTTTCATACAATATGTTTATGAATACTAAGCTCGCACGGTTCTTTTATACGGATATCCGCGCAGAGACCGTGCGTACAACTCTCCACGGCGGCACAGTCTATAAGCCTGCGCCTATATGGGGGTGTTTATTTATTGTACTTGTCGAAGCAATTGTGATGCAGGTGTTTCCAAACAAATGCAGGTACTTTATTACGTCATTGTTGCAACGTTAAGGCCGGTTTGACAGACAACTAATAATGTGACGGCACATTCTGCAGTGAATTCCTTTGGCTTTAGGCTTCCTCGATAACTTGCCGAGGCTCGCTTGAGAAATAAGAAGTTGTCACAGATGATAACAAGCACGCCTTGTTATAGGTATCTGGTGGCCACTGATAGAGATTGGAATGATTTTTGTGTGCATTAGGGTAATGGCATACATATATTGAAAATCGCCCGTCTTGAATGGCTGCTCATGGCTTGCATGCTCCATCTGGCCACCGTTTTCTTCTCGCTCACCTGGGCTTTTATCCGCTAAATCAATCTCTGCTTTCTTTTCAGTAGCTGATGGGGCTTGCCCCCTTTCATGTAGTCACAATTCGCAAAAATACGGAGATGAAACGAAATGACAGCCATGTAGCGCCACGCGTGTGTTTGACATTGCCGCCACACAGCGTACAGTCCACAGCTCTCGGATGTTATTTACACATCTCCATATAGCTCCGTGATGCCGCGTGCTTCTAGCTGGAACCCAGGCAAAAGTTGCCAGACTCAGATCTGGTAAAAAAAAAAAATTAGTTGATAAGTATGTGAAAATAGCTCTATATGCTGCTTTACAATCATGAATAAGAGAGTGTCTGGATGTAAAAGAATCAGAACATGCATAGGATTACAGCATCAGATTTCGGGAAAGCTCAGCTATAAGCCTCTATTTCTGAGCTGTGATGCAATTAACTTTGGCAACCCAGCCAGCCAATGCATCACCGTAACTGTAACACGGCGCCCTAATAGACATGCACATAGGCGGAAAGATAAAACATACATGCATATATAGGAGTGTACAAACTGCAGATGTACAAGACAATTGGAAAGCTAAACCCCTCTAGATTGGCAACAACTATACCTAGTCTAACCACTTGAAAAAAGCACGCAACGTTGTATTCAATGGTGTTTTTCACTCACGTTCAGGTACACACGTTCAGGTACACACTCACGTTCAGGTACACACTCACGTTCAGGTACACGAGCTCACTGGATTGCGTGTAGTAGGTATACATCTCTAATCAACAATAAAGTTACTTTTCATGAAATGTGTAGCAAAGATATCAATCTGTGTGAAATATAGAAAAGCCCATGTTAACTCCGCTTGATCTCTGTGACCTTGACGGTGACCTTCAAGGTACACATCCTCGATGGAATAAATTGCCTCATCCTGTGTGTGCATAACCTGCGTGTAATTTATCTACCTGCTTCTAACCAAGCCGTCATATTTTTTTTTTCATGCCCTGCTGGGTCTACTAAAAAGATTGAGTTGTGTCTGTCAGTGCATGCGACTTACCTTCTTTATTTTATACGGCTAAAGCAGAATTAACATAATTCTAATATGTATGCGTGTTTGAAGCAGGAAAAGCCTGTTTGCCAAAACATTGACCTTAGTCCTTTCCTATTTCACTAAGTTTTATTACTGTTTTTATTTATATTTCTACTTGATATTTACATCCACACAGATATATTGCAATTTCGACGTTGCTTGCATGGCACATGCAATGCGGCTATTAGGGGGGCACTATTATTTCAACTGGAGACCTGTACAAATAATCAGAAGGCCACGGTCTGCGTTGTACGTGATTGGAACTAAGTTTGGAATAAGCAATAGTCTGTTGGATCGTATGCACGTGTGATCTGATATTAGCTTTAATAAATTCCCAAGAAATCAATAGAAGTCTCATTATGCATGCAGAGTGGCGCTGTAGCTGAATTATAAAGGAGGCAACCTGCGTCCTTTTCCTAAATACGGCAAAAATCAGTGGCGAGTGATCTATGAATCAGTCCTGGCCCTCTCCACACTCGTCCTCCGTCCTCTTTCTGAACTTCTACTGACCAGCTTGGTGTAGTATGGTCATATAACCCCCATGACTGACAAGGCGAGGACAGATCTTCCTCCAGAATTGAGACAACAAAGTGCAGTACTGTCAAACTTCACAAAGCCAGAAAAATTGGGGAGAGTTTTGGTGATGGCAGATGTTTGGCATCCTGCAAATAATTACAATTCTACGACGTTTTATTACATGTAGATGTAATTAGCACATAACATGAATTTAATTAACGCTTAATAACTATTAACTAAATATTTACAATTTCAAACACTTCACACATCACTACAGTGTAATGGAGGGCGGCACGGTGGTGCGGTGAGTACCGGTGAGAAGCGCTGCCGCCTCACAGCAAGAAGGGTTCGAATCCCGGCTCGGGTGCCTTTCTTTGTGGAATTTGCATGTTCTCCCCATGGGTTTTCGCCAGGCACTCCGGTTTCCCCCCATAGTCCAAATACATGCTGCTGCATAGGTTAATCGGCCTGCTGACTAAATTTCCCCTGGCAGCCTGTAATGGACTGGCGTATTTGTGACCCTCGGGTGAAAGGCGCTGTATAAATGCTATTATTTTTATCTTGGGTAAAACAGCTGCCTTGTGCCCTGTGTCTCCTGGGATAGGCTCTGGCGAACCGCAACCCTGTAAAGGATTAAGCGGTTTCTGACAATGAAGGAATGAAAAACATGTTCACCGACCGCAGATGGCCTGCTAGTGGTAACCTTGTTCCTGTGCTTTTGAGACGTACATTTTAATTAATTTAATTTTCGTTCTAAAAAAAGGAATCGTCTCCGAACACAGTTTCTTCATTGCACGGTGTTGCCATCGGAAGTGTGTGATTTTGAAAATCACAAACTTGCAAATCGCGACAGCTGAATCACTTGGGGATGAACGACGTATAAAATCCATTTCTGAGTGAACTTAGAGACCACAATGGCATTCGCCAATTGAGTATTTTAAATGCAATACGGGATTATTATCATTACGTATTATTATTTGGTGGACATCCTTATCATACGTTGGTTAGTTTGTACGTTTGTTGTGTCGCAGGAATCCCGCTTTCAGAGCTTGCAAGCTCACTGTGTATTTTCTGCTGTAGTAACAAACATCTATTGATCTAATCCAGGGTGACTTTCAAAATCAAAAACCCATACGATGCATACACCAATTATTGCAGAATTAATATAGCGTCATTCCAAACATGCGCAACGTTGTGCTTTTTTTTGCAATTCTCCACTTTTGTTGCATGTTACATATGACGTCATAAATCAAAGAACGTACAAAATAGATAGATGCTTATTATTACAGCAGAAACTACTACCCAGTGAGCTTGCAAGCTCTGGATGTGAGATTCCTGCCAACAAACACTGGCTCCTATTTCTAACACTAGCTCTTATCGCTGATGCTGACTCCTATCTCTAACACTGGCTCCTATCTCCGACACTGGCTCATACATCTAACGCTAGCTCCTATCTATCAAGTTATTGACACATCTCATTGACTGTCAAGCAATGTTGGTGTCAGGAGTGGGACACGTTCCAATGCAGAAGTGATTGCTGGTGGTCGAGACTTACAACAGAGTGGCAGCAAGAGGAGGGAACACGCCAAGCACGACTACGGCAGAGACCCGTGAGAGATGGCAACAACCGTAGGAGGCTTTTTGTCAAGCAGTGGATAGACCACGGCCGATTCTCACGAATGCCGCGATGACAAACTTAAAAAAAAACTTTGTCAAAAGTTCTCAGCACACAGGACGGAGCTGAATGTGAGACTGTCATATTTGTAATACTCTCCAGAGCGGCCTCCGGCAGTCTCCCCGTCTCGCGGCCACTCCTCTCAGGGGGT